>CM061229.1:110558283-110970783 GCA_030844895.1 Ambrosia x helenae | reverse complement strand
TAATATTTGTACTTGGTAGTTGTTCTTTTGTATGACTGCGTAATCATCCAACTATAAAGGTTCTGTTTTGATGGTTTTCAAGCTTTGAAAATACGATTTGCTGATAGCACTTATGAAATTTTGTAGGATGAAGTAGTTGCTCATATTGAATCAAGGATTTCTGCATGGACGTTTCTTCCCGTTGAAAATGGAGAGTCAATGCAAATATTACATTATGAAAATGGTCAAAAATACGAGCCACACTGGGATTATTTCCATGATAAGGCCAATCAAGCATTGGGTGGTCATAGGATTGCCACCGTACTTATGTATCTATCTAATGTACAAAAGGGCGGGGAGACGGTGTTTCCTGAGTCCGAGGTATATTCTTTATCTGGTAAATTTAAGGTGGCAAAATGGGTTGGGTCAAGGGTCAAAACTAGTCAGAGTCAAAAGATTGTAACTTTTGGGATGTCTTAAATGATGGATGTGTTAAATTTTACAAAAGCTATATTTTAACAATTATTTATTTTAACTATTTTTACACCTAATTACCACCTAACCTTGCCCTTGCAAGGATTTGAACCCACACCACTTTTGTGAAGGGCAAACGCCATACCACAAGACCTATGGCTTTGCAACAATTATCCAAACATTTTTCTAAGAAATTGGTTTACGAGGATTTATGTATTTCAATAATTGACATGTTTCGCTTTTAGTTAAATCTTTTAGCTTAACCTTTTTGACCTATTAGACGAAATATAACCCAAAGCGACCCATTTGTATTGTATGTATATGGGTTGAATTGAAGTTGCCAACCTCTAGGTAAGTTCTATTGCCTCTTAATTGTAACAGAGGTTTTTCAAAATTTATTGTATAAATCATAAGTTTTATCATTTTCTCTCCCAATTTACAACCAAATTGTAGACTCGGCACCGATTCATAAATTTTCTGGATCTGATATTGTTCACAGTTCGTCTGTTTTAGTTGGTTTGTGATGCTTTTTTCAATATTCTGCAGATCAAAGAATCTCAACCGAAAGCTAATGAAGATTGGTCTGAATGTGCTAAAAAAGGTTACGCAGGTATGCTTTCTAGCCCATGAAAAAGCTTACTTTAAATATGAAATTGGCACATCACACTCCACTCCTTTTTCATGAAATTTATTGGGCGACTGGCGTAATTTAGAAAAGTTGTTTGGTTATGCGTCAAATATCTGAATTATTGCTCAATTTGTATAATTATCGAGTCATCTGGTAAAGTGATTATAGTTGTGATATTTCAGTTGACTTTTTGGTCAATTTCACTAGAGTTAAAGAAACAAGCAAGAAATTGTAAAAAACTCATTAGTGAGATATTTTTTTGTAACATAAAGACGCATTAAGAATAAGACTTCCCGGATCTTTATAGATTAGTTGACCACTTGACTTCTAAATTTGCAGTCAAACCTAGGAAGGGTGATGCATTGCTGTTCTTTAGCCTTCACCCAAACGCTACAACCGACGTACTAAGCTTACATGGCAGCTGCCCCGTAATCGAAGGTGAGAAATGGTCTGCAACAAAATGGATCCATGTCCGAAATTTTGACAAAGTAGATAACACAAGTGACGAGTGCAAGGATGAAAATGTCAACTGCCCAGCATGGGCTGCTGTCGGTGAATGCAAAAAGAATCCTGTTTACATGGTTGGGTCTGCTGAAGGTGTCGGGTATTGTAGGAAAAGCTGCAAAGCTTGTTAGTAGATACCGGTTTACCATATCTATGTTTACAGAGTTTGTTATGTGTATTTGTTTTTATATCCCCGCTATCGTATGAACATGTGGGTAGATGGAGTCATATGTAACTTGCAGTGGGGACGCGGAAAAAGATATATAAAGTTTTAGTTTTTATATATGAAAAGTAGAAATTACGATATTGTTGTCGTAGATGCATCCTTATCAAATTGAATTGAAGATGAAGAGTTGGTTTACATTGTGGAAGAAAGACATGTATCTATTATCTATTATCTATCTATTAATATATATAAAAGAATTGAACATTGCTGACGTGGCGTGCAATGATGCCTTCATCCTCTCCATGAAACTGCCACATGGCATCATAATTGAAAATTTTTAATGTTTTTTGAATTATTTCCTTTTTTAATTAAAAAAAAGAGTAAAGATCCGGTACAAATAACTTTTTTTGTAAGAACTGTGAGAATCAAAGGAGGGTATTTTTTTTTATTTTTTTTTTCAAAATTTTTTTTTCCCATATTGTTAAACATGTATTATAGTATTGAAAACTAAAAAAAAAAATAAAAATAAAAAATTTGGTGTAGAGTAATTACGTGTAGAGTAATTACATAATTACTCTAGTGTAAACTAATGTATTTACCTTAATGACGTAATTACACTAAAATTTTTTTTTTTTTTAATTTTTTTTTGTATTATTCATCTAGAAAGAATGTTTAAGCACATGGAAAAAAAAAATTCTAAAAAAAAAATAATTTTTTTTTACCCCCTTTGATTCTCACAGTTCTTACAAAAAAACTATATGTATTTGATCTTTACTCTAAAAAAAAAGATAAACATAAAACCCTAAATTTATCTCTCTATCTCTCAATTCTCAATTACTAATTTTAAATTGAGTTATTTTAGGAAAAAAAGAATTTAAAAACAAATTTAAATTTTTCTCTCTTATGTTCCTCCCATAATTTTTAAACGTTAATATCTTTTATATTCGAGATTTTTTAAATAAAAAAATTACACCAAATTAACGAGCGTTTTATTATCTTTCCAACGAGTACCATAGTGCTATATAAAAAACGGAGAAAAAGACGACTATTTTTTGTGGGTTATGTTCATACAGAAAAAAAAACACAAAGTGTTCAGGTTATTCATTAATCATGTTTTTTTTAAACCAGGTTCTTATCTACGATGCTGAAATTCAGCCCAATCGCCATGCTATCATTGAAATTTTACTCTTCTAAAGATGGATAGGTATACTTCATCAAGAGAAGTTAGGAGAACGAATCACGCAACACTGCAACACATGATGTCACCTTATAACAAGGTTATTTTTTTATTTATTTAATTACAATAGTAATAACTATTACTATTAGTATTAATATTATTAATTGGGAGAGAATATGAGGAGACAAAAAGGCGACTTCTGGCAGGGTGATTTCCGACCAAGGTATAGCAGAGGTGTTCAAGATCCAAGACCGGTGACCACTTTTTTCATCGCTAACCTACCAGAGGGAGTGACTGACTCCCTTCTATGGAAAGCCTTTCAGCCCCATGGCATTGTAAAGGACGCGTACGTGGCTAGGAAGAGGGACTCGAGGGGGAACATCTTTGGTTTCATTCGGTATCTAGGGGTGAAAGACATGACTGAAACATTAAAAGCAATGAACACAGTGAAGATACACGAAGCGAAGGTGGGTGTCACGGTGGCTAGATTCTTGAAGGAAAATAGGCGTATGGATGGAGCTCACCAGCCACCACCTCGGCAAACCTTCCAGCCGACGAGGCCGCACGTGTTCCAACAGAGACCACCGGGGGCTCAACCTGCTGTAGTGGTGCAGCAGAATGGGTCTAACCCCATTGCTTTCAGAAGTATTTTAACGGGGGAACCTGGTACTTCGAATGGTGTGTCCAAGAGGATCGATTTGGACGTTAATGCTGCTATGTTCCCTGACCATTGCATTATGAGATCAGTCATTGGGGTGGTTAGAGATGTGGCGGCGATGAATGGTTTACGTAAAATGTTGACTGATGGTGGCTATAGTGAGACTCCGGTTAGCCATGTAGGGGGTCTACAGGTTTTGTTTGCCTTCAGAGACAAACGTACGGCCCTGCAGTTCATTCGTCGGAAGGAGGAACTTTGGGATAAATTGTTGCTCTCTGCATACCTGTGGGAAGGACAGGAGTTAACTAATGAATGAGTAGCTGTGCTGAAAGTCAGAGGACTACCATTGATGCTGAGGGAAGCAAATGTTTGTGACAAAGTGGCTGGGTTATTTGGTAGGCGGGTGAAGGAATGTGACTTCTCATGGTTGGGAACAAATAATGTAGAAGGGAGGGTTTATGTTGTAACTGAATCCATGATACGAATTCAGGAGGAGATACAGATCGGTTGGAAGGAGAAGGAATATACAGCCTGGGTGGTTGAGGAGGAGACGAACCAAGACTCTTTGCTGGCCGAGATGTTAGTGTCGTCTGTGTTTGAGTCACCGGATGAATCCAATGCCTCTGTGGCTGCCCAAGCTGATGATCTTGAAGAGGGGGAATTTAGAGCGTCAACTGAGATGCCGGAGATACAAAACCCGGCGACCGAAAAGGTTCCGGTGGAAGGCGAAAGGCCTCTGGACGTGCATGGGGGGGAGGGATACGAATCACATGGGGAACATGAAAGGTTGCATGGGGAATGTGGGGGGACAAGGATTAATGATAATAATAGTACAGTAAATCCTAATAATGATAATAGTAATAATATCAATTCCCATAATGATAATAATAATGGTGGGCCATACAGTGGGGCAAATAATAAGTCTGGGAGGTCCTTTGACCTTAACAGGCCGGGTACACCTTTCAATATTGGGCCAGGTACTAATGGTAATGAGGCAGTGGGCCTTAAGTCTAGGAAGAGGCAACGTGTGTATAGGAGTCCAAGCCCAGATGTTTTGGACAAGGAAAAAAACTTTCAACTTGATAATGGGATCTTCTTGTTTGGTAACAATTCTGAAACGCAGCAGGTTTCCAATATGGAAACTGATCATAACATGGCGAATGAAGTTGGGCAGGATACGGCCCTGAACAGTGACACAGGCGGCAATAATAATTTGGAGCAGGTTGTTAATGAGGAGGCGGATGCAACTATCGCAGCAGGTTCGTTGGTTGGTATGGAGGTTGGCGGATTTAGGGATGAAGTGAAAGAGATGGTCCGGGGAGAAGGCGACGTTACTGTTCCTCAATGAATTTTCTAACGGTGAATTTAAGGGGGGTTAGGGACGATAGGAAGACGTCCTGGGTAAGAGGGTTAAAGACGAGTAATAGCGTGCATTTCATTGGTATTCAAGAGACTAAACTAGGGCCCGAGGCGTCGTTTCAATTATCGGCGTTTTGGGGCTGTTCAAAATTCTGTTCAGAAATGGTTTATTCAGAAGGCAGATCGGGTGGCATTGTTAGCATTTGGGACCCGTCTGTGTTTAGAAGATTGGGGGTTGTCAAGAACAGGTATTATTTATTTCTGACAGGTGTTATTCTCAATTCAGGTGAACCGCTGAACATAGTAAACGTATATGCACCAAATGATCCCGGTACTCGTAGACGTATATGGTCGGAATTGAAAGGAATTAAAGAATCCAATCCAGGGATGTGGCTATTTTTAGGCGATTTTAACGACGTTAGGAATGTGGAAGAACGCCTTAATTCTGAATTTGTCCACTCAAATGCGGCCTTTTTCAATGATTTTATAGCGGAGACGGGGTTACAGGAGTATAATCAAGGTGGCCGTAAGTTTACTTATGTATCTGACGATGGTTCGAAAATGAGTAAGTTAGACCGGTTTCTAGTGTGCGATGGGTTTTTTAACAGATGGCCTACCGCTGCTGTCACGGTCTTATCCAGATTCGTCTCTGATCACTGCCCGGTCCTTTTATCGACGATTGCTGCGGACTTCGGTCATACTCCGTTTAGGTTTTTTAATACGTGGCTTGATATACCGGGTTTTGTGGATATGGTGGCGGCGGCTAGTTCACGTTTTGTATTTGATGGTCCGCCTGACCTTGCACTCGCTACTAAATTGAAATACCTAAAAATAGAGTCAAAGATTGGGTGGCAATAGAAAGGAGGAAAACACATGCCATGTACGATTCGAAGAAAGTGGAGTTGGAAAGGCTGGATGTTCTGGCGGAAACAAGACAACTATCTTCGGGTGAGCTAGTCGTTAGAGACGAGTGCAAGGTTTTCGTTCTGGATTTTGACAAGAAAGTACATCTTGACGAGCGACAAAAGGCCCGGTTTCGTTGGGCAGTAGATGGTGACGAAAACTCCGGTTTCTTTCACCGTCTTATGAATGCTAATATGTCCAATAACCGTATAAATGGTGTTCGTATAAATGGGGAATGGGAGACGGGTCCAACAACGGTGAAGGACGAGGCTTTTAGTTTTTTTCAGGCAAAATTTCAAGAGCCTTTGGGGATTAGGCCGACTATGGTCTGTTCTCATGTCAATAGGCTTTCGAATCATGATGCGGACCTACTTGTTGTACCCTTTACATTGATTGAAATTAAGGAGGCGGTTTGGGCGTGCGATGGGGATAAGGCGCCCGGGCCTGACGGCTTTAATTTCAAATTCCTTAGGAGATGTTGGACAAGCATAGAAGCTGATTTTGTGAAGTTGTTCCATGAATTTTATTATAATCCTAATCTGTCAAGTGGGTGTTTTTCGTCCTTTATAGCATTGATCCCGAAGGCCGACGACCCATTGGATTTCCGAGACTATAGGCCTATCAGCTTGGTAGGTGTTATCAACAAAGTTATTTCCAAGGTGTTGGTCGCAAGGCTTAAAATGGTGATTGGGAGCTTGGTGTCACCGGAACAATCCGCTTTTCTATCAGGTAGAAGCATTATGGATGGCCCGCTAATGCTCAATGAAGTCATTGGGTGGCTAAAGAAGATGAAACGCCAAGGTATGATTTTTAAAATCGATATTGAGAAAGCATATGATTCATTGAATTGGTGTTTCTTAGAGTCGGTTTTGGAGCAAATGAATTTTCCAACAATTTGGCGTAAGTGGGTAATGTCCATTGTTACCATGGCTAGAAGCTCGGTCCTTGTAAATGGTTCCCCAACACAAGAGTTTGATTGCAAACGCGGACTTAGACAAGGTGATCCACTCTCACCTTTCTTGTTCGTTTTAGCTATGGAAGCACTTACCGGGGTCATAAAGCGAGCGGGCGATGTGGGTTTATTTCGTGGATTGAGGTGTGGTAATAGTGATCTTGTTTTGTCACATTTGGTATATGCGGATGATGTGGTGTTCCTAGGCGAATGGAGTATGGGTAATGCGACTAACTTGAAACGGATACTAAGGTGTTTCTACCTTGTATCCGGGTTGCGAGTTAACCTTCGAAAATGTAGCGTTTTTTGGAGTAGGCGTAAATGATGGGGAGATTGAACAAATGGCCAACATACTTAAGTGTGGTAGGGGATGTTTTCCTTTTACTTATTTGGGCCTAGTGGTAGGGGCAAATATGAATTTAATCAAAAATTGGGAACCTATCATGAAGACGTTCCGGAAGAGATTGTCTAATTGGAAGGCTAGAACTTTGTCGTTTGGTGGCCGAGTAGTCCTCATTAAATCGGTATTGAATGCGTTACCCACTTATTTCTTTTCACTTTATAAGGCTCCGGTTAGCGTTTTGGATAAACTAGACCGAATGCGTAGAGTATTCTTTTGGGGTGGGTCGGAGGAGAAAGCCAAAATGAATTGGGTCGCGTGGGATGGTGTAATAGCGCCTTGCGACGGGGGTGGACTTGGGTTTGGGTCACTTAAGGATAATAATTTGTCTTTACTCGCGAAATGGTGGTGGAGGTTCCGAGCAGATCCGGGTGGGCTTTGGCGGAAGGTGATATGGTCCATCCATCATTCCTCAAGGGCTTGGAATCCGATTCCGTGCAGGTTGTCGATTCCGGGTACTTGGAAAGCAATAGCCGGGGCTGTTGAGGGCTTAAAATCACTGGGCATTGATGTTGATGTACTCGCGAAAGGTATACTTGGCAATGGCAACACAATACAGTTCTGGCTAGATAATTGGTCTGGGCTTGGGCCGTTGGCAGCAGTGTTTCCAGCTTTATTCTTGGCTGCTGGAAACAAATTCGCTGTCGTAGCCGAGCGGGTTGGATATAATGGGCTGGACTGGGAGTGGGACTGGAGGAATGGGGAGCTGAATGCTGCTGAATTAACTGAAATGGGTCAACTAGGGGCTGCACTGCAGCCGCCGGTGCTGCTAGCTTCTGCAGACAGGTGGTCGTGGTCTGCGGACGGGCTGGGTACTTTTTCTGTTAAAGGTGTCAAGGGGATGCTGAAGGACCAGAGGCCGAGTATGTTTACATGGGTGTTTAAGCGGAATAATTGGGTACCACGTAAAGTTGAAATCATGGTGTGGCGTGCGGGTCTGAATAGGCTACCGACAAAGGAGGCGTTGAGGAGGCGAAATATAAATGTGGGCTCGGGACTGTGCCCATTCTGTGGAGATGTAGATGAAACAGGGGATCACTTGTTCACCTCCTGCGCGTTTGCGAACTCGATTTGGCAAATCATTGCTCAGTGGTGTAAAGTGGGTGGATTATACGCATTCGAAGTCCGGGATATTCTTTCACTACACAACTACACGGCAGGCTCAGCAAAATGGAAGAAGATCTTTTACGCGGTATGCCTCACGACTATGTGGAGTATTTGGGGATGTAGAAATGAGCTGGTGTTTAAACAGGTTCAGCCATCATTACATAAGGTTATTGGTGACATAAAAGCGCTCAGTTTCACTTGGGTGAAGGCGAGAGCGAAACTTAATAGTTTGGACTGGGAGAAGTGGCGGGGCTTTAACTTATCGCATGTAGTTTAGTTATTTTGTTTTGCTATGTATATGGGTGATCTATGTTTTATTCTTGTTGTACGATGGGTGTTTTTTGCTAGTTCCCCGCTAGCTTGGTGTTTAATAATATTTGTTGGCCGTTCAAAAAAAAAAGTATTAATATTATTAGAAGTGTTATATTTTTCAACCCCCATCATGAATTCTACATCTATATAAGTCAAAGTCAAATTGTAACATATTTTAAATTACGTGATGTTGAAGGTTATCCTTTTAATACTGTATTATGTTTAATATGGTTTATGCTTTTTATTTTTTTAACTTTTTAAATAAATGTTTTTTAACTAAGATTGATTATGTTTAAGTTATTTACGCTTTTCGTGATTTGAGTTTTCTTCTTTTATCATTTTTTTATCATTTTTTTATTAAATCATATTAAATTTTTCAACCCCGGGACCTTCCCGGGGTAATCAGCTAGTATGTGATATTAGATATTGATTAGTTATATACGAGCTAAAGATATATCTAATTTTCCCAAATAATCGAATGTGAATGTAGATGGGGATTCTATAGAAGTCCTTCTGTCTCATCTGTGACTGTGAGTTGAATGAACAGATGAAGTCAATAAAAAAATCGAAGAATTCAAAGAGCGATTCAGGACAAAGAAATGGAAAAACTAAAGTCGTATGGATTCACAATCTCATCTGTGACTGTGAGTTGAATAAACGGATGAAGTCAATAAAAAAATCGAAGAATTCAAAGAGCGATTCAGGACAAAGAAACGGAAAAACTAAAGTCGTATGGATTCACAAATACTTTATTGAGAGAAACTAAAAAAGAGACATCAAAGTCATTTTGATGATTCAAGAATGTTATTACTTGAATTCGAAGTTCGTAGTTACTTCGACTGGATGAATCATGGATATCACTAAAATGGGGGAGGAATGTTGGTAATTTTAGTGTTATCAACATAATTAGTGATATTGGGTTAGCTTGTCGTTTTGGTTGATCTTGTTAGAAATTAATCGAGCTAGGAGATGCAGGAGTGCGGGTTCGATTGTTTCGAATAAGATTAATTTATTAATTTGATTGGACTTGGTTAGATGTATGCCAATTGATTTGGGCCAATTTATTTATTAAGTTTACAGTTGGGCCTATTTAATACATGGGCATAAATTATGGGCTAAATCAATTTTAATGAAATCTAATCCTATTAAAGTGGGCTAATCAAATTAGATAAAAAAAGTGAGCGTGTATATTTTGAATACAAGGAACTGGAAATAGTCTGTAAGTTTCTGACAGTTTTCTTTTTCCTTGTTATAGACACATTCAAAGGGAAAGAGACCAATTCGATTTTGGGTACAAAAATTCTCATAAAACTTTAATCCGATTCTTGTGTATATACTACGTTTAATCCGTTCAAACATTTGATTGTACCGATCAAATAGTTTGTTCTGATAGTGATTACACGACTCGTAGTATAATCCAAGTGATTTTGATTTCTTCTACGGTTTCGGTTCAATAAAACCAACAAAGAACAAACTATTTGATATTGATTTGGAAGCCGTTTCAGATTTGGGTTCGTTTATGTTGGATGGTTTTGTGTTCTCTGATACAAAAAAGGAAAATAACGAACTGTCGTGATTTGGTTGTTGAAATCAAGTGTGTTCAGAAATCGGATTTGAAATCGCAATTTATTTGAGGGTTTGTGTTTGATTAACTTTACATGTTGTATGTTTGATTACAACATCCAATTTTGAAGTTCTGAAAATAACTTCGAATTATTGGTTTTGAATCAGTTTGTTACCACAAAGATTTAACCTTTTTGAATTGTTGTTCGGTTCTGATTTCGAAGTTGTAAGGTAATGGATTAAAGGGCCACTTTTCTGTGAACTTGAATTTTCTATTTAATTCTCTTCAAATCGTTTTGGATTTACAATCCACTGGTCAAATTTGTTTGTGATTGTAAAATTGTAATATTCTGTTAGAATTAAATTGGGTACTATTCGCGGTATTTACGGTTTGGTTTGTTGGGGTCTGTTCGATTAAAGAAAGAAAAGGTTATCGTTTGTTGTGTTTTATTTTGATTTGCCTTGCAATTTCTTATTGTTTAAAATCTATAATCGCGACTGGATAATCGCTTGAGATATACAAACGGGAATCATATGTCTTCATCTACATCAAGGATTCTTCAACGTACAAGTAAGTAATTCATTCTAATTAAATTTATAAGTGTACTTTATGAATTCTGTAGTAGACGTGATGTTTTGTTTTGAGAATATATCATGTGGTATTTATCACTTTAGATAAATCCCATGTGGGTTTCATTTACACACTGATCTCATGAGTTCGAATGGTCTATGTTTTGATTATTGATAACCATCCTAAGTGAGAGAAGGTTTTGACTTGGTTTGGAAATCGGAAACAAAACATAAAAGGGTTGGCCAATTAATGGGTTTTAAGGTTTGTTATTATACGAAATTAAATATATTTGCATTACGGATAAGATTGGTTGATTTATATAACCATAAATGGAGAAAATGATTTTAAGGGATTTTATTTTGATATGAAGAACCTGTAAAGGGGAATGAGTTTTTTTTTCTTTTGGTTCTTGGGTATTATCTCGGAAAATCACATTGGAGTTTTCATCATTTTCTTTTATTTTAGAAGCTTATGACGCTCCAGTATTAAATTAAAAACTAGATCTTTGTTATATTAATCTCTAGTTTTTATATCAAGGTTTTGTGGTTTAGAAATTTGTATCCGAAGTACTAAATTTCATTATATGAATCCATGTTTTGAATTTAAAATGGATTTTGTTTTACTCCTGGTAAACCTTAATTTTAAGAGAAACATTTTGTTGACTTTGTGATCTTATAAATGGGGCAGCACATGATGTGTGGGTTTCTTCATTCTCACCAAAATTTGACATACATAAAAACATCAAGTGTGGTCCTATCTGAAACAAAAGATGAAAGAATATATATTGGTATTCTCTCGAAAAAGGGAGAGAGATATATATTGGATTCTATGGAGAACCATAATTTCTTGAAATTACCGCTTGAATGGTTCTATTTGATTTAT
This sequence comes from Ambrosia x helenae, assembly GCA_030844895.1. Classification (NCBI taxonomy): domain Eukaryota; kingdom Viridiplantae; phylum Streptophyta; class Magnoliopsida; order Asterales; family Asteraceae; genus Ambrosia; species Ambrosia x helenae. The sequence goes on along the minus strand of CM061229.1, from coordinate 110,959,148 downwards.
AAAATAACTATATATTTTGGTAATATTACACATGGATTACATAGTGCTATAAATCTTTTTGCATGAAATAACCAAAATGTTTGTTATTTGATATCGTTATGCCACTTAGAACTTTGGGTGTGGAGGGGGTGGTATCTTCATGATGGGCCTTCACATAGGCGTCACGCAGGAGTGGGGGGAGAGGCATCTTCATGATGGGCCTCCAAGGGGTGGTGTGCACTATGATGACGGGCCCCTTCATTGGCCAGAATAATTAAAAATAAAAGAAAAAAAAATAATATTATTGGAGATGATGGCCCGTCTTCAAAGTCAAATTGCTGCCGCTCATATCGTGCCTTGCCTAAGGGGGCAGTGTTGCCCGGACTGGCATGGGCATGCCTTGCCTTGCCTTGCCGGTCCTCACGCCGAAGGGTCTTATAACTCATAAATTGTTTTTAGTATAAGCAAGTTATGGAAATAATAAATATATTGTGTCTCAACGTGGCATGTTTGTTGTTTAGGATATTAGTGCAATATGGATAACATCTTTAGAGTGAAGGTGAATTTTAAATATGTTTCTGTTAAGGATTCTGTTTATATGACATTAAGTATCTCTACTACCTTATTAAGGAGGAGAGATGGGTAAGAAGGTAATTTCATCATCATTTTAAGATGGCATACAAAAGGTCATAAGGTAAACAACTATATTTTTGCCAAATCCTTCCCTTTATGCCCCTATGTACAACATTTACAATTGTATAAATGACTAATGCAAGTCATCTCTATTATTATTATTATTATTATTATTATTATTATTATTATTATTATTATTATTATTATTACTATTACTACCTTATTAAGGAGGAGAGATGGGTAAGAAGGTAATTTCATCATCATTTTAAGATGGCATACAAAAGGTCATAAGGTAAACAACTATATTTTTGCCAAATCCTTCCCTTTATGCCCCTATGTACAACATTTACAATTGTACAAATGACTAATGCAAGTCATCTCTATTATTATTATTATTATTATTATTATTATTATTATTATTATTATTACTATTACTACGCATTCAATTCATTAACCTATGCATTTACCCCTGTTAATAACATATCAACCCTTTGCGTAATGGAAGCGTCTCGCATTCAACTCATGCGTTACAACCAGTCAATCACCCTGTTAATAGTAATGAAACTATAACTGGTTTACTTTGCAACTGATGCTTCTACTCCAAAATTCATCTCTTTCTTTCGATTTCCACATATTATAGGTGGCCGTTGGACAGGAGATGGAGCGGTGATGGTGACAGTGGCGTAGGGGTTTGCTGCAACTCACAATTATCTAAGCTTGCTTTATGTGTAACAATATTCTAGAAGATTATATGAACTCATTTTTCTTTTCTAATAATTGTAAAATGCCATAATTACCACCCTTTCCGGTCCTGGGGTTTAGTCATCGTCGAATTCAGTTTTCGGGTTGGATTGGTGTGATCTGGTTTGACTTGATTCACCCGTCACGCTTAGAGGTGATTTAAAATTATTCAACTCATTTTGACCTTCAATTTCAACTTTGAATTCATGTATTTAAATAAATAGGTTTGCAGCCAAATAAATGGAACCTATAAGTGGCTTGAACGTCAACGATGCATGCAAATGGGTATATGATGTTGGCTTGAAGCGGGTTGCTGTTACAAATGATCCGAGATCAAATGGTGAGTTGTTGATTCCTATGCTTAAATTACATGTGTAAATATCTTTGACCAAAACATTTTCCTGATCCATATCTCAAAATACGATGTTCAACTTCACACATAATGCAAGAAGTGGTTATGTGGTTACGATCAACATTACCACTTTATATATCACACATAAAGCGATATGTACATGATGAGTTTTTTGCCATTTTACTTAATATTGCCATATTGGTTTTGTGTTGAATGGCGGACTAGGTTATATTAAGTCTTGGACTAATGATTTCTTCTTTTTGACTTTGTTAGTTGTTGTTTGTAGAAAAATTAATTTGATCAGTTTCTCAAAACGTTTCAGGCTCAACCCCAACAGATTTTGGTCTCCATGCAACGAACAGTGTAGCGTTGCCTTGCTGATTCGGGTAACGTCATGTTGTTATTATTTAATTTAGGTGCAAGGTTTTAAGTGTGTTATTAATATGTATTCGTTTTAGGTATGTATACAACATTCACTCGAAATAGGCCTAAAATTTCGAATATTAAGATTACTTTTTTATGTATTTATATGTGACGTGTTTGAATGCTATAAGGATTACCCGTACTATTTATTATAACACATTTACAAGTTATATTTTGATATATTCTTCTGCACTTGCCTCTTGAGTGAAAAGCAATGGTTGGTTGCAAATTGATGTTGTCATAAGATAACAGTGAATTTAAAGTATTATGTAATTTGTCATTTTATTTACATTGAATTAGCTGCAATTCTCATGAAACGACAACCATATTATTCTGCTCTGAATCTGATATTAAGACCTATTCAGTTGCATTTTGTAAATGCCTGCAGCCTTAGGGTGGTATAAATGCAGCATTAGGAAACATGACTGAGGATGACCGAAGGTTACACATGTATGACGCCGTTAAGGGAAGCTACTTGCTAGGTACTTATTCTACAACTGATTCGTTTGTATGGACAGTGTCAAGGTAATGAACCACAGTTCACATGTATTAGTGTTCACATAACATTTCACTCAGTCAATACCTATATTTTGCATGTTCTCTCTATATGCTTTATCTTACAGATAATATTGTTGCAAAAGATTTGTTTATTCTTTATTTTATTTTTGTTTTGGTATCATGACAAAGGTTTTTCATTTATTTAGGTGATCAAGATGCAAGATGCTATCGTATATGAGTATAGAAGCACCAAAATCATTTATTGAGCTTGAAAATTACAGTTTACCATTCTCTCGAACCGAGAAGGGAAATCTATACCAATTTGCATTTGGTGGTCAGATAATAAATTGTCCTTTGAAAATTGATATATTGTTGAATTAGCACATAAATTTTATAAATAACATAAGCAAAACTTGTAGCGCAACGAGCAGGGTAAAAACATAAACACCCGCGGCAATACGCGGGCATTTTTACTAGTATCTAAATAAATGTAATTATATGTTATGGCTTGCTTGCCTATTTCATTTAAGTTTTTTGGAAAGGCATGACGTGACTAAGAGTAAGAATGGTTTAATTATTGTCTTTGGTATAAATTGTGGACCTTGTAAATGGTGATTTGTGTGTTTTAACTTTACACCTTCATTTGGTAACAAAAAGTATGTCATTACATTTAAACTTTTGAGACTTGGCTTGTATTATAAAGAAAATGGTTGACATCATGTTGTCATGTTCATGTCTAAATAAAAGATTTTGGCCATGTTAACAACATGTTATTTATTGAATAGAGTATTTAATAAAAGGACTAAGGTAATTCGTATGAACCTCGGTACAAAAGACTTCAGATTTGAGTTATCATAGGGTTTGGGAATGTACAGCTGTTGAAAGGCTTACTGAACCTAAAATGAAAATCATATGTGAAAGAGGCATAGATTGCATAATTATTGGGTATGTTGAACATTCTTTTGTTTACATGTTCTATGTCATAGAACCAAATGATTATGTATCTTTTCACTCTGTAATTAATTCAAGAGAGATGATTTTGATAATGAGGATAGGTTTACCTCGGTACCTAGACTAAAGGATATGGCTAGTATAAAAGATTTTAGAATCACTAATACCTATGGTGATAACTCTGGTAAGATCAAAGATGTACCTTTTATAGTACTGAATTACCGAAAAAGATACTATATTAAGAAAAGCTAAGTCTTTTCTTAAATAGAGGCATCAAAATGTGATGATGTTGTATTGTCAAACAAGTGTGTTATTAAACATGATGACAAGTGTATAGCAAATTTGACTTGTCAGGTAAAGTAGTCATAATTTGTCTATGCGTGGATGACATGTTGATCTTTAGTACTAATCAAGATTAAGTGGATAAAACTAAGAAATTCTTGTTATCTAAATTTGTTCTGAAGGACATGAGGGAGGCAAAATTGATTCTTAGTATTAGAATCACATGCGAGAATAATGGTATCTCAATCTCCCAGCCTTATTACACTATGAAGATTTTAAAGAAATTTAATGTCTAAAATTGTTCACATATTGGAACTCCCACAGAACCTTATAGTAGTCTTATGCCAAGAGGTTCCTATTTCTTAGCTGGAATATTTAAAGCAATAGGATATTTGATGTATGCTATGATTAGCATAAGGCATGGTAAATTCTATGATATGGGAAAACTAAGTGGATTTACCAATAATTCAAATACTTGGTATTGGCAAGTTGTGAATAGATTATTAAATGCCTGAAAGGAACCATGATATGTGGTTTGTATTATTCAGGTTTTCTCTCAATTCAGAAGGGTATTCTGATGCAAGTTATATAACTAAATAGAGTTGAATGTTCTCTTGGGGGAGGTGTCATTTCTTAGGCAATTAAGATTTGTACTTGCATCATTTACAATGGAATGTGAGTTTGTAGCGTTTGCAGCAACTGGTAAAGAAGCTGAGTGGCTAAGAAACTTATATTATGAAATTCCATTGTGGTCTAAACAGGTATCACCAATATCTATCAGGTATGATAGTGCTGACTAAAGATTATAGTCAGGTGTATAATAGAAAGTCTAGACAATTATGTGTTATACATATAGCATGATTCATGAGCTCATCATGCATGGTGTGATATCTGTTGAATTTTAAAGTCTAAGTATAATTTGGCTGATTTTCTAACTACAGAGTTAGGAAGAGATCTCGTGAATAAATCAGTCATGGGGATGGGTTTAAAGTCCACACTTTAATATCCTATGCCAAGATACCCAATTCCCATCTAATACAACGTTAGATGCAGAATTCAATGTGGAAAGCTTGTCATAGAGATATTGGAACACATGATCAAAATCATCCCAAAGTTTGTGTTCAGACTGCAAGATAAAGTAGGATGAAGTATAACTTCTTAATAGTCCTTTGCATTTGCAGGTGCAAGAATAAAGAGACTACCTATAAGAGTATGAAGTTTAGCCGCTTCAAGAAGCTTGGACTTGGCTTCGATATACTCTTTGAAGGATTGGACACAGGCTAGTAAAATATAGTGTCAGGTAAGAACATATGGATTTATAAACTTATGTGTATTTTACCTTCAAGTATTCAAATGGATAGCAAGGGTTCAATCCATAGAGACACCCCGATATTCGAATATTTGGATCGTGTAATTTACTAAGATGGAAATTCAATCCTCAGGACATTTCCATTTATGCATGAGTTTGAGTTTCTTTGAGAATTAAGTTAAGTTAATCATGGATATCACTAAAATGGGGGAGGAATGTTGGTAATTTTAGTGTTATCAACATAATTAGTGATATTGGGTTAGCTTGTCGTTTTGGTTGATCTTGTTAGAAACTAATCGAGCTAGGAGATGCAGGAGTGCGGGTTCGATTGTTTCGAATAAGATTAATTTATTAATTTGATTGGACTTGGTTAGATGTATGCCAATTGATTTGGGCCAATTTATTTATTAAGTTTACAGTTGGGCCTATTTAATACATGGGCATAAATTGTGGGCTAAATCAATTTTAATGAAATCTAATCCTATTAAAGTGGGCTAATCAAATTAGATAAAAAAAAGTGAGCGTGTATATTTTGAATACAAGGAACTGGAAATAGTTTGTAAGTTTCTGACAGTTTTCTTTTTCCTTGTTATAGACACATTCAAAGGGAAAGAGACCAATTCGATTTTGGGTACAAAAATTCTCATAAAACTTTAATCCGATTCTTGTGTATATACTACGTTTAATCCGTTCAAACATTTGATTGTACCGATCAAATAGTTTGTTCTGATAGTGATTACACGACTCGTAGTATAATCCAAGTGATTTTGATTTCTTCTACGGTTTCGGTTCAATAAAACCAACAGTTAGTAGATACCGGTTTACCATATCTATGTTTACAGAGTTTGTTATGTGTATTTGTTTTTATATCCCCGCTATCGTATGAACATGTGGGTAGATGGAGTCATATGTAACTTGCAGTGGGGACGCGGAAAAAGATATATAAAGTTTTAGTTTTTATATATGAAAAGTAGAAATTACGATATTGTTGTCGTAGATGCATCCTTATCAAATTGAATTGAAGATGAAGAGTTGGTTTACATTGTGGAAGAAAGACATGTATATGTGATATTAGATATTGATTAGTTATATACGAGCTAAAGATATATCTAATTTTCCCAAATAATCGAATGTGAATGTAGATGGGGATTCTATAGAAGTCCTTTTGTCTCATCTGTGACTGTGAGTTGAATGAACAGATGAAGTCAATAAAAAAATCGAAGAATTCAAAGAGCGATTCAGGACAAAGAAATGGAAAAACTAAAGTCGTATGGATTCACAATCTCATCTGTGACTGTGAGTTGAATAAACGGATGAAGTCAATAAAAAATCGAAGAATTCAAAGAGCGATTCAGGACAAAGAAACGGAAAAACTAAAGTCGTATGGATTCACAAATACTTTATTGAGAGAAACTAAAAAAGAGACATCAAAGTCATTTTGATGATTCAAGAATGTTATTACTTGAATTCGAAGTTCGTAGTTACTTCGACTGGATGAATCGTAGCACTGGGATAATTAAGTCATAGTTCATTGGTTGAATGTATCATTAACCTTTTTTTTTTTTTTAGTACGAGGAACTTATCATGAATCCACTGATTTCTGCTGCTTCCATTATTGCTGCTGGATTGGCTGTAGGGCTTGCTTCTATTGGACCTGGAGTTGGTCAAGGTACTGCTACGGGTCAAACTATAGAAGGTATCGCGAGACAGCCTGAGGCGGAGGGAGTTCGTTTCAAGCTATCAAAGGGCATTTCAGTCATTTCAAACGGCTTTTAGATCAGAAGCTATAGGGCTGTTGATTGCCCATATTATAACACCCTCCTGTTGATCTTACTTCCCAATTCAGACATGGGAAAAGATATATAAAGTTTTAGTTTTTATAAATGGAAAGGGTATTTTGGTCATTTCAGTTAGAAACTAGAGGTGTTGATCACTCAAGATTCATGAAGCTGTTGATTTTACTCCCCAATTCAAACATGATTTTCAAAATTTTCAAGAAAAGTGAAAGGGTAATTAGGTAAAGTTAAAATCTTGGATAAAAAGTAAACGTGTTAAAAATAACTCACACTGACCTACTTTTCATTTCACATAAAGCACCTTCTTTATATGTTGAATATTTCTAACAAATATACAGCAATGTACAACTTTTAATGGAGCATTATAACAACATTATTATTTGGTTATTGGACTTGATATATGGAGCATATACATAGAGTAATGCATGAGGTGATCATGCATGTAGTATGTTAATCAGGAAGGCAAATTGTACATGCTTTTATTGCCTTGGCACTTGTTAAATGCTCCCTCGCACCCCCTCATCATATGAATGTTTCTAAAACTTGCATCATTACCACCATTCCAATCCCACCTACTGTGCGATTGTGTGTGTAATTTTACATTTAACCTATGGGAAGACGGCCTCCATGTTGTGATAAATCACATGTCAAGAAAGGCCCGTGGACAGCTGAAGAAGATGCAAAGATTCTTGCATATGTTGCTAGTCATGGCATCGGTAACTGGACATTGGTTCCGCAAAAAGCAGGTAAATTTGTTGTTACTAGACTTGATTATTGTTAAATTTATACTGACCCGTATCGCGCGTGTGTGTATACATGTACAGGTCTTAACAGATGCGGGAAAAGTTGTAGGTTGAGATGGACGAATTATCTAAGACCGGATCTCAAACATGATAGCTTCACCCCTCATGAAGAAGAACTCATTTTGAGGTACCATCAAGCTGTAGGTAGCAGGTGAGGTTTTACTTGCAAGTATATAATAAAAGGGATAATTTTAACAAGTTTATGTATAACTGACTCAATTTGTGTTGGGTCATATTTATCAAAAAATTTACATGTGAGATTAAACACAAAAATTAAGTGTAAATTAAGTGTTTTTACATCTATAGGTGGTCTTTGATAGCAAAGCAACTACCAGGAAGAACAGACAATGATGTTAAGAATCATTGGAACACAAAACTTAAAAAGAAGCTTTCTAAAATGGGGATTGATCCCATCACCCATAAACCGTTCGGTCAGCTTCTTTCTGATTATGGCAACATCAACGATATCATCCCACAAAACACTAGATCTTCATATCAAAGACACCACGAACCCTCACGCGCTGACAGTCCATTAACAATGATGGGCGCGCTTCAAGAACGACAGGCTGCAATGAACCTGATATCTGCGCATTTTCAAGTCATCAATGAAGCAGCCTCATCTTCCACGTCATCACCCGAATCTAAAGTCCAAGTGAATTTACCATCTTCTCCTTTCATTTGGAGTGACTATCTTGTTGGAGACCAAGAACAAGAGTCTACCAATGAGCCTGATTCTGGCATTTTACCAGCAACTGGTGAATACGCGAGTACCTACAGCAGGTTTGGGGTAGATCACAAGAAAAACAGCTTAGATGATATTACTAGTACTAGTACTACTTCTGTTTCTTTTGTGGAGTCGATTTTAAACCAAGATCGCGAAATGCAGTTCGACTTCCCTCAACTTTTGGATGGATTTGATCTATGAAAACATTGGGTGCAGTGGTGATAGGTCTAGTGGTTCTCTATTTTTTTAGTTTTTAGTTCTTTATGTAAGCTTTAGATTATGGCGTCTGTTACTGTTTATTTCATATTACTGAACTGTAAAACTGTAAGTCGAATGTTCAAGCAGTCGAATTACAATTCTTCTTATGATTACTCTCTACCTACTGTAAAAAGATTAGAATTTGTCAAAGCAACAAGTAACTGCTCGTGAAAGAACTTACAATTAAAACAAATTAATCCTAAATCACATGTAATGTTAGGTAGTAGACTTTAGTACAGGATCCATAGGCCGGATATTAACTTGTAAGATCTTCTAAATGATATTAACTAGGGGATGCACGCGCGCCTTGCTGCAGGGACGCTATAACAATCAGTGGCGTATCTAGAAAATTTTTTTAGGAGTAACGTTCAATATTTTTTTTTACCACATTTGTTTCATATAATCTTGATTATAAAAAAGCGCGCAAGGCGCACTGAGGTGCGAAGGGCATCGCCTTATGTGACATGAGGCGCACGGTGTACATGAAGAGTAACTGAGGAGCGTTTCGTGGCAAAAATTGGCCTGAGGCGCGCGCCTCAAGCACACTGCCCTTAATTGTGCAATAGAATGTTGTACAACAAGCTTTTAAGGTTGTACAACATACAGTTCACTGTGACATTTTATCAAACAGTTGGAGTGCATTACTGAATCAATCAAACCTAATACATTTTGTTGGTTATTTTAGCCATAAATTGACAAGTTATACACCATGGTAGAATTAACTTATACTAGCCAAACTATGTCACAGTCTTTTATAAGTATAAATGTCAAATCAGACTAACTAAATTGTGGAGAAAATAATACCAAAATAGAAGCAAAAAAGATAGTATATGTAAAAAGAAAGTCCCAAACGTTTTTTTTTTTAATATGTGAAGGTGAAAGTCGGGTGGGCTGGGCTGGGCTTGTTGTACTTGGGGTAAGGGGGTGAGCTTGTTTAATTGTATTATAATTTGGGATATTGATTTTGAGCTTCTTTAGATAATTCATCATCATCATCATACTCAGTTAATCCCACCTATAGCAAAGCTAAGGTAGGGTCTGAGGAGGGTAAGATGTAGACAGCCTTACCTCTACCCCTAAGAATAGAGAGGCTGCTTACAGTGAGACCCCCGGCTCGATGTGGTTTGGTATCAAGCCTTGGACATAAGGCACAAAACACTTAGCAATCGGGACAAACCCGATCAGTGCATGTACCCCATTTGTCTTTTGGCTATCAACGCCACCACATGATGCATGATTAACCGTCCATCGTTTTTAACGTTATTTTCACGAAATTAGTAAAATAATGTTAAAACTAGTGCAACTTTACTTTGGCCCCCCGAGGGCCACACATATATACATTATATGCGCACACCGTAAGTGGGGCGTTAAAAAAAAGTTAATTTTTTTGGTGCCGTTCAAAAAAAAGTTAATTTTTTTGGTTATTATTACTCGAGTTCGATAAATATATTTTCGAGTAACGTAATGTGGTTGTAACATTCGTAGTTTTTGCATTTTCAATTCCAGTCCCTGTACTCTTGTAATTTTCCATTTTACCCCCTTGTAATCTCGACGTTATGATCAATAAAAACTCTTAATCAAATACACTTATTCATAATCGATTATGCATATTCAATTTAACACAATCATGTTGCATTTTTACGCTTAAAACCCGAATTCTAACACTAAAGCGAAGCATAAACGAACCCGTACAAGTTAGGAATCAAACCCAATCCAAAAACATGTCAAAATGGGCTTAAACCATAAGTTTTAACCCAAAAACACGTCCAAAACCAAGTCTGTTGGGCCAAGCCCAACCAAGAAAACATTTTTGGGCCTAAACCCCACTTCGCGTAGCACGACCAGATTGCTGGTTTCCCGTCGCGTGACACGAAGGCCTCCTGGAACAGCAAACAACATTTTAATTTTGTTTTTTGAATGCAACTCTCACCTAATTCACTCCTAAACACCCTATTTTACTTCATTAAATACCCAACCCCAACTATAAATACCACCTTCCCTTCACTCTCTAATCTTTTCTTCACTCCAAAACACTCTCTAAACTCACTAATCTTCAAGGTTTTCAAGCAAACTTTCTGATTTACAACAGTAAGTTCTTAAGCTTAAACCTTAACTTTTCTTTCATATTCTTCACTTCTTTTCTTCTTATAACTCCTTAGAGAAGCCTTTAGAACTGGCCCCTTGTTTTGCCATGGCAATATGTATGGGTAGAGCACCAAAATAAGGCCTCAAAGGTGGTTACTTTCCATTGTTCTTTTATGCACCAGGACATTTCTTGTAGTGACACTAACCAAGTTCACCAACAACTCAATGTTGGATGGACTTGTGCTATGGTAATGGTTGACAAAGGGTAGCCAAGGCTCATCCAAACAAAGTCACCATACACTACTTTAATCTCCTAGTTATATTATGTAATAATTATATGTATACTTTCAAACTTTCATCTTTCATCTAATAGCCGATTTACTTGGAAGGTTTATGGTTACATCCCTACCTTACCAATCTCTTGACCCATCTTTTAAACTCGGACTGGTTCCATACAAGAATGGGAAAATCCCTTGTCAAGACCCATGTTTTATCTATAAACAAAGTGGTCACGACATGAAACACTCTTAAAATGGATTCACATTCCTAACTCTAACTCATACCATCCGAATCGCCTACACGGTGGTTTTGTGCTTGGTTATTAACTTTAGCTCTTGACCATCCGAATCATCTTAAAGATGATTTGTGTTTTGGTTCGCCTTAAAGACATGCATGACACTCTTAAACTTATTGAAACAACCCTCGAATCTAAAACTCATTCCTTTCCAACTCTAGTTAATTGGAGCTAAAGTTTCTCTCGATACCCGTTTCAGGAACTTAACAAACGCACCCTAAGGTGAGTTCATACTTGTCCCCTTTTCTCTTTATCACTTTTGGGACTCAACATGTATCCTATGCAATTACATTAAACACTTTCATACTCACATGCTCAATCTACTAAACATGCTTATATACTATGCCATGCTAGAATTCAAACTATCCATACAAATGCTGCTTAGCATACAACCCATCTTACATGTATAGCGCTATAGAAGTAGCACACCGCCCCATAACTGGGTCATGTTAAGTTTTACCGGCCGACCACTTCGGTGTTAGGTCAAGCAGTGCAAACAAGTGTTGATTATGCCTTTTGTATGATTCTATATGTGCAAAACTATAGCATGATGATTTGAGTAAAACATTTTAATACTATGTATGTAAACCAAAACTAGTATGCTCATCAATGCTTTATGTGTTGACGGATATTTTATACATGTTGCAGGAAATATATGATGCGATTACTCAGGAAAACTTGTTAGGGATGGACTTAGAAACGCACCATTTTAATTATTGTTATTTTGAATGTTGTATTTCCTTTCTTAAACAATTTGTATTTTCGACTTTTGAATGTTATGAAATAGAATCTCCTTAATCATATTGTCACAATTCTATTATCATGAAGTCTTTGAACAATCTATCACAAGTCGCGCCTCGATGTATTCCGCCATCGGTTGGGGTGTGTAACACCCCAACCGATGGCGGAAACATCGAGGTGTCACGTAGTGACGATTGTTCAATAGCTCTTGGACTAAAAGTGTAAATTTGAATACATTGAATTTAATAATTTATTACATTAAAAGAAATACAACAATTACGACTAGCAATCTAAACTAAGATACAATAATCTCAATCTAAGTCTATGTTCCAAACGCTTGGATTTAATCTCATAAGAACTTGAAACATGCACGAAAATGATTTGGTCAATACAAAATGTATTGGTGAGCATACCCTGTTTGAATAAATATAGTAGGAAAAGTGTTTAGCAATTCATGTGCGGTACCATTTGCAATTATGTAATAAGTAATATCCGTTCAAAACCAAGCCTATGAATAATGACTAACACATGACTAACCAAATGAATAATGAATTAACAAGACAATGACCAAGATTCTCTCAACAGAGTCTCAAGGGGGTATACCATAGTACTATTCATTGAAATGCTAGGCCGCCCAGCGGTTAATGATTTTGACAAGCCATAGACACACCAATTAACATAAAGCAAACACACATGAGAATTGCATTTAGTAAAAGAAATAGAAACTTGATAGTAAGTACATGAGTCACCCCAGAATAGTAAAACAGTAAAAAAAAGGGGAAAATATACTCACAGTTTGCGAAAGCGATCAAAATCCACTTAAGCGGTCGTGAGCTAAGTAATGGGAATTCCGAGGAATTCAACCTATAATGTGTAAGAATACTAATAAGGAAATGTCTAAAAAGTCTAAGGTATCTAGGGTCTAAGGCATTAGTGTAACACCCCAACCGATGACGGAATCATCGAGGTGTCACGTAGTGACGATTGTTCAAAAGCACATGGTACTAAAATGTAAATATATTATTGAATAATTTAAATTGTCTTACATAGATGAAATGGGAAAAATACAAAAGTCTGAACGAAACATGAAATTTGAAATAACTTATTAAAAGCAAACACTAAAGTCCAATGCTATAGTACTAAGATCAAACTGCACCTGAAACATGTACAAAATAAGTTTTGTCAACATATGAAATGTTGGTGAGCATTCCTAGATTTAATACATATAGTAAGTTGGAAAATGTTATACAATTCAAGTGCAAAGCTACAGTGCAATTATGTAAACTATGTAACATACAAATGAGCGAAATCAACCCTGTGACTGTATAATGTACTAAATGAACGGCGGTGTACTTATCCAATAAATGGATAAAAACTTAACAATGACCACAGATTCTCCGATGAAAAAGGGGGAGAATCAACCTAGGCGGGTTGTCAATCCAATAGCGCTATCCAATGTTAAGGTCGGCTTGTACAATGTTAATGATTTCACTAAGTACAAATGTATTTTACATGTAATGTCTAAGCATAAAGCATGTTTGTAAGCAAATGCACATAGTACTAGAATTGTATTGTAAAAATGTGAACTTGTATTTGTAATTTGTATAAGTGTACATGTAACACCCCAAAGGTGAATAAAAGCAAAAAGGGGATAGAAAATACTCACTTTCGTCAAATGACTAGATGACTAAGCGAGCGTGAAAATGCGAGCAATCCAAAGATTTAACAACAAAACTAGTCCAATTTTGAAGAAAAGAAACCGAATAGGAAAAATATCAAGCTTCCAATTCGCCAATTACAAGAGCTTATAATCAAAGCTTCAAATGTAGAAGTAATATACTATAGAAGAAAGGTATGAAGGGGAGTTAATCGAATTGAAACAATCGATTTAGAGGTGCAAAGTGTAATGGGTCATAGGTGGGTTTTTATACAAGTTTTGAATTCAATTAGGTTTTAAAATTGGTCAACACAATAAAGTAAGGTTTTAAGATGAATTGACTATTTGACTAGGACTTTGACTAGGATTTTGACTGAGACTTTGACTAGGACTTTTGACTAGGATTTTGACTGAGACTTTGACTAGGACTTTGACTGTTTGACTGTCTTAGCGGACCGCGAGAGCTAAAAAATCATTTTTTTCTAATTTAATTAATTTTAAGTTCTGGACTTGTTTCCTTTGGTTTCTAAGTTGTTTTAGGACCGAAAATTAAGGGCTTTGAGTATCAAGGTCTGAAACATATGTGCTCGAGTGTAGATGTGAGTATAAAACGTGCATACTTTTACTTATAAAAATTATAAGTTTTATTAAATTGTGAATTTTGGTCCTATTAAAATACGAGGGTTAAAAATGAGAATTTTGAAACAGCTGAGGAACCAATTTTTCACATTTATGAAAAGTGAAGGGTGCAGGTTGTCACAATTAGGGTCTGCTAAGTTGTAACACCCCAACCGATGGCGGAAACATCGAGGTGTCACGTAGTGACGATTGTTCAATAGCTCATGGACTAAAGTGTAAATTTGAATACATTGATTAAATAATTTATTACATTGAAATGAAATTACAGGATACAATAATTCTAACCTGACAAGTCTAACTAAGATACAACGTAGACAAGACTGAAATATAAAATCCAAAAGCCTAAAAGAAGCGTCTCAAAACAACCTGAAACATGTACAAAATATTTTGGTCAATACAAAAATGTATTGGTGAGCATACCCTGTTTAAATAAATATAGCAGAAAGTGTTTTGCAATTCATGTGCGGTACCATTTGCAGTTATGTAATAAGTAATATCCGTTCAAAACCAAACCTGAGAAGAATGACTAACACATGACTAACCAACTGAATAATGAATTAACAAGACAATGACCAAGATTCTCTCAACAGAGTCTCAAGGGGGTATACCATAGTACTATTCATTGAAAAGCTAGGCCGCCCAGCGGTTAATGATTTTGACAAGTCATAGACACACCAATTATCATAAAGCAAACACACATGAGAATTGCATTAAGTATAAGAAATTGAAACTTGATTAATATATAAGTACATGAGTCACCCCAAAGTAGTAAAACGGTAAAAATGGGAAAGATATACTCACAGTTAGCGAAAGCGAGCAAAATCCAACTTAAGCGGTCGTGAGTTAAGTAATGGGAATTCCGAGGAATTCAACCTATAATATGTAAGCATACTAATAAGGAAGTGTCTAAAAAGGCTAAGGTATCTAGGGTCTAAGGCATTAGGGTTTGCTAAGTCGATTTGGGGAATTAGAGTTTTTATGATAAGTCGCATTAATGTAAAAGTTGTATATCACAAATAATATATGAAAGGTTGTAAATGTGGTTTAAATAATATAATTATTACCTATTGAATATTTAGATAAAAATATATTTGAATAATTAAGACAAAATAATTTAGTTAATTACTTTAACTAAATTAAAATAAATACAATAATCATAAATATATAAATAAATAATTTTGAGTTACACAATGATTCCACAAAAGATAATTAAGACATTAAACCATATGAGTATTTCTATTGTATAAGAAAAATATTTATAAAATAAATGTTTAAATTGTATAAAATAAATAAATGTTTTATTATATCTAATTAAACGTAAATAAGACTAATAATACCATACATGATCCAAAAATACTAGTTTTATAGAAAATGGATGATTTCTGATGTAAACGAATTAGCATAATTTTCTCATAATTTATATAAACCTATTTATATTTAAAACTGATTTAACGAAATTAAATTATGTTTTAATGATTAAAATTAGGAAAATCAATAAAAATAATTGTTTTCTGAACCAACTATTTTTATATCAACTCATGATGATGAGAAATAATTACCCAAAAAGTTTGAGATTAAAATCATAAAAAATGAATTTTTTATCAATTAAATATGATTAAAACAAGTTAATTCAATAAAAATATAAAAATAAAACATTTTCCAGAAAATAAAAATGTGGTAATTTTCTATAAGTTATCAAGAAACTACACCTAAATTTTCATAATTTTTGGAGAAAAATGAATTTATTATGATTATTTCAAGATTATCCATTTATATATATATATATATATATATATATATATATATATATATATTCAAGGAAAACAAATCTAAAACAATGATAGAGAAAAGAAAAGAAGAAAAACAAAATCTGTTTGTTAAGGGGCTCGAACCCAAGTGATTTGGGTACACATACATACTTGCAACCACTGGCCCACATTAACTTAAGTTGTTATCTTTGAAACAGAATTAGCTTTATCTTATATCAAAATCCCTCATCTTCTTCCCCAATTCACCTAGACAAGAACCCTAACCCTAGACAAATCAATAACCCGAAATAGATCACGATAAAGCTTTGTGATTGAGGGCTTTTGATCGGACCATATGCAAGAATAAAACGACACAAATACAAGGGCTTACAATGATCAAATACGCGTTGAAATCGAGTGAAAAGTGCCGCACCATGATTCGCGAATTGAGAGTTTTTCAGTCTCGTTTTGTTTGATTTAAAAGTGGGTTTGCAAAGTTTAATGGTGCAGAACTAATGTGGTATAAAGAATTTATGAATTCTTCGATTTGAAACGGCCCTTTGACGAGTTCTTGAAATTCCGGTCGGTTACACATGAAGCCGGTTTAAACTCATTAAAAACACGAATTATGATGGGTTTTATGATAGGTATTTAAAGCTTATAGATGTGAAACGTATTAGAAATGATTAAAGGTTGGTAATAATTGTTATAGTTCATTTTTTTCTTCTCGCCGGAGATGGATTCCGGTGACCGGAAATTCGGCCGGAAAAACAGAAAGAAACGAGATGAAATGTTTTCAAATCTCACTTCCAAACAATGACAATAATAGTCCCTCAACATTAACTTTGTTGGTTAAATTATAAACTTGGTTAGATTTCCTTATATGAAATTTAGCTTAACTAACCAAGTTTAACATAAATGTTTTTTTTTAACTTTTATAAAAATCAAACTTATTGCATTTTAAATAACAAAATAAATTTATGTGTTTATAAACCAACAAAATGTGATGTTTCCCACAACTTTCGATAAACTTTATTTGTTTAAGTTTAACAAAAATCCATCGAACTTTAAAAACGAAAATTTTATAAAAGTCAAATATTGTTCAATATACGCACACGCCTTAAAACGTAGATACGCTCCATAATAAATACGAATGATATATATTGAGTTCACTCTTTTATTAAATTTGAAAACGACGAAAGTTACAGGGACTATAATGGAAATATTTGAAAGACTATTATCGTCAATTAGATGAAAGACGAAGGTGACGGATGTCACATAAGTCGATTTGGGGAAGTAGAGTTTTTAATATAAAAGTTGTATATCCAAATAATATTATGCCAAAGTTTATAAATATGGTTTTTAATTAATATAATTATTACTAATTGAATATTTATTTCAAAATATGTTTGAATAATTAAGACAAAATAATTTAGTTAATTACTTTAACTAATTATTGTAAATAAATACAATAATCATAAATATTGAAATAAATAATTATGAGTTACACAAAGATCCAACAATGATAATAAATACTTTCAATCATAAGAATATTTCTATTTTATAAGAAAAATATTTATAAAATAGATATTAAATAGTATAAATAACTATGTCTAATTAAACATAAATAAGACTAATAATTCAAGACATGATCCAAAAATGCTATAGAAAATGGATACTTTCTGATGTAAAGTAATGAAAATATTTTTCCCATAATTTTTATAAACTTATTTATATTTAAAACTGATTTAATGAGATTAAATCATGTTTAAATGATTAAAAAATAAGAAAATTAATAACAAATAAGTGTTTTCTGGTCCAATAATTTTTATTTCAGTTCATGATGATTAGAAATAATTGCCCAAAAAGTTTGAGATTAAAATCATTAAAAATGAATTTTTAATCAATTAAATATGATTAAAATAATTTAACTTAATAAAAATATAAAAATAAGACATTTTCCAGAAAATAAAAGTGTGGTAATTTTCTTTATGTTGTCAAGATGCTACACCTAAATTTTTATAATTTTTGGATCAAAAATGAAATTACTATGAATATTATAGTAATAATGTATTTATATAAATAATAGAAATAACAAACAAAAGCAAAAATAAAAAGAAATGGAAAAAAAAAACATGACCAGACCCGTGGTATACAGGACTCGAACCCGAGTCTGTTCTGAACACACACACATGCAACACCACTGAACCACTTATCAAGTTTGTTGTTTTATTTCAAAAGGTATTATATTTAACATATAACAATTATTCATCTTCTTCCCCAAATTAACCTACACATAAACCCTAACCCTATAACTTCAATAATACGATTCACGCAAGATTAACAATCTGTAACAGAGGGCCTTTGTTCGGAAGACTATGCTAAGTAAAACGGCAAGGAGTTAAAGAACTTACAAACATGAAAAAGACTCCAAAACGAAGGTGAAAAGGGCCGCGCTTAGACTCACGATTAAAGGGTCTTCCAGTCATGATTTGTTTGATTTAAAAGTGGGTTTGCAATGCTCGGTTTATGTATCGGTCGTGTAAAGAGGCGTTTTTGCAAGCTTAATAAATTCCGGCGTTTTCAAGTGGGTTTCAGTTTCTAAAACGTAATTAAACGCGACTTTGCCATCATTAATAAGGGAAAAAAAACGTATTTTTAAGATGAAGAAGTGTAACCCCTTAATTGTTGTGAGTTAAAAACGCCTCAAGAACCAAAAATGGACCTCGCCGGAGCATATTCCGGCGGCCGGAAAGTGGCCCCGCCGGAAAAACGAGCTGGAACAAGGAGAGTGTTTTTTTTTTTTAAACTTTTGCCTATTGTCAATTTTGGTCCCTCATGTTTAACCTTGTTAGTTTATTATATAACTAAGTTAGTTTTTCTTTAATAAACCTTAACTAAATTAACTAGATTTAACTTAAAACTTTTATAAAACCTTTTTTTAACTTGAAATTTTTTTATAGAAGATTTTACGAATACGTTTCAACATACGCGCTTGATTAAAACTTATGCCCGATTCATAATAGATATAAATGATAAATTTTTATAGTTCATTCTAAAATTAAATTTGAATACGACGAAACTTACAGGGACTATAATGGAAAAATTTGAAGGACTATTATTGTCAACTAGATGAAAGACGAGGGTAACGGATGTCACAGTCTCCCCTACTTTAGAAAATTTCGTCTCGAAATTTCTTTCAAGTGGAGGTTACTATGAAACCAAAAGGCGTTGTAAAAGTCAAGTAGATTTTTTTAAAAGAAAATTTCATTATTTGTAATTTGTCAATATTTAAAATAGTTGACTAATACTCAAAGTAAAAGTTTCAAAATCTTTTGACAGTTAACCTAAAGATAGAAAGTTGAGAGTTTAAATGAGAAAAGTTTTGAGAATATGTAACGGGTGAGGGGCAAAGGTACTAATGAAGCAGTCTCCCCTACTTTAGAAGGTTTCTGACCGAACTTTATTAAAGACATGCAACAGGCTTTTTACTAACATAGAGTGTAAGAGTACACAATGTTTGTGTTTTCTGTGTGGATGGTCAAGACAAAGACTCTAGGAAGATGAATTGAAGCTCGGGTAAGAATGTTCTTATCGAAATTGCTAGCTATTAGTCAACGGTCTAATGAAGAGGTAATCATAAAGTAATGGGTAGGTTCTTGGTCAGACTCCTAGTCCGTTCCCACAGTATCGTTTATGCTTATATATAGGGTGTACCGCAGCTAACCCACCACACTCCCGATACTTTGGATTCGTACTGATTGTCTACCAACAACCTAGATAGAATTACACACCACCCCCATGTACCTGTAAATCCATGATTGCGTTCCGGACCGTAATCATCGATTTACCTTACACTAGGGTACTATGCTTTTCCATAACACTACGAAAGTAATACCATAAACAAATGCGTGCAATCAGAATATGTAATAGCCACTGAAATGAAATAATGTTCAATCATGACATGGTTAGAGGTCCTTCCCTTTCGGGTTTACTCTTTAACCGTAATGAGAATAACATGTAAGTGTAAGACATGGTTAGAGGTTCTTCCCTTTCGGGTTCACCCTTAACCGGAAAATTTCTGTTCACATCGTTGCTCTAAACACCTATATTGATAAAATATGAGGTTTACACGGTTCCCCTCGGATTAAAGAAATACTCTAATCCGAGTAGTACGTGGGCATTGGCTTAGATCTCATACGAGTTATCAACTAGTATGTTCATTGACCATGATGATGAACAAAATAATGTAAAGTATAACAGGGTTTTGTTCAAAACAGAAAAGAAAATATGCATACCAAATATGCGTTCAAGTAAGTATATAAGTATAACATAAAATTTCGATTGAAATAACAGTATAATATAATCAAGTAAATCGCACAATTTAAACCAAATGAAAGTAAACGAGTTGAACTCTTGTAACTAAGCAGTGTGAAAATAATCACAAATAACGTGTTAGAAATAACTATGAATAAAAACGGTGTAAGAATAAAATAATGAAATTTACGATAAGTGAGGGTACGCAAACAGTCGTATAGTCTACTGACATAAGGGTTTAAATTTAGTTAGTTTTACATATATGCACTATATGATAAAAGACAACTAGTAACATTCTGATAGGATATGTACAATATTTTGTTAGACCAAAAGTTTTGCGATTGAAAGAGTGCGAGTGTAATAAGATAAATTTTCGTTTATCAAAAACGTAGTTTGCTCAAACTTTGTGTTATAGTTGAAAGGATAGTAGTAATGCACGAGGATAACTTTTTAGAAGTCGAAGTGTGTTTTAGATTCAAAACAAGTTCATTTGAAAAATCTTTGTATTTTCATGTGTTTACGAGAAGTCGAGTTGAAAATTGTTATAAAACATATTATTAGTTGCAAGTTTCTCCCGAAAATATATATTGGATACGCCATATGAAAACAAAAGGTTTACACTTGACCTAAAAATATGTAATACAAGTTTGTAAAATGCAAAATAAAACCATTTTATGAAGTATTTTTAAATCTAATGTGTTTTAAAAGACCAATATTTAAAATGAAAAAAATCAACGTATGAATAGATTACCAATATTTAAGAAAATTCATAATTTATCATTTGAGTCTTCAAATGATAAACAAAACATAAATATCAATATCATAAAACATTGAGATTGTTTCCATAGGAAACTTTGACTAACTAAAATAATTGAAATGTTATTAGTGACTTGTGGGGGCGTACTTTAGCCTATAAGCGAATGCTCATCCCGAGAGTTCCCAGGTCGGCATACGGGTCCCGCGTCTGATTGGGATTTATGCAAAATGCCAGGCCTAGACAGAAAACTCAGGATACAGGCGCTCACCCTTCCAGATTGCACGTGCCCCATCACTAGTAAATTCCAAAACTTTAGCGAGATTAAAAACGAGAGGCAGAAATAGATCCTTTAGATGTGGATTTCACTCCTAACTCAAAGATGTATTTCAAAATTGAAAACGATTGTAGAATGAAACCAATCACTAAGTTAAGGATATCACTCCCAGCTTAGTGGTTAAGTTCCTTTTTGAAGGAAATACTCTTCGAGGTGTGGATGTCACTCCTATCTCAAAGATATATTCCTAAGATAAATAACATATAGAGGAGTGAAACTAATCACCAAGGTATGGATACCACTCCTAACTTGATGATATCATTTCGTTTGTGAAATACGAGTGTCTTCTTCGTCAAGCAAAATATCGAGAAATAATCATAATGAAAATATCTTGAAAGAAAATATAAGAAATAAGAGAAATATAAACGAGAGGACTCGTGACAGTAAGCTTAGTTATAGACTAGGCTAAAAGGCATTCTAATAACCTAATTCCCTATAATCATGGCTCTGATACCAACCTGTAACACCCCAACCGATGGCGGAAACATCGAGGTGTCACGTAGTGACGATTGTTCAATAGCGCATGGACTAAAAGTGTAAATTTGAATACATTGAATTTAATAATTTATTACATTAAAAGAAATACAACAATTACGACTAGCAATCTAAACTAAGATACAGTAATCTCAATCTAAGTCTATGTTCCAAACGCTTGGAAGTAATCTCATAAGAACCTGAAACATGTACGAAAATGATTTGGTCAATACAAAATGTATTGGTGAGCATACCCTGTTTGAATAAATATAGTAGGAAAAGTGTTTAGCAATTCATGTGCGGTACCATTTGCAATTATGTAATAAGTAATATCCGTTCAAAACCAAGCCTATGAATAATGACTAACACATGACTAACCAAATGAATAATGAATTAACAAGACAATGACCAAGATTCTCTCAACAGAGTCTCAAGGGGGTATACCATAGTACTATTCATTGAAATGCTAGGCCGCCCAGCGGTTAATGATTTTGACAAGCCATAGACACACCAATTAACATAAAGCAAACACACATGAGAATTGCATTTAGTAAAAGAAATAGAAACTTGATAGTAAGTACATGAGTCACCCCAGAATAGTAAAACAGTAAAAAAAAGGGGAAAATATACTCACAGTTTGCGAAAGCGATCAAAATCCACTTAAGCGGTCGTGAGCTAAGTAATGGGAATTCCGAGGAATTCAACCTATAATGTGTAAGAATACTAATAAGGAAATGTCTAAAAAGTCTAAGGTATCTAGGGTCTGCTAAGTAGATTTGGGGAAGTAGAGTTTTTAATATAAAAGTTGTATATCCAAATAATATTATGCCAAAGTTTATAAATATGATTTTTAATTAATATAATTATTACCAATTGAATATTTATATCAAAATATGTTTGAATAATTAAGACAAAATAATTTAGTTAATTACTTTAACTAATTATTGTAAATAAATACAATAATCATAAATATTGAAATAAATAATTATGAGTTACACAAAGATCCAACAATGATAATAAATACTTTCAATCATAAGAATATTTCTATTTTATAAGAAAAATATCTATAAAATAGATATTAAATAGTATAAATAAATAAATAACTATGTCTAATTAAACATAAATAAGACTAATAATTCAAGACATGATCCAAAAATGCTATTTTTATAGAAAATGGATACTTTCTGATGTAAAGTAATGAAAATAATTTTCCCATAATTTTTATAAACTTATTTATATTTAAAATTGATTTAATGAGATTAAATCATGTTTAAATGATTAAAAAATAAGAAAATTAATAAAAAATAAGTGTTTTCTAGTCCAATAATTTTTATTTCAGTTCATGATGATTAGAAATAATTGCCCAAAAAGTTTGAGATTAAAATCATTAAAAATGAATTTTTAATCAATTAAATATGATTAAAATAATTTAATTTAATAAAAATATAAAAATAAGACATTTTCCAGAAAATAAAAGTGTGGTAATTTTCTTTATGTTGTCAAGATGCTACACCTAAATTTTTATAATTTTTGGATCAAAAATGAAATTACTATGAATATTATAGTAATAATGTATTTATATAAATAATAAAAATAACAAACAAAAGCAAAAATAAAAAGAAAAGGAAAAAAAAAACATGACCAGACCCGTGGTATACAGGACTCGAACCTGAGTCTGTTCTGAACACACACACATGCAACACCACTGAACCACTTATCAAGTTTGTTGTTTTATTTCAAAAGGTATTATATTTAACATATAACAATTATTCATCTTCTTCCCCAAATTAACCTACACATAAACCCTAACCCTATAACTTCAATAATACGATTCACGCAAGATTAACAATCTGTAACAGAGGGCTTTTGTTCGGAAGACTATGCTAAGTAAAACGGCAAGGAGTTAAAGAACTTACAAACATGAAAAAGACTCCAAAACGAAGGTGAAAAGGGCCGCGCTTAGACTCACGATTAAAGGGTCTTCCAGTCATGATTTGTTTGATTTAAAAGTGGGTTTATGTTGTGTGGAGGTGCAGAAACGATTTGCAATGCTCGGTTTATGTATCGGTCGTGTAAAGAGGCGTTTTTGCAAGCTTAATAAATTCCGGCGTTTTCAAGTGGGTTTCAGTTTCTAAAATGTAATTAAACGCGACTTTGCCATCATTAATAAGGGAAAAAACGTATTTTAAGATGAAGAAGTGTAACCCCTTAATTGTTGTGAGTTAAAAAAGCCTCAAGAACCAAAAATGGACCTCGCCGGAGCATATTCCGGCGGCCGGAAAGTGGCCCCGCCGGAAAAACGAGCTGGAACAAGGAGAGTGTTTTTTTTTTTTTTTTAAACTTTTGCCTATTGTCAATTTTGGTCCCTCATGTTTAACCTTGTTAGTTTATTATATAACTAAGTTAGTTTTTCTTTAATAAACCTTAACCAAGTTAACTAGATTTAACTTAAAACTTTTATAAAACCTTTTTTTTTAACTTGAAATTTTTTTATAGAAGATTTACGAATACGTTTCAACATACGCGTTTGATTAAAACTTATGCCTGATTCATAATAGATATAAATGATAAATTTTTATAGTTCGTTCTAAAATTAAATTTGAATACGACGAAACTTACAGGGACTATAAAGGAAAAATTTGAAGGACTATTATTGTCAACTAGATGAAAGACGAGGGTAACGGATGTCACAGGGTGTGACAGTGGTAACGTATAATTTCATTTGGTAATAACGTATATTAAATTTGAGTAGCAATGTAAATTTTAGTTTAGTAGTAACGTTTTCGAAAAATCGTTAAAAAAAAATTCCACTACGCGCGCGAACCCGGGGGGCAGCAGGCGCGGCACCTAGCACTGAGCTAGGTCCGCCCCTGACAACAATGTAAAAAACTGCAGTGCTGCCGAGTAAAAGAAAATAAGTTACTATAATACGAACTATAAAATCAAATCTGGAATAGTTTAGTAAGTGCAAGAACGGAACCTACCCATCTTATTAGAGAGCAAAAATAATTTAACTTCCGTAGTGATGAAGTGGGTAGTCTAGAGCTAAATAAATCAATTATATTGCACAAACTTGCTTGAAAGGTTAAAAGGCAAAAGGGATTCAAAAGGTGATAAAGTGTTGAACATAAAGAACAAAACATATGACTTGTCTTGTCATCATCTTTCTCGGTCAAAGCTCCTAGCTGTCCACACTCTGCATATGAAGAAGATGCAACGCATGGACCGCAGGTCTAAAGCCTTCATCGGCTAAAAGTGGCTAGTCCCTAAGTTGCGACAAGGATCAAGAGTTTACCATTGCCCAAAGTAGAAGATCCCTTTTCTATAAATCAGATCACTCTATCAGTGATCTGATAATTCACTCTTACATTCCCACATCCATACTCATCTATTCTCTTTGATCTTCACACGTGTGATAGATTCTCTTCATCACATAACATTTCCCTTAAAGTTACAAGCAACATCCTGACTTTGAGTACAACTCAAATCAGAATTGTAACAATCAAAACATAAAACTCTTGAACCTCCTTCTACATTTAGCAACGTAGAGGGACACCACGACCTGCGTTATGCTAAATTAAACCCTTCAACCCTTTTACCCTTCCCCAGACTCTGTACTAACTTTGGACTCATATTTGTTGTAGCAACAAGTTGGCGCCCACTGTGGGGCTGCGCCATTGCATTCTTCCTCTAAGAACAGTTGTGTAGCTCTAACTCTCCGATATGTCCGACTACGAGTCCCCGGAAGAAGTAAACCAAGTTTCTCCGAACACAGACCAGACTTCACATAACATATCTGTGTCTTTTTTGACTCCTGGAAGCACTTCTACACGTGCTGCATCTCAGGAGTTCACACTCTTCCGAACTCCAACTCCCTCTCGTTCAGGGGTAGCATCTCCTCTCCTCTGTTCCATGCGTACACCTGAATGCATAGATCTTACCCCTGAGGGAGTTGCAAACAACTTCTTACAACTGAGATCCCTCCTTAACTAACATGTGATCAAGGAAAGGGAAAAAGGGGCAAGGACCCGGCTGGATTATAACGAAGAAGAGCCCTCATTCTCACCTGAGCCACCTCTTCCTCCTCATCAAACTTCTTCTAGCTCTCGACGTATTCCTCATAACTTTGGAGCTAGACCTAGCTTAGTTTTTTCTACGCCTTACCAGCCAGGAAGGCCAAGCCCAACACCTTTTCCTTTGTTCACATCTCAACCTCCGGTCTCTAGTGCACCCATAGGGCATGAGCTCACTTTAGACCAACTCTTGCAATCCCCGGTCACAAGTGTTCCACCCCCAGCACCCACTTCGTGGGAACAAGCCATGGCTTCTCTGCCCATGGCTCGTAGTGCCTCAATGAACATGCCTGTGGGAGTCAACAACTTAACGACACCTGAAAGCCTTCAAGGCTTCAACCTTATGCCTCAGATGATGGCTCAAATGATGGCTCATTTTCCTTGGCAGCAGCTCATTAGCCAAGCACTGGCTGCCCACCAAGGAAACTCAAATGGGAACAACACAAGAGTCGAAAACAACGTGAACCAGTGATTTGATAACTCACTCTTACATTCCCAAAGTAGAAGATCCCTTTTCTATAAATCAGATCACTTTATCAGTGATCTGATAATTCACTCTTACATTCCCACATCCATACTCTTCTATTCTCTTTGATCTTCACATGTGTGATAGATTCTCTTCATCACATAACATTTCGCTTGAAGTTACAAGCAACATCCTGACTTTGAGTACAACTCAAATCAGAATTGTAACAATCAAAACATAAAACTCTTGAACCTCCTTCTACGTTTAGCAACATAGAGGGACACCACGACCTGCGTTATGCTAAATTAAACCCTTCAACCCTTTTACCCTTCCTCGGACTCTGTACTAACGTTGGACTCATATTTGTTGTAGCAACAAGTTGGCGCCCACTGTGGGGCTGCGCCATTGCATTCTTCCTCTAAGAACAGTTGTGTAGCTCTAACTCTCCGATATGTCCGACCACGAGTCCCCGGAAGAAGTAAACCAAGTTTCTCCAAACACAGACCAGACTTCACATAACATATATGTGTCTTTTTTGACTCCTGGAAGTACTTCTACAGGTGCTGCATCTCAGGAGTTCACACTCTTCCGAACTCCAACTCCCTCTCGTTTAGGGGTAGCATCTCCCCT
Organism: Ambrosia x helenae; assembly: GCA_030844895.1. NCBI lineage: Eukaryota > Viridiplantae > Streptophyta > Magnoliopsida > Asterales > Asteraceae > Ambrosia > Ambrosia x helenae. The sequence goes on along the minus strand of CM061229.1, from coordinate 110,931,904 downwards.
CCTCTGTTCCATGCGTACACCTGAACGCATAGATCTTATCCCTGAGGGAGTTGCAAACAACTTCTTACAACTGAGATCCCTCCTTAACTAACATGTGATCAAGGAAAGGGAAAAAGGGGTAAGGATCCGACTGGATTATAACGAAGAAGAGCCCTCATTCTCACCTGAGCCACCTCTTCCTCCTCATCACACTTCTTCCAGCTCTCGACGTATTCCTCATAACTTTGGAGCTGGACCTAGCTCAGTTTTTCCTACGCATTACCAGCCAGGAAGGCCAAGCCCAACCTCCAGTCTCTAGTGCACCCATAGGGCATGAGCTCACTTTAGACCAACTCTTGTAATCCTCGGTCACAAGTGTTCCACCCCCAGCACCCACTCCGTGGGAACAAGCCATGGCTTCTCTGCCCATGGCTCGTAGTGCCTCAATGAACATGCCTGTGGGAGTTAACAACTTAACTACACCTGAAAGCCTTCAAGGCTTCAACCTTATGCCTCAGATGATGGCTCAAATGATGGCCCATTTTCCTTGGCAGCAGCTCATTAGCCAAGCACTGGCTGCCCACCAAGGAAACTCAAATGGGAACAACACAAGAGTCGAAAACAACATGAACCAGCCTTACAAACCCAGTAGCCTCTCCTGTTTCTCTCCACAAATAGCCGACTATGAGTTTCCCACTAAATTAAAAGTGCCATCCCACATAAAGACCTATGATGGTATCGAAGACCCTGAAGACCACTTACAAATCTTCTCTGGGGCAGCCCCGATGGAGAAGTGGGGAAACCCTGAATGTTGCCTCATGTTTATGCAAACACTAGTCGGATCAGCCCGTATCTTGTTCAACGACCTTCCAGCTGGAAGCATCCGATCCTTTGATGACTTGGGCAAAGGATTCTTGGCCAACTTCTCTCAACAAAGACGTTGAGTCAAAGATGTCATTGTCATCTTCCAGATTAAACAAAGAGATGACGAAAGCCTCAGAAATTTCATTGAACGATACAAGAAGGAAGCCTCACATATGTCGGTGCTAATGAAAAAATGAAGGTTACAGGGTTCATGAATGCTATTAACTCTAAATACCTCACCCGAAATTTCAACAAAAGTCTCCTAAGAAACCTTGGAGAAGCCCTTGAAAAGGCTGAAGTTCACATTCAAGGTGAAGAAGCTGTAGATATCAAAGAACAGAGAAAAAGTGCTGCTAATTGGAGAAGCTCTAGCCCAAACAGAAAAACGGGTAACTATGGGTCCTATGACAGAAGATCTAAGGGATCAGAATCCCGGAGGTCTGAAGGTAGGAACCCTCCAAGCAGAGACCGAACGATAAGCTTCACATCTTTAACTAAAACCCCTCAAGAGATCCTAGCAACTGAAGAAGTCAAACACAGCTTCAGACCTCCCCGTCCTTTACCAAAGAGCAAAAGAAATGAAAACTTTAACAAATATTGTGAGTTCCATGAGGAGAAGGGACATCACACTAATGACTACTTCCAACTCAAGAAAAGAATTAAGGAAGCTGTAAAGTTCGGAGAGCTAGCTCATTTGGTCAAAGGAGTTAAAGAAAACATAGCTGAAGGAAAAAAAGAAAGAAGTTAACATAGTCTTGGTCGAATTAGAAGCTCCTAACAAACGCCCATGGCTGGAAGCTTGGGAACGCCAATGTGTTTGCTTCCTACCACCCAAAGGAGAAAAGAACTATGACCCTCTGGTTGTAGAAGCTCTCATAGGCTCGATCAAGCTTGGTCACCTTTGATATGGCCGTCTCTGTTAGCCAAAAAAGCGTGAAGTTCCCTACTGAAAACAGAGTGGCAACCCTCCAACCCTCCACTGAGGTACTCGTGATAGAAGGGAATGAAGACAAAAGAAACAAACAAGGCTTGAGTATTAACCCAGAAAGAAATACTCTCAAAGCTTGAAGAGTTTCTCAAAAGCAACGTTGATGTCTTTGCTTGGAGTCCCCGCGACATGACAGGCATCCCCCATGAGATCGCCGAACATGAGCTTAGAATTCTCTCTGGTGTTAAACCTGTAGTCCAGAAGAAACGAAGCCTTGCCCCTGAAAGAAGTTTGGAAGCTTGCCTAGAGGTTGACAAGCTTGTAGAAGCTAGAATCCTTCGAGTGGTCAAATATCAATCATGGGTTGCCAACCCTGTGATGGTTCGAAAACCTGATGAGTCTTGAAGGATGTGCATAGATTTTAAAGATCTCAACAAAGCATGCCCCAAAGATTGCTATCCCTTACCTGAAATTGACCTCAAAGTCGACTCGCTTACAGGCTTCCCTTCAAATGCTTCCTGGACGCCTACAAGGGTTACCACCAGATACAAATGAAGGAAGAAGATGAGGGAAAAACTGATTTCCATATTGACAAAGGTATTTTTTGCTATCGAAAGATGCCTTTCGGTTTAAAAAATGCAGGTGCTACTTATTAAAGGCTAGTGGATAAAGCCTTCGCCAATCAAATTGGCAAAAACATGAAAGCTTATGTTGATGACTTGGTAATCAAGAGCAAGACCGAAGAACAAATGCTTGAGGACATACAAGAAATGTTTGCCAATCTCAAGAAGATCAACATGAAGCTTAACCCAGTCAAGTGCTCGTTTAGTTTTGAAGAAGGAAAATTCTTGGGGCACATTGTAGGGAAGCAAAGCATTAAAGCTAATCCCAACAAGGTCCGAGCTGTTCTAAACATGAAGCCTCCCTAAACAAAGAAAGAGGTGGAAAGCCTAAATGGGAAGCTTGCAGCCTTGAAGCGTTTCATGTCCAAATTGACTGAAAGATCCCTACCCTTCTTCAAAACTCTCAAGGGATGCACTAATAAAAAAGATTTCAGATGGATTGAGGAAGTTGAGGAAGCCTTCAACCAAATGAAATAACATCTCGCTTCCCTTCCCACAATTGCAGCTCCTGAAACCCGGGAAACGATCTCTGTCTATCTATCAGTTACTGAAGAAGCCCTCAGCGCTGTTCTCACAATCGAACGAGACAAGGCTCAGGTACCCGTCTACTTCTTCAGTAAATCTTTAAAATTAGCAGAGATCAAGTACCCTCCTTTGGAAAAATTAATCTTGGCCCTTGTACAAACATCTAGAAGGCTTCGAAGGTACTTTCAAGCACACCCAATATAAGTGGTCACTGATCAATCCATAAAGAGTGTGCTAGAAAAACCTGAAACCTCGGGACTAGCCAAATGGGCTGTCAAATTAGGTGAACATAAAATCACTCACGTCCCGAGAAAGGCAATCAAAGCACAAATTCTTGGTGATTTTATTGTTGAAATTCCAAAGAAAGAAGTGACTGAAGTTAACATCACTATTGACGAACCCCCTGATCCTGAAGCCTGGAAGCTTTTTACCGATGGGGCTTCCAGCATCGAAGGTTCAGGGGCTGGCCTTGTTTTAATTAACCCTGAAGGGTTGGAATTTACCTATGCTCTTCGGCTTGATTTTCAGACCACTATCAATGAGGCAGAGTACGAAGCCTTGATACCATGGTTAAAGCTTGCCAAAAAGATGAATGTTCAAAGGCTTCAAGTCTTCACTGATTCATTACTAGTTTCAAATCAAATGAACGATAGCCACATTGCCAAGGAACCTAATATGAAGAAATACAGAGAAAAAGCAAAAGAAATCATGAATACGTTTCAGTCTTGCAAAATCAAGCAGGTTCCTCGGTCACAAAACAAGAAGGCCGATGCATTCAGCAAGCTTGCTTCCTTAAACTTTGCCCACCTTACCAAAAAAGTGTTAGTCGAAGTGCTCAAGTCCCCTTCCATACTAGAACTTGAGGTTCAAGATGTGATCACTGAAGTCAGGTCAAGTTAGATGACTCCCCTCATAACATTCTTGAAGAATGGTGAATTACCTCAAGATCATGTTGAAGCTGAAATGGTTCGAATCAAGTCCAAGCAATATGTACTTCAAGATGACATCCTCTACAAAAGGGGATATCCAGCGCCGTTGCTTTGGTGTGTGGGCCCTGAACATAGTCAGTATTTGATCAAGGAGATTCACGAAGGGATATGTGGAGCTCATTGTGGTCCAAGAACGGTGGTTGCAAAATCTTGGTTACTTTTGGCCATCCATGCATCGTTATGCAACCGAGCAATTGAAGAAATGTGAAGCTTGCCAAATTCATGCTCCTGTTCCCAAAAGTCCAAAACATGATCCATCAATTCAACATGGCCGTTTCACAAGTGGGGAATGGACATAGTTGGTCCTTTCCCTCCAGCCAAAGGAGGAGTCAAATTTTTATTCGTAGCTGTCGACTACTTCACAAAATGGCCCAAAGTGAAACCATTGGGAAAATATCCGGAAAAAGATCATTGAATTTTTTTGGGAGAACTGTAACACCCCAACCGATGGCGGAAACATCGAGGTGTCACGTAGTGACGATTGTTCAATAGCTCATGGACTAAAAGTGTAAATTTGAATACATTGATTAAATAATTTATTACAATGAAATGAAATACAACGATTCTAAATGCTAACTAATCTGAATTACAATAAATCAAAATCTAAATATAATTCCGAAAGCTTAAAAGGAGCGTCTCAAAATAACCTGAAACATGTACGAAAATATTTGGTCAATACAAAATTTGTATTGGTGAGCATACCCTGTTTAAATAAATATAGTAGAAAAGTGTTTAGCAATTCATGTGCGGTACCATTTGCAATTATGTAATAAGTAATATCCGTTCAAAACCAAACCTGAAGAATAATGACTAACACATGACTAACCAACTGAATAATGAATTAACAAGACAATGACCAAGATTCTCAACAGAGTCTCAAGGGGGTATACCATAGTACTATTCATTGAAAAGCTAGGCCGCCCAGCGGTTAATGATTTTGACAAGTCATAGACACACCAATTAACATAAAGCAAACACACATGAGAATTGCATTAAGTATAAGAAATTGAAACTTGATTAATATATAGGTACATGAGTCACCCCAAAGTAGTAAAACAGTAAAAAGGGGAAAGATATACTCACAGTTTGCGAAAGCGAGCAAAATCCAACTTAAGCGGTCGTGAGCTAAGTAATGGGAATTCCGAGGAATTCAACCTATAATGTGTAAGCATACTAATAAGGAAATGTCTAAAAGTCTAAGGTAACTAGGGTCTAAGGCATTAGGGTTTGCTAAGTCGATTTGGGGAATTAGAGTTTTATGATAAGTCGCGTTAATGTAAAAGTTGTATATCACAAATAATATATGAAAGGTTGTAAATGTGGTTTAAGTAATATAATTACTACCCATTGATTGTTTTAGTTAAAAATATGTTTAAATAATTAAGACAAAATAATTTAGTTAATTACCTTAACTAATTATTGTAAATAAATACATTAATCGTAAATATTGAAATAAATAGTTACGAGTTACTCAAAGATCCATCAATGATAATAAAGACTTTCAATCATAAGACACTTCTATTTTTATAAGAAAATTATTTATAAAATAGATGTTAAGTAGTGTAAATAAATAAATGTTTAATTATATCTAATTATACCTAAATAATATTAGAAATACAAGACATGATCCAAAAATGTTATTTTTATAGAAATTGGATTCTTAAAGATGTAAATAAATGAAGATAATTTTCTCATAATTTTTATAAACCTATTTATATTTAAAACTGATTTAGTAGAATTTAATCATGTTTAAATGATTAAAAATAGCAAAATTAATAAAAATAAATGTTTTCTGAGCTAATAATTTTTATTTCAGTTCTTAATAATTAGAAATAATTTATGACAAATTTTGAGACTAAAACCATTAAAAATGAATTTTTAATCAATTAATTATGATTAAAACAATTTAAATTAATAAAATCACAAAAATAGATATTTTTCAGAAAACTAAAAATATGACAATTTTCTATGAGGTATCAAGAAGCTACACCTAAATTTTTATAATTTTTAGAGCAAAAATGAATTTATTATGAATATTTTAAGATATCAAGGTATTTATATAGTAAACAAAATAATGTTAGAGAACAAAAAAATGTTTGGCAAAAATAATAATACCCAACCCGTGAGCCAAGGGACTCGAACCCGAGTCTCTCCCAAACACAACAAAGCATTTCACCACTAGGCTATCCCATACTTTTGTTAATTATTTGAAACAAAATAATATTTAACCTATACTATATGTTCATCATCTTCCCCAAATATCTCAACCAAAACCCTAACCCTAGACCAAACTCAATAACCCGATTAAGAGCATGATAAGGCTCTGTAATGGAGGGCTTTTGTTCAGAAGACTATGATAAGTAAAACGGCAAGGAGATAAAGAGCTTACAAACATGAAAAAGACTCCAAAACGAAGGTGAAGGAGCCGCGACATGTATTGCGATAAGAGGGTCTTTTGGTCACGTTTGGAACGGATTTTGTGTGGGATTGAATCGTGTAACAGTGTAGGATCAGAATAGAGATAACAATTTATAGTGTTGCATAAGAAAAACTGATGCTTGATCACCCTTCATCATGTGCGACGGTTACTACAACAATCCGGTTTAAAACCATGACTAACTCGCATTTATTTCACCAATTATGAACTCGCAACGGATGGAAACACATGAAGAAACGTTATGAAGTAATAAATAACGATCGAAACGCATTAAAACTCATGATTGAGTTTCGCCGGAATTAATTTTCCGGCCGGCTTGTGCTCGTCGAACAGAAAAAACGGGAACAGAGGGAGGGCAGGTTTCAGTTTTGAAACTTTCATGTTTTGGCAAAAGAAGCCCCTCAAGTTTAACTGAGTTCATTTATCTTATGACTTGGTTAATTTTTTTTTCTTTATAAAACTTAACCTTACTAACTACACTTTAACTTTAATCAAAACCAACAATTTTAGAACTTAAATGTTTTATTTGTTAAATTCTAATGACTAATTAAGTTTGTATAAGTTTTTTTTTTTTTTTAACCCTTGACATTTCACACATTTTATAAACGTTTAAATGTACGATTAATTGTAACTCATGTTTTTAATAAATTCAAAACGAAGAAAAAATATAGGAACTAAATTTGACAACTTCGTAAACGATCAGGGTGACGGTTGTCACAAGAACATAATATGTTGATTTGGCCTTCCCGGGGTATTAGTCACGAACAATGGTAAGCAGTTCGCTGAGAAGCCTTTCAGCTCCTGGTGCAAAGAATACCGAATAACACAAGTGTTCAGTTCGGTAGCTTGTCCCTATTCAAATGGGCAAGTTGAAAGAATGAACCGAAGCATCGTTGAAGGGATCAAGACCAGATTGGGCAAGCAAGGGGGTAAATGGCTTGAAGAGCTTCCAAGTGTCCTATGGGCCATTAGGACCACAGAAAAAACAAGCCACAGAAAGACATCTTACAGCCTCGTGTTCGGTTCTAAAGCTGTAATTCCTGCTGAAATAGGAATGACCACACCTCGAACGCTTCATGTGGACATCAAGGCTAATGAAAATGAAGCCTTACTCAACTTGGATCTCCTAGAAGAAGCTAGGGATTCGGCAGCCATCAGAGAAGCCCAATACAAGAAGAAAATTGAATCTTACTACAATGCTCGAGTCAAACATGAGCGTTTCAAGCTAGGTGATCTGGTCCTAAACAATAAAGAAGAAAGCAAAAAGGAGGATCAAGGAAAACTTGGACCCAAATGGGACGGTCCTTACACCATCCTTGAAGCCCACAAAGGGGGATCCTACAAGCTTGCTAACATGGAAGGTAAGAAGCTTCATTGCCATTGGAATGGCAAAAACCTTAAACGGTTCTTTGTTTAGTTTAAGCTTTCATGAAAATGTTGTCAAAACTAATCTGCCCAATGTAATATCCCAGTAATGAATGAATGAATCAAGTGATTCCCTTTTAATACTTCTCTTTCTATCCTATCATCTGGTTGAGAACCTTGCAATCCATGGCATGGGCCATGTAAGGGGATGAGCTCCCAGGCCACATCACTCAATAGGTTCAAGAGTTGAATGAACCTATATAAGGGGTGCGTTCCTAGATCAATCCAACTCCATGAAACTTACAAAAAAAAAAAAAAAAAAAAAATCATGTCTTTGATGTGTGAAATGTGTAGCAAGTAAATCGGTCAAGTTTTAAAAATGGAAAAGCCTACAAAACCACACACTAACAGCAAGTGTATCGGTCGCAGTGTAGCAGAGTAAGTAAGTCCGGAATATCGAAGCGTGGACACAATATGGTGACTCTCGGTACTAAACCTCTGTCGACTCCTAGCCTATTAATTTGGATTTTTGAGAACTAATGTAAACTAAATGCAAATAAGATAAAAGCAATTAAAATAAATAACACAGAAACGAAAACAGGAAACTGGCAAGAGTGGACAGAAACTTAGATAATATGGAAGGCAACTACCTAGGTCTAGAATCCTACCCGTAGACTCACAACTCTCGGAATCGAATAATGGATTGGCTACCAGGTTTTCTAAAGATACGCCCGACCCAGGAAACCCCTAAAGCATGCTAGATCACCTCCCGGTCTCACTAACACCTCTCAGAAAATCCCAAGGGACGTGTAAATCATTGGTTACCAGTTCAGATCACCTCTCGGTCTCACCTTACTAGGGAATGCTAAGGTACTCGAAAGACTCGCTCACCTCCCGGTCTTGCTAGTCATAACACACCCGAAAATGTGAAGGAGTAATCTAATTGGCTTGGAAATAATTCGGATTTACAAGAATCTAAAGACACACTAGGTAAGGATCACCTCTCGGTCTCACCTTACTAGGGAATGCTAAGGTACTCGAAAGACTCGCTCACCTCCCGGTCTTGCTAGTCATAACACACCCGAAAATGTGAAGGAGTAATCTAATTGGCTTGGAAATAATTCGGATTTACAAGAATCTAAAGACACACTAGGTAAGGATCACCTCTCGGTCTCACCTTACTAGGGAATGCTAAGGTACCTGAACCTCCTCATCCTTATCATCCTTAGAATCCTCAATATCATCACTTACATTTACAGCCTCAGAAATGGTTGGCTGGCTAGCATCATTCAACAAGCTTCGGCTTGAACGCCTATTGGAAGCCTTAGACAAACTAGGCTTCGAAAACCCCTTCACATCCGGAACATTAACTTAGTTCACACCATCAAACCTACACTTTTCGTACTTCACCAACGCATCCTCCCCCTGAACAGCTGCGGTGTCCTAAAAAAACGTCTGACACATCATCACTCTTAATAAAATCCAAAGCAGACATAACTACGAGAACAAGAAAAATAAAAGCCTAAGGATCAAACAAAATAGGGAAAATAAAGTTAACAATAAAAAATATCATACCCTGACCACCCCTTAAGGGAACCAGATCTCTATCCTGTTATCCCAACATGTACTAGTCCCAAATAAAACTAAAAAAATGTTCAGGGAAGGGGCGAAGCCTTGAAGGACATGCTCGAAGCGCTACAAGAAAGTTTTTGTCCAAGTTGGACTCAAAAGGTTCCATCTCGTTTAGAACAACTAAAAATAGATTTTGTAAAAAGACTAACATAAATCATAGATATATTTTTTAACAAGCTAAAAATAACTAAATTTAGAAACATTAAAGTAAAAAAGAACTTATTAATAATATAAACCAATTAATATATTTTTTTTTTGTAGACATTACTTGTCTGTCAACTAAGTAGGATTAATTAATTACATAAATACCTATTACCTTTACTATTATTTACAATTTTACCAATCTTCTTAGTCTCATCATCTCGCCATGTAACTCCGCAGAAACCAAAAAAATTTCCTACCAAACCACATTACTTTAATTAACTAAATTTATCATCAAGCAATTTGATCCTTGCTCCAACCCGCAAACAAAACCGGCCCACCTTTTAATTAATATGTTTTTGGGTCCGGGTCAAACAATTAAAAGAGCCAACAGATACTAGGTAGTTTTAAACAAAATTAATAACTAAAACCCATAAGTGGAATAAACAAAACACCAAAATATTTGTCGAATATCTTCTATATCTCTGAAATACGCGGCACTGCAATGTATATGAAGAACTCTGGCGTCACCCAAGCACATCCACCATTTCCCCATTCTGCGCCATACGAATTTCTGAGTTGAACACTGATTTGGTTATCACGTGTGAAGCACATTCCGGTGATCACAACAGTGTGACGACTAACATTTTCATATTCGGTCAAAGGCCTTGTTCTTCAAAACGGATACTCCGGGGTTGTAGTTATTGCCACCACTACTTAATCCCGCCATTCGACAACTTCCGAGTAGAGGGTACTTTGGACCACTAGGCAAAAAGGAGCTTCCCGACCAATGCAGAGTCCAATTGTGGATGGTGGAAGTTGTCCTGCGGGTGAGGATCTCGGTCGCGAACGGCGAAGCTTTGTCAGACAGTGTACAGCGGAGCCCTGAAGGGATGGCGAACACCAGAGCGTTGTCGGTGAGTACGGGGCGACACACACCTCCGCTATGCGCGGTTCTGTGGGAGAGGCAATGACGGGATGGCGGCCTAAGAGTTGACCGGTACCGTCGTTTGTTCATGTGTTGTTGCCTGGCGGCGCAGGACGCGAGTACAGGTGCGCGGAAGCGGACCATATGGTGGCAGGTGGCGGAGATACCCCTGACAAAGATGAAGTACACGGCAAATGTTAACCGGTAAGGATGGCAGGTAAGTGATGTGCGGCGAACATGTTCTTATGCAAGAAAAACAAGCTATCTGTCCACATTGTTTTGACGTGTAGTACTCAAGTGTCCACTTCGGCTCTGTCTCAATTTTTAGAAAATGTCTCTCCATTTGAGACAAAAACATTAAGAATGGTGTATACCCATGTTGTACATTTTGCAATAATATGTGTATTCCAATCTTTAAAGGAAAAATAAAATAGGACCACTTCCCAAGGTGGGATCGTACACTTTTGTTGTGATGTGGACACTTGAGTAGTACTATAAGCAGCCTAGCTTGTACATTTATCTGGCAAAAGATGAATGTGCAACATATACTTGTACCGTAAAAATATGGACACACCATAATAGCTAGTGGGTCGATATCAACTTGTTGGATCCAGAACGGGTTATGAATCCGTGAAGGGCATATTACTCATGAAGATCCAATATATAATATAGGTTAGAAGAAAACGACGATCAGATGTCACAGACCGGGAAATAATTGTGTAAGTGGTGTAAAGAGCTTGAACGAACTCGGATCTAAAACAAAAAAAAATCAAGCCTCCACTCCCTTTCAGATGCAGATCTGGTGCTTAAAGCTTGGATTAGCACAGATCTAAAAGCGTAGACAACATAACCCCACATATCCATCTCGTGAGATCACAGATCTGAAGCTTTAGAGTAGAGAAAAACAAGTATGTGATTGTTGTCGGGTCTCACGGATGGTGCCAATGAAGAAACACTAAGCGGAACGGTTGTCCGGGTCATGCATCGACGGTGTTGAATAGGAGAACCATAGCTTGTTCTTCGTCTTCTCCGGTTCAGATTTGTAAGGAAATAAGGAAAAGTAGGGTGTGGAGGTGACTGCTAGGAAACCACGAGTGGAGTCCAACGTACAGACTCAAAAAGTGTTGGCGGCGGCGGCAGCCATAAGTTATCAGGGGGTAATCTCATGTGTGATAACTTGTATGTTGTGTGCCCTAATGAGAGGAGGTGACTCCTTTATATAGGGCTTTACATGGGCCTTAATGGGCCGAACACATTGACCCCTAACTATATGGGCACATAGCCCATTGACACCAAGCCCAGTTTGGGGATTACCTCCACACCCCAATATTAGTAAATAATATAAGAAGTGACAAGTAATAAAGACGGTAATGTCGGGTCAAGCACCATACCTCTACAACACCCATCAAGCACAATGTACAAGCCTCAAGGAACTAAAAAGCCAAATCAAATGAAAGGTAGTTTGAAGCAAAAAAAAATTAATAAATTATACCAAAAAATCTCATAGCCAAAAAGGGTAAAATAAAAAAAATAACAAAGTCAAAAACTCAAGATCAAAAGTTTAAGACACGTTGAGATGGATTTGGATTTTCGGTTATCGAATATAAAGTAAGTCATTTACAATAAAATATGGGTGGTGATATTACCCCCCCAAGTGCCTCGCTTTGGTTACTTTTTAACTACCTCGGTCCGATGTAATTATTCTTTCTGATTTGACCCCAGGCGCATCGCTTTGGCCTAAGCGAGGCGCCTGGAATCCATCTTTTATTTTTGTGGTATTTTTTGTGTTTTGGATTGGTTTTTTATTTAATTATTGTAAAAAAAAATTATAAAAATTAAAAAACAAAATAATAACCACCAACTTTTAAGCCGAAGACACTTTCCATCCAACATAGGGATTGCTCCAAGTCAACTCAACAAGAAATTTAAGCCGAAGACACTTTCCATCCAACACAGGGTTCACTAACAGTGGTGTGGTCTACTTTTTTGCTTATGATCTAACACCAAATCTCATTATCTGTCAACGATGAAGGCAACCTGAAAAACAACTAGATGGTTGGTAGCTATAGGTAAGAACATTGTGGATAAGGATTGTTTACCTTCCCATTGATTTCAAGTATGTTGCCTTCATCATTGATAGATATCTCTCTGACAACAACTGAAGGCAACCTGGAACCAGGTGATGGCCATACCGACGTGAGGGTAGTCCATTGGTATTAATGGCAAAGTGATTTGTAAGGGAAGAAGAAGAGAATGTTATATATGTTTACCTTCCCATTGATTTCAAGTATGTTTACCTTCCCATGGAAACTCTGAAGACCTTTACGGAGTTTTGCCAGAGGGTCATTGGTCTTCAGAGTTTCCAACCCCTAATACATTCATCAAAGGATATTCATGTGAGAATGCATAGTACAAAATTCTTTTGACAAACGTCTGGCTGATATCCAGCTGCTGGAATTGTTTACCTTTCCATAGATTTCAAGTATGATATCCAGCTGCTGGAATTGTTTACCTTCCCATTGATTTCAAGTATGTTTACCTTCCCATGGAAACTCTGAAGACCTTTACGGAGGTTTGCCAGAGGGTCATTGGTCTTCAGAGTTTCCAACCCCTAATACATTCATCAAAGGATATTCATGTGAGAATGCATAGTACAAAATTCTTTTGACAAACGTCTGGCTGATTGAAATGACACATGCAAAAATGTAATGTCATGCACAATGTGTACTCACAGTGACATCGAACACTTTATATGAGTAAAACGATCGATTTACAATGCCGAAAACGACTATCATCACTCTGTATGGATTGCTTGTTAGCGCCGATCCTACTATCGATTTCTTTCCACAACCATTGCTCCAACATAACTTATTAGTTTCAGGTTTATAACATTCTCACCCTCTCTCCCTTCGTTCTTCTCTCAACTAGTATCTTCTTCCCCAACTTCAACACCATGAACCCTAATCTTCTAACCTTCATAACTTACTCAAATATTAACTATGATGATTCATAAGCTAGGATTATGAGAAACAAGTGTGGTGATAACACACTTGGATTGGATGCGATATTGAGTTTCTAAAGCATTGTTTATGATATTGCAGGAAAATGGTACAATCGGATGATTAACCATGTGGACTTACCTGAAGAAGGACTTGTGCTATTTCTTTTCAAACCCTTACATCTTATGGAAGTTGCTAAAATAGTTAAACAAATGTATTTGTGAATAATATATTCATCAAAAAGACCATCTCTTTGGCAGTCACCCTCATAGGAAAATCGACTCTTACACTTATGCGTAGATCAAGGAGATTGATGAAGATATTTATCATGACCCTTACAGAGGGTCACTATTCATATACCATTGTTGTTGGATGTTCATGTGAGAATGCATAGTACAACATTAAAGAAGGACTTGTGCTATTTCTTTTCAAACCCTTCCATCGTATACCTAACACACTACAATAATTCACTATTTTATACATACAGCACACCTTCATCGTTGACCGTGTTGGAGCACTGTTCTTCTTTATCTTGATCTTCACACTTGCTTTTGACAAACGTCTGGCTGACCTGAAGTTCCTTTGCAACCAGGTAGAAAGGAACTAGGTTGCAAATATAAAAATCCATCACATCACGATTTGCATCCCGGCAATAATGAGTAACCTACTAACTAACCCTTCATCTTCTCTGTTTAAAGTCAACTGTACTGGTTGTCGAAAGAAATCGACAGTAGGATCGCGCTAACAAGCAACCCATACAGAGTTCGTTGTACTGGCTGTCAAAAGAAATCGCGTGATGATAGTCGGTTTTGGCATCGTAAAGCGATCGTTACTGTAATGATCAGAAACATTCCAAATAACTGTAATGATCACTACGGTTAGTGGATACCATGGATCAGAGAGATTCAAGCTAATCAAACTCAGGGCAACCCTTGTTTGATTATACTCGTGTACAACCTTTAACAGGTTGCATTCATCGTTGACCGATATCTCTCCGATAACAACCCTTGTTTGATTATACTATTTATGTATGAATAGTGACCCTCTGGCAAACCTAGTTCTTTTGGCCACAGGTACAGAAAGGTTATAAATGTTCATGTCGTTTCAGGTTGCCTTCATCGTTGACAGTTCTCTCTGATAACGGAAGATGAAGGGTTACTACTCTGCACTTCAAGTAGAAGAAGATGAAGAAGAATAAATGAAGTCTATTAATAGAGGTTAGTAGGTTACTCATTACTAGTGGAAATGGTAGCTGGCCATGCCCGTAGTGGATCTGCCATGCGTGCGTGTGTGTATGCACAATGTGGTATGCTCAAACATTTAAGTCAAAAGCGGTCCAAAGAACATATTTGAAATCGATGGGAAGGTAAACAAAATCATCCAACTTCTTTGTCTTCATCGTTAAGTAAAAAGCGGTCCAAATTCCATGGTTTGTTCTCCCTATGTATCATCATTTCTACAAAAGGGGGGGGGGGGGGCTTTGATAGTTTGGATGTTGATCCATGTTTGAGGGAAAAACGAAAAGTGGGCTGTTAGTGGATACCATGGATCAGAGAAATTCAAGCTAATCAAACTCAGGGCAACCCTTGTTTGATTATACTCGAGTTCAGCCTTTATCAGGTTGCCTTCATCATTGACTGATATCTCTCCGATAACAACCCTTGTATGATTATACTCGTGTTCAGCCTTTAATTGTTTGGGAATATATTTTCTGATAAAAAAAGGCAACCTGATTCGTTGTACTGGCTGTCAAAAGAAATCGCGTGATGATAGTCGTTTTTGGCGTCGTAAAGCGATCGTTATTGTAATGATCAGAAACATTCCAAATAACTGTATTGATCGCTACGGTTAGTGGATACCATGGATCAGAGAGATTCAAGCTAATCGAACTCAGGGTAACCCTTGTTTGATTATACTCGTGTTCAGCCTTTAACAGGTTGCCTTCGTCGTTGACCGATATCTCTCCGATAACAACCCTTGTCTGATTATACTCTTTATGTATCCCTCTGGCAAACCTACCTCTGTTTTGAATTTGTTGCTTCCATAGAGAAGTTATCAATCTCACTGTAATGATGAGGAACATTCCAAATAACTGTATAATTTCAGCTTTTGTTTAACTATTTTAGCAACTTCCATAGAGAAGTTATCAATCTCACTGTTCAGCCTTTATCAGGTTGCCATCATCGTTGACAGATATCTCTCCGATAACAACCGAATTTTACTTGCTTGCCTGAAAAGTTGTACCGGTTGTAGAAAGAAATCAACAGTCGGATCGACTGTTGATTGGTATATAGAGAGCAAACCGACGATCATTCAAAAATTTGAAGTTACCGCTAACCTCTGCGCTATCATCGACTACAGCAAACCGACGATCTTCCTCCACGGCACTCCTAATGAGCCTCTCTTTATTTCACGGTACGATTTGTGTTTTTGTTGCATTTTAATAATAAGTTTTGTGTTTATCAAACCCTAACGTCTGAGCAATGATTTATTATTATTATTTTATTTATTGTTATTTTAATTCTGTTTTGAGGGTGTAATGATGATGATGGTTATGATTTGACAAACGATTTTTGAAAAGTATCAACATTCGGAAATTAGTAAACATTACGAAACGCGTCAAACAGAGACCGGAAGTCCAACATGTCGATTAGACATGCAAAAATCGTGTTTTGAAAAAATATGGGTATCGACTATATAGTCGGAGCACCAAGTAGAATGATTCATGAAAGTTGAACAAACTTGGATGTTTCAACCAAAACACACAAACGAGTAATAAACGACCCGTAACGCCTCAAACGAATTTTGTTGTATTGGGAACAACTAAAAACATTTTAAAATGAATTAAAATTAATTTTTAATCAATAACAACTATTTAAAATGAATTAAAACAAGTTAATTTTTTTTAAAAAAAGGCCAAAGCGCCTCGCTTTGGCCAAAGCTAGGCGCCTGTGGTCTAATCAAGACTAGCAGGCGCCTAGCTTTGGCCAAAGCTAGGCGCTTTGGCCTTTTAAAAAAAAAAAATTTAACTTCTTTTAATTCATTTTAAATAGTTGTTATTGATTAAAAATTAATTTTTAATTCATTTTAAAATGTTTTTAGTTGTTTCCAATACAACAAAATTCGTTTGAGGCGTTACGGGTCGTTTATTGCTCGTTTGTGTGTTTTGGTTGAAACATCCAAGTTTGTTCAATTTTCATGAATCATTCTACTTGGTGCTCCGACTATACAGTCGATACCCGTATTTTTTCAAAACACGATTTTTGCATGTCTAATCGACATGCTGGACTTCCGGTCTCTATTTGACACGTTTCGTAATGTTTAATTGATCGTTTGTGATTTTCAGAAGTCACATCCGATCATTTTACTAATTCTCGATTCTTGATACTTTCATAAATCGTTTTACTAATTTTCGATTCTTGATAATAATAAATTATTATAATAATAAAACAAAGGAACTAAGTTTCAAAATATAATAACAAATTATAATAATAATAATAATAATAATAATAATAATAATAATGTAATATAGTTATGGTTAATGCTCAAAGAAGTCAACCTTTGTTGACTCCTAAGAGTCTTGAATACGAAATGAATTTTACAAGATACTTGAAACAAAGTATGGATGTGGAGAATATGCAATGAGATGATTTCGTACAAGATTCCAATGCAAGCAAGTCAAATTCAGTTGTTGGACCAACTTGAGATATGAGTTTGATTAGCTTGAATCTCTCTGATCCATGGTATCCACTTTCAAAGGATCCATGGTATCCACTAACCGTAGCGATTATCGCGTGTCAGGGATCCTTTGAAAGTCGATACCATGGATCAAAGAGATTTAAGCTAAGCCGGTGCAAGTTATGTTAGTGATATCTGTCATCTTCTTCTTCTTCAACCGGATGGTTGGTAGCTCTAGGTAAGAACATTGTGGATGATGATGATAATAACTTCTCTTCAGCTGTTAACTCACTTAAATCAGGAGTTATGGCTCAGTTCAAAAGCAGCTTTGTTGCTGCCTCATCAAATTCTCAAAACCAAACTTTAATCAACAGTAACAAGAAAATGGTTTTGCCTGGTTTTGTTTCTGGCGGTAGTTGAAAATATCATAAAAATGAAAAGGGGGGATGGAATCCCCTATATTAATTAAGAAATAGAGATGGGGAATTTACTTTAATATTTTTCTTTTTTTGAGTGGTCTTTAACCCCCCCCCCCTTTTCGTCTCATTTCAAAGCTTGGCTCCCATGCCAGATGGTTGGTAGCTCTAGGTAAGAACATTGTGGATGATGATGATAATAACTTCTCTTGGAGTGGACAAACCGAGGCCTAAGGTGAATCCGTTTGGTGATGGTAAACCTAAAGAGGTTTTGCTTCAGGAGAAAGGTGTGGATTATCAGAATTGAATACTTTGAGATGACACGCGAAGCCTTAGACTCCAAGCGGATCCCTTGATCATTCACTTATTTAATGAAATTTAACGCGCATACCGCATTCGACTATACGTGGTTTTTTATTTTTTCTAAAAGTAGAAAAAACTATAAAAACATTAACTAACAAAAATATTATAGAACAAAAGAAGAAAGTGTTCCTCTCTGTTACCAAGCATGTCAAGAAATTATAATTTTCAAATATTGCATATCAAGGTCTGCGTTAGTACTTAACTGAATATATTTGTTAAAATCTTTGACTATACGTGGTTGATGATGTCAAGTTTAAGTCATTGATTTATTTGGAAATCGAAAACGCCTATATAGACGTTTGATTAGAGTAAAGACCTTTGTTTGTGGTTGATGATGTAAAGTTTAACTCGTTGATTCATTTGGAAATCGAAAACGCCTATATAGACGTTTGATTAGAGTTAAGACCTTTGTTTTTTATTTTATTTTAACTTTTTAAAATAATTATATTAAAAAAAATTAAAAAAAAATAAAAAACCAATTCAAAACACCAAAAAATATCCAAAATTAAAACTTTGATCCAAAGCGCCTCGCTTTGGCCTAAGCTAGGCGCTTTGGATCAACTTTTTCTGACCCCCTCTGCCACCTCGTACGATTTGACCCCAGGCGCCTCGCTTTGGCCTAAGCGAGGCACGTTGGGGGGGGTGTAAATAGAAATGTGGGGGGGGGGTGTGAATAGTCGGGGCCTAAAATATAAGAAAAAAATCTCACTAAACTTTGTGTGGGCCCTCCCAAGCATGAAACACGAGTCTCCTAGTTTAGAGATTTTGTTGTTGGGCCGAGAAGGCCTGCGGGATCGACCATCCAATAACTACCCATTTATCATTTGGGAATTGGATTCTAATAACCTAAACTGTTTGAAATTGGCCATTGGCACCCCCAACTAAAAAATTGGCCACATATTATCTGAACTATTAACTTGTTGGAATCTAACATCCAATTAACTAACGCCGTTAGTGGGTTGCTAACATGGTACCAGTTGCTGACGTGGCATGTTGACATGGCATCAGTTGCTGATGTGGCATGCTGACATGACACCATTTACTTACGTGGCATGCTGATGTGGATTGACACATCAGCATGCCACGTCAACAACTGGTGCCACGTCAGCAACCCACTAACGACGTTAGTCAATTGGGTGTTAGATTCCAATAAGTTAATAGTTCAGGTTATATTTGGCCATTTTTTTAATTGGGAGTGCCAATGACCAATTTCAAATAGTTAAGGTTATTAGAATCCAATTCCCCTTTATCATTAAACTTGTGTTGTTTCTCTGTTTCTGGCAGTAACTATGGTTCCTGCCCTTCCTAGTGTATTGTATAAGATAACAAAAAAGAAACTCCTAACTTATGACTATCCAGAACATGTAAGAAAAACAGCTTGTAAAACCATACTTTGGGCTTCTCATCTATATCTATATTATCTTATTAAGGAAGGAGGAGTGATGATCGATATAGTAATTTTGTACACAATGAATCAAGCTTATATAATGAGGGTATAATTGAAACTTTTTATACAATTAAAACACATGGTAGGGTAGAATAATAAATCTACTACACAATCTCTTACTCACATCCTCAAAAGTTATTCCCCTCCTTGTCCTTCAGGAACCTAATGAAATCAGGGTACTATCTATACAAGAGTTTATTCCTAACAACCAGAAAACAAGTTACATTTAGATGGTGGGTAAGCGGGCAACAAGCTGCGCCGCTATCCCTTTTTGAATCGCAAAGCCTATCCTGTTAAAGACAAACCCTTGGTTCTTAGGGCTCTGTGAGTCACAATGGACCATCTTCAGCACTCGTTTTAGGAACCGTACTGCCTCAGGGGCCAGAGAGCCAAATGTGTCAAAAGTAAACGGCAAGAATACATGTTGATTCTCTAAACATGCTGCTCCGTGCTTAGCAACATTCTTGGCTTCTGCCCTCAAAACTGTCTGCCCCGGTACAAAGCCGTTATGTCGCAAACCTACCAAGGGGGAAACCCTTGTCGGGTCAACACAAGCATGTTTGCCCCCAACCCATCCAAACACAAGAACGTCCGCCGGACGCAAGGTAGATCTCCCCTCCCGCGGATCAGTTAGAAAATTGAATGGTGCTTCTTTCTTGGCTGAAACCCCCGCACTTTGAAGCACATCCCATAGAACATCTCTAATTCTCTGACCAAATCATGGCGGTACGTGAACCCCGGCAATTCCTTGCAGTGGAGCGCATGCTCGCCAATTTTATCCAAACATGCTCTTTTGCAAATGGGGCATGGTTCATCCGGGGAACAGAGGTATCATGAGCCGGTATTTGAGAATAGCCCTGTATTCGATCACCGACATCTGCTGCCCAAGCCTTGCAATGGGCACGACAGTCAGAAAATCTTGAGCATGAGCCTGTTGAAGACATGCAAACACTGCCTTTTGTCGCGGAGTCATATCAAACTGCCCCTCCATAGTCTGCACGTGTTTACCATAAAGAGCACTCGCCAAGGTTTGTTGAGGTTTCTTGGGGGCGGTCTCCTTATCGGTATAACCGCCTAGATCAATTTCCGGAAGAACTGTTTTAATATTACCAAGTGCAAGGGTGTAGTCAGAATCCACCCCCATCACACCAGCACTTCGCAGGAAGAACTGTTTTAATATCACGCCTAGATCAATTCATGAACCTAATTGACTGATATCTTTAATCCTCCAACCCTCTTGAAAAATGAATCGACATTTAACCTATGAATTCTTCAATTCTCTGTTCCATTCAAATATATATATATATATATATATATATATATAGAGAGAGAGAGAGAGAGGGGGGGAGGTAGATAGATAGATAGTTGGAGATATGCCATGGGTATGGAGTTTCTTATCATTGCTAAGGCAGACAAGGTTGGTAATGTTAATATTTATTTTTCAATGAAATCTGATGACAAATTGAATGGTGGGAGTAATTGGAGACGCGAATAGAATTCGTCGCTTCCTTTCTAGTCCCCGCTAAAAATGAGGATAGGCGATGAAGCAGGGTGTTTGTGGCCCGATCGGAGGTAATACACGCGAATAGGAACTTTGGGGTTTTAGGGTTTTAGATATTTGGTGTTAGGCGTGCATAATTTTATAAGTTATTCATGCTGAATTTCAATTGGATAACATATTTGCCGTCCAGAAAGGGGTGGCGGCGCAGCTTGTTGCCTGTCTGCCCGCTATCTTGATGTAATTTTTCACGACTAGGAAAATAATATATAAAAGATATGAAGGTTTTATTGCTTAAAAAAATTAATTTTCATGTTTGATGATTGAATTTATATTAAGTGTGAACATGCTTTGTTGTTTTCAGATTGTGATGACCCAAGAGGGTAGTTTGAGGAAATTCAAGTCTCAAGTTTAGAGCTCTTAGGTGATTAATTTTTTATTTTCTATGATTTGGTGGTTTTGAATATTACCGGATGAAGTTTGGATTATTAATATTTATACGATTTTGTTTAACCTTGAATGGTCATAGTTAAGTGTTAATCAAGTATCTAAATGGCACCCATTAACAGCATGAAGCATAGGTGAATCTTTATGGAGCAATATCAGTCCATGGTCATCTAGGTTACCAATGTATTTGTATTTGTTTCAGTTCTTCGAATTCCCTCATCCAATACTTGACTTTTTAAAGTTTTTTTTTTTTTTTTTTAGCAAAATCTCCCTATATATATTTCATGAAAAAGTATATGGTACAAAGCTCCTTAACGTAAAAAGTGTAGGAAGCCACTACAAGCCGTCACATGTCAACTTAACCAAACCATGATTAACCTAATTAAATTCTAATTAACTTCAATTGCAGTTAAACCCAAGGGCAAATCAGACTTTTTTCTCTGTAACTGATTACTACAATCACGTTCTTTTATCGTAAACGTTTTCATAACATACGTGAACGATTTCAAATTCGAATTCGAATTATACAACATCAGTCGATCAAAACACATTATTCGAAGAACAAACAAATCAAGTACAAGGATGCTCTGTTTTTTGATCGATCAACGTTTTTTTATACGATTTTGATTTTCGACTTAATTAGACTGATTATCGTATGGTTTTTTTTACTTTTAGATATTTGATTATATGATTTGTAATTAAAATTAAGGACTGTGGATGTATTTACAGACATAAAGATGTACAGGTTTGAGGTAGGGTTAATATATGATGAAGATGATGATAGTAAATGTGCGTTTAAATTTAGACGCACCTATTATTCTTTTAGACGCACTTATTGTTTTGTGATGTATAAATTTAGAGGCACCTATGTTTCTTTAGACGCACTTATTATTTAACCTTCTAAACACAGACGCACTTATAACACATTTTCAGAACTCGAAATTATTCACAAATGAAGTGAACATCATCATCAAAATAATAGAAACTCGGTCATAAAACTGCAGATTAATTTTCAGTGGTCCCTTAATTAAATTATAGGCATCGATTAAAAACCCTAGGTCTCCTATCTACTTCCAATCTATTTACTCCTAATCAAATATTCAAACATCATCATCAAAACAACAGAAACTCAATCATAAAACAAAATCAAACTACGATTACCTCCACAGCAGTAGTAACAGGAGAAAATCATAAGAAGATCTCTTAGAACAGCAACCAGACAACCACAAACATGATTCTTGTTATTTAGTATTGTTCAACGACAGGAAAAACAAGGGTGCGTCTAAATTTCCTCATTAAGGGTGCGTCTAAAGCTCTCATATATACTAACCGTTCCAAATATCGTGATGTATTAATGCCCTATTTTAATATAAAGAGGAAGCAATTTAGAAGAAGCAACAATGAAGAAGATTGAGTTTTAAATTAGTAAATTTAAAACATGCTCTGTTTTAGTTACAAAGAAAAAAAGATGAGTACATTGAAGAAGAAACAATGAATCATGGAAATATTAAGGTAAACAGAGCATGTGATAACTGATAATGGTTGTCGATGGAAATCGTGAGGATTTAGAAACTCAATACCTTGATTTATGGGATGAGTGTTTTTTTTTTAAATTAACTTTCTGCAAATAATATGCCAGCTTGCAACTATAAGTATAGATTTTACCATGTGATTTTAAAAAAAAAATAAGGTGTGTTTAAAATTTTTGACTGTGCGTTTAAAATTTTTGAATGTGCGTTTGAAACATTTGAACGTGCGTTTGTTTGTTTGTCCCACCAAATGAAGTTTAAACGCACGTTACATATCGAACACAGATATAACGTGCGTTTAAAAGCCTCTATTATCACAAATTTCGTCTTCTTCGTCTGCAACTTATTTTTAACCTATTTTTTTTATGTTTAATCGTTTTTCTTGAAATACAATCGAAAGTATTTCACAAATATAACGAGCGTTTATTCATAATCATCTGTTTATCGTCTCATTTATCGTTTACGTATACAATCCTCTGTTTTCTGATTTAAACATTGTTCTTACGTTTTCGTTAAATTTAATCGACTTTTATTTGTTTTTTGATTGTGTAATCATTCAAAATGTTAAATCGAGTTGAAATGGTTTAAATTAACTTTCGATCTAAGCCTCTGTTGAATTAAAAGTTTCAATTTGAAAAAGGTTTTAACGTTTTTTCCTAATTTACCTTTGGTTAGATTAACCCAAATATGATTAGGGTTGTTAATTACCATCATGTCACCGTCTTAATCTAATGGCTGAGAATGCTTCCTACGCTTTTCACATTAAGGGTGCGTTTGGTTCGCAGAATTGTTTGGAATTGGAATTGGAATGAATTGGATTTGTAATTCAAACATTCCAAAAGGAATTGGAAATTGTTGGAATTGGATTCTCAAATCCTATATTATTGTGTTTGGTTGGTTATAAATTGGAATCTATCATCCTTGCCCCCACGACCCGCATTGTTGTGACCCGTACCGGCCCGAACCGTTTCGCCCCGTACCGACCCATACTGTTTCAACCAGTACCGGCCCGTACCGTTTCTACCGGTATCGTTTTGACCCGAACTGTTGATACCTCTATCGTTTCGACCTATACCGTTTCGACATGCACTGTTTCGACCCGTACCAGTTCGGGTCGAAAACGGTACCGGTCGAAACTGTTACTGGGCGAAACGGTACCAGGAAAAATGGTACCAGTCAAAACTGGTACGGTCCGAAACGGTACATGTCGAAACGATACCGGTCAAAACTGGTCCGAAACGTTACGGACGAAACGGTACAGGTCGAAACTGTTGGTTCAGGCCCCAACTAAAAGACACACACAACAAACACTCGTATATATGTGAATAAGTTGCAGGAGGTTTTCAAAGAGAAGATGGAAATGAAAAGGGTTGTACTATTATTGAATAAAGAAAGCCATACATATATAAGATAGAAACTAACGTACACTTTTGACTAGAAACAAATAAAACATAAAAATAGGACTGAAGGCCACAGATAAAAACACTTGTAAATCCTTGAGACTCGGTCTCTTATTCACCAGATAACACATGAACATGCTGACTACCAACTTTCCTTTTTTTTACTATGCATGTACATTACTTTTTCCCCATGCAACTCGGTGAACCATACCGGGTCAAACTAGACCCGTGAACCAAACATAAATATTGACCCACAAGCACTGAACCCGTTACCCAATGACCCGTGAACAAAACCCGATTAAACCCAACAATCACCCCCTTAATCGGTTTGTTCACACCGTTCACACACGGCAACACCGAATCACTTTCACCTTGAACCATCTCGACCCATCCCGGGCACCCGACCTTCACCTCGGTCACGTCCAAAGTCATCTCGGTTCAACCCGAATAAAACTGCTACACTTGTAACATATCCCATGGCATTACGTTGGAAACCCGTTCACTAACATCTTGACTTATCACGGATTGACGACCTCCTCCGGCCAAATCCAAAGCCACCCGATTTGAACTCCAACGCCATAATGTTATCATCGTGTAGTCTCTCCAATCTCTTAACGTACCCTTTTCCGATCACACTTGTCCAAAGAGGCCACCCCACCGACAAAGAAAACAAAGCCACCCGCTTTTACCGTTTTCTTTCAACCTTAGCAAACGAGATGATCCAAAGCCACCTGCTTTGACGGATACTTTATGCCCGTTTATCACGCTATAACGCCGGTCTCCTCTTATCACGAACAACCTGATCAAGGTACCCGTTCTTTACCTACTGTTTTCACCGGTTGTATGTCATCTACGCAAACCCGCAACTAACATCCGAACAGCTTTGAATCTTCTATCAAAACAACCACTCGCAAACAACCAACCGTTGTTTTTCACGCGAGAATCGTTGTCTCGAAACAACCCATTTTTCCTCTCGTCCGATCACGACTAACAACCACAAAACACCCCGGTGTTCACCTGTCACCCCCGTCATCCTAACCGGTACATCACCCGCGACAACGATTGACACAAACACCCATCCGGTCCCCGCCTTGTGTTGTATAACAGTCTCGAACGCTTCTTTTACGCCTGCCCTCCACCAACCGACACACCCGCCGGTGGCGGAGGCTACCCGGTACGAGCCATAGGCTCTGATACCAAATGTTGGTTCAGGCCCCAACTAAAAGACACACACAACAAACACTCGTATATATGTGAATAAGTTGTAGGAGGTTTTCAAAGAGAAGATGGAAATGAAAAGAGTTGTACTATTATTGAATAAAGAAAGCCATACATATATAAGATAGAAACTAACGTACACTTTTGACTAGAAACAAATAAAACATAAAAATAGGACTGAAGGCAACAGAAAAAACACTTGTAAATCCTTGAGACTCGGTCTCTTATTCACCAGATAACACATGAACATGCTGACTACCAACTTTCCTTTTTTTTACTATGCATGTACATTACTTTTTCCCCATGCAACTCGGTGAACCATACCGGGTCAAACTAGACCCGTGAACCAAACATAAATATTGACCCACAAGCACTGAACCCATTACCCAATGACCCGTGAACAAAACCCGATTAAACCCAACAGAAACGATACCGGTCAAAATGGTATCGGTCGAAACTGGTCCGAAACGGTTCGGTCCGAAACAGTACTGGTCAAAACTGGTACGGTCTAAAACGTTACGGGCGAAACGGTACCGGTCGAAACGGTATCGGTCGAAACTGGTCCGAAACGGTACCGGTCAAAACTGGTACGGTCCGAAAACGCTACGGGCGAAACGGTACAGGTCGAAACGCTATCGGTCGATACTGGTCCAATACGAAAAAGTTCGGGTCGAAACGGTACCGGTCGAAACTGGTACGGTCCGAAACGGTTCGGTCCAAAATGGTACCGGTCGAAACTAGTACAATACGAAACAGTTCGGGTCGAAACGGTAGCGGTCAAAACTGGTACAGTACGAAACGGTTCGGGTCGAAACTGGTACAATACGAAATGGTACCGGTCGAAACTGGTATAGTACGAAACGGTTCGGGTCGAAACTGGTACGGTTCAAAATGGTTCGGAGCTAAGCGGTTCGCGTTGAAATGGTACGGTTCAAATCGGTTTGGGTCAAAATGATGCCAACCGTTCGAAGATTCCAATAAATTGACTTGAATTCCTTCTAATATTGGAAGGATTTTGAATTCCATTAGGTAAAGGAATTTGAAGGAATTCATACCAAATTACAATTCCAATTCATTTGTCAACCAAACACACAAGATTGGAATTGAAATTCCAATTCCAACAAATTCAACGAACCAAACACCTAAAGAGTTGGAATTCAAATTCCAATTCCATTGAATTCATGTGAACCAAACGCACCCTAAGGTTCTTTGTACGTTATCTCTCCCCATATTTCATTATCAGTTTAAATGCGCATGTTTGGTATATGATTTATTATATCAAATTGGCCAGATATGAGATGCTTTGTAAATAGCTAATCATATGTGCATTAACTTACATCTTTTTCTAGGTTGGCGATAGATATAGATGTAGGATAGATGCTTATTAAGAGTTACTTTAGTGGGTGTATTTTATGTCTTATTGTTGCACGACGTAGGGTTTTGGTTTAGCAGTCGTATCTGAACGAATAAACAAAACAATTTGTAGAAGACTATAGATAACCCGCATATCTTGAAGAGGTAACTGCCACTTCTTCTGGATTGTTGACGAATCACCGCGACCACATGGCCATAAGGTAATTACTCTTTTATATTGGTAAAAAAACTTGCAGCCAGTAGTAATATCGTAGAAAGATTCCATGCCTTATGTGACAAATACAGTGGAGTTCTATATGTGGATTCGAATATCCAGCCATTCACCATGCAAAGTTGGAATTACATACTCAAGTAATGGACATCACACTTAGGGTGCGTTTGGTTCGCGGAATTGTTTGGAATTGGAATTTGTGAAGGAATTGAAATTGGAATGAATTGGATTTGGAATTCAAACATTCCAAAAGGAATTGGAAGTTGTTGGAATTGGATTCTCAAATCCTATATTATTGTGTTTGGTTGGTTAATAAATTGGAATCTATCACCCTTGCCCCCACGACCCGCATCGTTGTGACCCGTACCGGCCCGTACCGTTTCGACCATTACCGGTCCGTACCGTTTCGACCAGTACCGTTTTGACCCGAACTGTTGATACCTCTATCGTTTCGCCCCGTACCGTTTCGACCTGTACCGTTTCGACGCGTACCGGTCGAAAACGGTACCGGTCAAAACTGGTACGGTCCGAAACGGTACAGGTCGAAACGATACCGGTCCGAAACGCTACCGGTCGAAACTGGTACGGTCCGAAACAGTTCGGTCCGAAACGTTACGGGCAAAACGGTACAGGTCGAAACGATGTCGGTCGAAACTGGTCCGAAACGGTACCGGTCGAAACTGGTACGGTCCGAAACGGTTCGGTTCGAAACAGTACCGGTCGAAACTGGTACGATCCGAAACAGTTCGGTCTGAAACGTTACGGGCGAAACGGTACAGGTCGAAACGATACCGGTCGAAACGGTATCGGTTGAAACTGGTCCGAAACGGTTCGGTCTGAAACGGTACCGGTCGAAACTGGTACGGTCCGAAACGGTTCGGTCTGAAACGGTTCCGGTCGAAACTGGTACGGTCCGAAACGGTTCGGTCCGAAACGATACCGGTCGAAAATGGTACGGTACGAAACGGTACCAGTTGAAACTGGTACAGTACAAAACGGTTCGGGTCGAAACTGGTACGGTACGAAACGGTTCGGGTTGAAACAATACCGGTCGAAACGGGGACGGTCCGAATTGGTTCAGATCTAAGCGGTTCGCGTTGAAATGGTACGGTTCGAATCGGTTCGGGTCAAAATGATGCCAACGATTCGAAGATTCCAATAAATTGACTTGAATTCCTTCTAATATTGGAAGGATTTTGAATTCCCTTATGTAAGGGAATTTGAAGGAATTCATACCAAATTACAATTACAATTCCTTAGTCAACCAAACACACAAGAATGGAATTGCAATTCCAATTTCAACAAATTCAATGAACCAAACACCTAAAGAGTTGGAATTCAAATTCCAATTCCATTGAATTCCATTCAATTCATGTGAACCAAACGCACCCTTATATTCTCTTGATTAAATATTTTGTTATTATCGCAAATCAATATTAAAGCAGAGTGGCGAGGTCATCAAGGGATGTTGCGGTATTTGATTTCTCCTACAAATAGGAACCAAACTGGTTTGAATTTTTTTACTTTTGGTCTCACAAAGGTTGAAAATAAGCATCTCATTCATGCAGTCTTGAACCTATTTTTTGCCAATAACCTTATTGATTGAGAAAATTTTCCCATAGTAGAAACCACTTGGCACCCCCAACTTCGAGAAGTGATTGTATAAAATTTGTTGAATTCTTTTTTTTTTTTTTTTAACATCACACACCGAAGGTGATTAGTACACTCGAACTTATTAGATAAAAATGATTGTGTCTAAGTAGCTAGGTGGTCTAGGGATTTGGGGATTGAAGGATGCAAACTTGGCTTTATTAGTTAAGTGGTGGTGGAGGTTTATGGAGCATAACTATCAATTATGGGCCAAGGTACTACTGGCCATACATGTTAAAAATCAGGGTAAGGAGGTGATACCAGTGAACAAGAATAGTATTGGTGTGTGGAAGAATAGGGGCAGTGGGGAAGGAGTTTGAAAAATATAATATAAATCTAAAGAGGAAAATTACATGTCGGGTTACAGATGGGAATTGTATAAGATTTTGGTATGATAACTGGTTGGTGGGATGTCTATTATACGAGTCACTCCCAGGTATATTTAGGCTGGTTGCACAGAGGTAACATGATAAGTCATAACTATAAAAAGATTGGTGGTCAAATTAAATGGGAGTGGGAATGGCTCTCCTATCAGGTTTCTGCAAGGTTGTGGGGTGAGTTATTTAGGCTACTGGCAGCAGTAAAGAGCACCAAGGTTAAGTTGGTGCGTGAGCACCTGCGGGTTGCTATAGTTCAAGATCAAAACAACACTCATTTGAGAGGGTGCAATTGGGCTACACCGAAAGCTAACGTGTTAGTTTGAAGGGCGGTGGCGGGAAAAATTCCAACGTATACGAAGCTGCAAAAAGGGGGCGTCATGGCTGGAAATCATTTATGTTCAAGATGCGGATACGCAGAGGAGACGGTGGATCCTCTATTGGTTTAATGCATTGCGGCCAAGGCAGTATGGTGGTTGATGGGGAGGTGGATCGAAGCTCCAAGTATAGCATTATGTTCATCAGTCCAGGGAATGCTGGGGAAGATTATTGAACTAAAACTTTCAAAGAAGAGGAAAATGGCGTCGCTTGCAGTAGCTATAATGGTTATTCGGTCCATTTGGGGAGTTCCTACAAACGAATTTTCACGACAGATAGCCGCTCATTCCAAGTCTCTAAAGCAATTGAACCCTTTTCGCCACTCTAACCCAATTCCTTCAATAAAGCCACGCTTTACACCTGGTGACATCACACGAACCATCTAGAACCAAAGCCGGGTTATCAAGAACAACAATGCCTCAAGAAGAATCCTGATCAGGTCGGGTCCAGTTTAATGTTTACTCAACCTTTATCACACCATAATATATAAAGGGACTGGTATTTTTACAAATTGCTTTTTCCCAAAGTGTTACGATTTATTGTGGATCCTCTAGAAAAAGTTGTTGCTTAAAATATATCTACAAAATAAATAGAATCCATGATAAATAAAAGATTCTATTAATTTCCTAATTAGTATAACATTGTTTCTTTTCAGCGTAACAGGAGAAACAACAAAAGCCGGAGGGTACTCCTGCTCCATTACCTACACCAGTAACCGGAGAAAACATGCAACAATCGAGTGACCCCATTTGGGACGACGAATGTTTGGCAAAGCATATAGATGAGATAATCAAGATGTGCAAACATTATGACAAAACCTAATCTTCAGAGCATGTGAATAGCCCCAACAAAATCTTTAGTTCAACGTTAGTATATTATTATTTATACTTAGTTTTCTTGCTTTTGTTTAAAACTTGTTATAGGACAATTCTTACTTGGATATTATTTTTGTTGATTGCTAACTTGAAATACACATCTTGAAGTTGGACTTTAACTTTAACTTTTAGGTGTCATTTTTGTTAGAATATTTGTACTGTGGAGCAAGATGGCAAGACTATCAAGCTTCAAATAGTAAGTTTAAGCTATGTTTCTATTCATAATTATCTTGTTTCTTCATGTTGGATTTGATGTGTTGTCATACAAACCAAAGCTTTGTTCTTATCGGGTGGGTTCTTTTTTTTTTCAATAAGTGATTTCTTATTGTTTCTTTTTCTGCTCTGCTGATGAACAGTGGGACACTGCTGGGCTGGGCAAGAATGTTTTAGGATAATCACAAGCAGCTACTATCAAGGGCCACATGGCATCGAAAGTAAGTGACCTACTTGCGTTTTACTTGAACATTATCTATTTGCCTACAATCACATTTGCAAATAGAAGGGATAATTAACAAAGATTACAACTTTCATTGAAGTCGAGTAACATTATCTATGTGAAGGACCAAAATAGCTTTAATAATGTTAAACAATGGCTGAGTTAAATCGACCGCTATGCGAGTGAGAATGTCAACAAGATCCTTGTTGGAAACAAATGTGATCTTGTTGCTAATAAAGTCATCGCAACCTAAACTGCCAAGGTAAATAATTCAAATGTGATTATTGTTACTATAAACGATCATCAATCAGGATTAAATTCATTTAAATTAAATTAAATTATATAGTAATATATACATGCATTTGCTGATGAAATTGGAATTCCTTTCTTGGAAACAAGTGCAAAAGACGCAACCAATGTGAAACAGGCTTTCATGGCAACTCAAATTATTGATGCAATGAAAGTATATGAATTGTGGTTACATTTTCAAATGCGACTCAAATTATTGATGCAATGAAAGTAAATAAATCAAAAAATAGTCTGAACATTAAGATTGATGGGTTGTTTCAAAATTGCTTATGCGGGGTTTTTCATCAAAAACCCCCTGCCAAGTTTATTCGTAGTTTGTTTTTTTAGTAAGTTTTGTTTTTAGATATTTAGCACTGACAAATTAAGAGTATGTACACAAAGCTTCTTCTTAACTCGTATTCTACTCACCAGGTTCTTCCTCTTCATAACATTTCTGCTTGTATAATTTTTTTTTATTGTTTTCTACCAAAATTCATGTGTTTATATGCGAATGGAATGAAAGTGTAAAAAATGGTTTTAGGTGCTTTGAAAGGTTTTCTATATTGCTGGAGAACAATGCTGTAATTGATGGTTTATATACTTTAAAATAGGGCTGGAAAGTGGTGGAAAGTAGGGTTTTTAGAGCTGTAAATGGTGCTTTATATTGCTGGAAATATTGCATAAAATGGTTGTTTGTGTGTTGTAAAATACGGTTTTAAGTGGTATGAATGTTGTTTGACATTCTGTAGTTTGTTTTTTCGCCATTGCTAAAGTTAACCAACCCAAACGAGGCCATTTTTGCCACCTATAGTCTGGTAACAAATGATTTATGTCTAGTTTTTATTTTCCACTAGAAATATTCCACACATCTTTATTAAAAACCACTTCAGCTTCAATTTTATATTTCAAACCTTAATTCATCCTATAGAATGTAGACACGCAACTAAGATCATAATTTAATGTTGATTTTGAACAATTAGGATGTGGATCTGGTCAGAAGGATGGTGCCACTTTGTTTAACACCAAATGATGGAATCATTTACATAAATAGTAGATATATTTTTTTTTTTTTTTTTTTGGAAGGCAACTTTCATAAAAAACACCGGCCTATCTCCAAGGCAGAGAAAGCCACACAAACAAATACTTACATTACATCAAAACAAAAAGAATGCCAACCCTCCCACGTAACATCGTTACCCTTACAACGACTAGAATACCAAAGAAAACTAATGGCCTTCACATCCGCGATAATATGATTAATAGATGCCTTTGTCTTCTTAAAAATTCGATCATTCCTTTCCTTCCAAATCCTCCATAACGTAATCACCATAATGCCACGAAGGATCTCTTTCTTTGGCTGAGAAAATCCGGAAGAATCCGCAACAGCATGGACGTCGATAACCGAGAACAAAAAGACCGGAGGAATATTACACCACCTAGCGATACCACTCCACACCCCATTAGAAAAAAGACAACCCGCTACAATATGATCTAAATTCTCCATCGGCCCATCACATAAAACGCACCCAACCCTATCAACATTTATGTTCCTACGCCGAAGAGCCTCAATGGTTGGAAGCCGACCCATACCCGCCCTCCAAAAAAATAGATTACACTGGTAGATATATAGTTTTAGAAATTATATTTGGTAGGTATTGGGGAAAAAAACCCAAAAATGGTGATGTAGAGTTCTCAATTGGCGGCATCTAATAAATCTAACCTTGATGCCGTCAATTGATATGTTTACATTGAAGCCGCCAAATTGAACATCCTTGATGCCGCCAATTAAGTATGAGGGATCATACTGATGCCGCCAATTAAGTATGAGGGATCAATGTTGATGCCGCCAAATGAAACATGATGCCGCCAATTGATAATGAGGCATCCCTCATATAAATATAATCCCACCAGATTACCATTCTCCATCCACATCCAAACCACACACTCAAATCACACATACTCAAATGCCACCTATCGTAGAAAACCAAAGAAAATACCAATTGTTTTGGAGGGAACGGTTTTTTATTGATATTAGGTCGATGTTACATTCACATGGAGTTTTAACTGTTTTCTGCGGGGATAAGCCATACTGTGTCTTCCCTCTTTCTGGGGGTCCAAGAAAGCTCGGTCTTTGGATCGGTGTTACATCCACATGAAACTACTTGGATCGATGTTACATCCACACGTGGTATAACACGTGTAGAATGCAACGTTGTCTTTGTAGTTTATAATATTATAAAGTCGGTTGTCGGTGGTGCTCTCAATCTCCAGTGTACCACCTCTATTAATGGCAACAGACTCTTTAGGGGGGACAACCTTCCAGGCAAACCCTGTAGCACAAGGCCATCCTATGTTGAAGAATCACGGTCAATCATTAGCGACGTTGGCGACAACGGATGATGCGATTCTTCATCGTGCTACTTCGGTGTGGCAGCCTGGGTTGATCATTAAGTACCTGTAGATCTGGTACCAATGTTCAACATATTGATATGCTTCCCCTGCCGCATTCAGATGGGTTTGAATCTGAATGCGGTCCTTATTTACCGCTGACTGGAAGAACGCCTTTCTGTGCCCACAGCTACAGGTTTGACTTCAATAAAGCAATTGTTGATGTCACTGAAGCAATGGAGATGGAAGGCGCAAAATAGAAACTCAATGAAGCAGCGGTAGAATATTGGGATTGGTGATCTCGGGAGACTGGAATAATGATGGCATAACTGAAATGATCAGAAACATTCCAAATAACTGTTCAATTTCAGCTTTTGTTTAACTATTCTAGCAACTTCCATAGAGAAGTTATCAATCTCACTGTACCTGTGTCCAAAAGAACTAGGCTTCAAACGCTACGGGCATGGTTTCTTTTAGATAAGGAGGTATATGTACAATGATGTCTTTACGTAAAATTAAACTCATATCTCAAGCCGGGGCAAGTTATGTTGTAGCTTCCAAAACACGACGTCATTGTAGCTCATATGTTATTATCTCTTCTCTTATTCTCTGTTTCTCAAGTTCTCGATGGATTATTCCTCTCATATCATGGATCATAGAGATTTAAGCTAATAAAACTTACACACAAGCTATTGGAATTGGTGATCTCGGAAATAGATTGTCTTGTAACTCGGTAGATTGTATAGTTTGTTCGGTTGACTAGTTTGGAAAAATAGTTGTTAAATAAATTTGTATTATTTGTTTTAAATAAATCTATCATTACTACATGTATTTATTTACTTTTATTTTAGAAAATTTCTGATAATAATAGTAGTGGTATTAAAATTAACAGTACCATAATAATTCTGCCATTATTAAATAAAGCTAGTACAGAACATGATGAGATGAGTCACACAACTCATCCATGAAAGCAAAAGGTGATTGACGATACAGATAATAAAAAACTAAACAACATAAAAAATATGACCGTGATGATAGGACTGACACAACCCTGTAGGGTCATTCACTGATTTCGTTGACGCCTTGCATTTCCACAACTCTTCCTGTTATGGCCTGTTTCTCCACATCGAGTGCATGCATGACGCCTCGGGCGATCGTCATAATTCACATCCATCTCATTTTGCATTCTTCTCTGACGTACTCTGCCTCGATGTGTAGTAATCATCGACGGGTCCCCTTGAATTCTCCACTCTGCCGCCGACCATTCAGACTTATGCCCCAAGGTGTAAAAATGACTGTTGTACTGTTGAATGTAGGTGTCTGTGTGGAATTTCCAACTAGTAATACTGTGAGGGCTTTTACCCAACCAATTGCAAACAGCAATTGCATGTGAACATGGAAATCTTTGCATTTGCCATTTTCCACACGAGCATACCTTTTTTTTGTACTCAACGGTGTAGTCATTTCCGCCCCTGTCATTTGTCTCAACCCTTGAAAGAACATTGCACCTTAACGCATTCGCATCGTACATCGTCACTTCATGCTGCATAGCAACTCCCAAAAGGCTCTCATACCTGCTCCATATGCGAGGGGGTAGAGGTGTGTTGCAAACGCTCGAAATTTGAGTGTGCTTAACATATTGTTCGACGTCTCTGCGAAAGGTGTAGTCAATGAGAGCTGTGATAGGCAGTAGTCGCGCTTCACGCAAGACGTTGTTCATGGACTCCGAGATGTTCGTCGTTAGGTTACCCCACCGACGACACTCTTTATCATACCTAACCGTCCACTTAGTCTTATCAATGTTGTTAAGGTAGTCCCATGCCTCTTGATTTTTCAGCCTCATTTCGCTAACAGCCCAGCGATACTTTACGTTCTGAGATGTGCTACCAATTGACCAACACAGTTTCCGTAGGGTTTTGTTTCGGAACCTCCCGCTGAAATTGCTTCTGATGTGACGAAGACAGTAACGATGGTAGGCGTTGGGTTCCTTCCACTGTGGAAGGTTTTCCATAGCATTAATTATGCCGTTGTGTCTGTCTGATATCACACACAAAGGCCCCATGCTATTAAGGGTAACGTACTTAGAAAGGTTTTGGAAAACCCAACACCAGCTGTGTACAGTCTCTTCGTCAACGACAGCATACGCCACAGGCAGGATGTAGTTGTTTGTATTCTTTGTTACCGCAAGGATCAGCTTACCCCGGTAGGGTCCTTTCAGATGAGTCGCGTCCACCGATATGACAGGCATGCATCGATGGAATGCACGGATACAAGGACCGAACGCCCAAAAAATATATTTAAACGTGGGGTAATTCGGATCCCCGTTCGGATGATTAAAGAACGAAACAACGGTACCTGGGTTCCTCGACTGTCTAACCGCACGGTCTACCTCTTCTTTTGATTTGAAATACATACCAAGCCGGATATTGTCCCCTGCTTTTGGGTTCCATAACACGAACTCATCCTCTTCGTATTCTTGAACCATGTAATCTGTTAGCTCCACATCATCTTGAGGATCGTAGTGTTGACGTGGACCTAACTGGAGAGCCAGGTTGTCATTTGGTGGTGTCTGTTGGGTCGTCGCCTGACTAGGATCGGCCTCGTTTGCGGAGTCTTCGGAGTCTTCTGATGCCGGTTGTTCGTCATCACTATCTTCCGTGTCTTTAGAGTCTCCGCTTCCGGATTCATCAAACCCGTCATTGTTGTCATTACCGGCAACATATTGAGGTTCTTGTAAACATTCTTCGTCCGTCATAGGGGATCCTGCCTCGTCATTTACTTCGTTATCGGCATCATGTTCCATTGGGGGGAAACCATGCTGAGACCCAAAGGGTGGTACATTTACGTTCGACACGTCACGTAGCAGGTTAGTAAAAGTAAGCTGTTGTAACGGAGGGTCTTGTTGCCATTCAACATAGATCTCCGCAACAAACTCGCCACGTCTCTCAGCGGCTAAATAATCCATCATATCAATCCCGTCGTTGTTGAAAATTTGGCTGGTTTGAGAGTACCCGGCATAAGTGTATCCGAGCAGCAGTTTGACAGTAACAGCTTCCTTGTTGATATTAACATGAGCACATACACATTCAACCAGTTGTTCAAAAGACATCTTCTGTCGCATAATAAAGCTCGATGATTCCAACGAGTTATCATCTTGAACAACCCCGTTTACGTATGAAAACTTACCACCCCAGTATAATCTAACCAGGTATGGAACGAAAGTAGCCATTTGATGGATTGGGTTTATGAGATATAGAGATATAGAGATAGTTTAAGAAGAAATTTTGGTGTGTTGATGGATTGGGATGAGTATCCCTTAAATAGGAATCAAGTTTGTATGATGCCGCCAAACCATTCTAAGGCATCATGATGCCGCCAAACCATTCTGAGGCATCATGATGCCGCCAAACCATTCTGAGGCATCATGATGCCGCCAAACCATTCTGAGGCATCAACTTTTCATGATGCCACCAAACCACTCTGATGCTTTAACTATTATAAATACCATATCAAGTCTCAATCTAAGTCACAATTTCCTCTGTTCATCGGGTTTAAAAACTATGGGTGGCGGTTATCACGAATGTGACGGATCTTCAAATGTCCGGCGATACTCTCGCCGGGGACGGCGAGTATCATTTTCATCTCCTCCTACTCCTGCACAACCTTTGTTCTATAATCCTCCTACTGCACAAATAACTCCTCCTGCTCTTACTCAAATAACTCCTCCTCCTGCTCCTACTCAAACAAGTCATCCTACTCCCCCAGCAGATGATGAGTTAACGGAAGAGGAGTTGGTCTGGGTTGTGGATTATGCCATGGCTCTACGGGATTTGGACCGTTTAAGGTTGTCAGCACCCACCCCCCGGATGCAAGAGAGTACACAGATCCCCCAAAACCAAGGTACAGCCACCCCCCACCAGCAGGCTACACCAGCAGGCCATCACCACCATCACCACTAGCTACTCCCAAGTAATTTAGGATTTTAGTATGTGTTTATGTAAGCTTTAAATAAGTTCTTTGGGATTAGGATGTATGTATTATGTGTTTATGTATTGTGGATTTATGAATTGTGGGTTTTTTGAAAAATGACCTCCTGGCCGTTTTCGGGCCGCCTGGATCAGGCCCCGGAGACCCGAAAACGGCCCGGACATGGTGCGACACCCGTGTACTAGCCAAGGACAACGCGTCCGAAGGTCCGGTTACCTGACTGCCAGGCCCTGCCAGACTGTATAGACAGCCAAAAACGTCAGCCCAGGCCATTTTCCACTTTGTGGGTTTTTTGAAAAATGACCTCCTGGCCGTTTTCGGGCCGCCTGGATCAGGCCCCGGTGACCCGAAAATGGCCCGGACATGGTGCGACACCCGTGTACTAGCCAAGGACAACGCGTCCGAAGGTCCGGTTACCTAACTGCCAGGCCCTGCCAGACTATATAGACAGCCAAAAACGTCAGCCCAGGCCATTTTCTACTTTGTGGGTTTTTTGAAAAATGACCTCCTGGCCGTTTTCGGGCCGCCTAGATCAGGCCCCAGAGACCCGAAAACGGCCCGGACATGGTGCGACACCCGTGTACTAGCCAAGGACAACGCGTCCGAAGGTCCGGTTACCTGACTGGCAGGCCCTGCCAGACTGTATAGAGAGCCAAACACGTCAGCCCGGGGCATTTTTCACTTCATGTAGAAGCCGCTTAACCATTTAGCGGCTTCAACTTTTTATGATGCCGCCAAACCATTACGAGGTATAGAAGCCGCTAAACCATTACGATGCTTCATGTAGATGCCGCCAAACCATTACAAGGGTTCACCTCTTTAAAAGCAAGCAGCTAGCTGATTCACAAACAACACTCACTCATCTTCTTTCTCTCTTACCCACTCATATTTGAAATATATAACAATGGAAAACAATGGAGAAGGCTTTTACTGTTCACAACCAGCTCCTAAAACGGTAAAATCGACCGAGCACATTTGGAGGCGTTTACGCAAGCCATCAACAACATTCACGGCTGGTTCGACTTCAAGTAACCCACAACTGAAAGCAGCCGAAAACGACCAAGACAAGCCCAAAGAAAACCCGCAAGAAAACCAACAGTGCAGAACCAACTGGTCTGCTGATGTTGTCGACTTTTATACAAACGGGGATGCCCCATTTTGCTACACTCGCTTCATTTCCGCCAAACTAGACAGAAATTTTTGGGTACACTTCTAGGGTGCCAACCCAACAGGGCGCTATCCGCAACGGTAATTTTCACGTTAATTTAACTTCAAAGTAAATTGATTTGCTTAACTCAATAACGAACCTTATGCATTATTATGATTTCAGCACGTTGAGGCGTGGACGGTAAGACTGATGCGACTTAGACAAGCAAAGCTTTTAAGAGATCCTGCTTCACAGCTACGTTGGACAGTGTTACCCCCTGCCTTCTATGATGAAATGAAGGACTCGAATTCTTCAGTTGCCCTCGACATGGCTGGAAGAATGGAACCCTACCCGCCATTCTGGGAAGTTGACCGCATTTACCTTCCTTTATCGATGGGGGTGGGAGACTGGCTGCTTATCCTAATTGATCTAAGAAACATGGTAATTACCCAGTATTGGACTGATAAGAGATGGAGAAACGAAAGGCGACACGAAGTTTCTCAATATATGGAGATGATTAGGCTTTTTTTTCGAATGGTTTCTAAAACGTATTCGTTACTGGCTGAAGACTAATCGCGTGGACAAAACACCAATTTCTGTTGGTTTAGTTGAATTAGATGTGCCCCAAGACAAGGGAAAGGTTGATAATGCTGGTGTCTTGGTTTGTATGATGATGGATAGGCTTGTGAGAAAAAAGTCATTGTCGCTAGAAATCGACGTCGAAGATGCTTGTGTGAATTATCGACGACACATGGCAGATGAGCTATACAAATGCCGTTGTGAAGCAACTTCTCGTCATGTTACTTGATTATGTATTGTTGTTTCTCCTATTAATGTTTAACGATGTTAGTGATTTACATTACCATCCCCCGCATAATGATGGGTACGGGAATCAAGGACCACCACCCAACGATTGAAAACGGGCAAGTTAATAATGATAGCTTTATTTAAAACAAATAATACAAATTTACTTAACAACTATTTTTCCAAACTACTCAATCAAACTATACAGCCTACCGAGTTACAAGACAATTTATTTCCGAGATCACCAATTCCAAACTACTCAATCAAACTATACAATCTACCGAGTTCATTAAGTTTCCGTTTCTCACATTCCAGGGGAACCCATCTGAATCAAACAGGGGAACATAAATCAATATGTTGAACATGTGTACGAAATCTACAGGTACCCAATGGTTTCTGTTTCTCACATTCCAGGGGAACCCATCTGAATCAAACAGGGGAACATCAATCAATCTGTTGAACATGTGTACGAAATCTACAGGTACCCAATGGTTTCCGTTTCTCACATTCCAGGGGAACCCATCTGAATCAAACAGGGGAACATCAATCAATCTGTTGAACATGTGTACGAAATCTACAGGTACCCAATGGTCAACCCAGGCTGCCATACAAGAGTAGCACGGTGAAGAACCGCATCATCCGATGTCTTCGACGTCGCTAATCACATGATGTGATTCTTCAACACCGGATGGCCTTGCCCTACAGCCTTTGTCTGGAAAGTTGACTCCTCTAAACAGACCGTTGGAATGTCCGGGTTTGGTAGACTGGAGATTGAGAGCACCACCGACAACCAACGGCAAAATATTATAAACTACAAAGACAACGTTGCATTCTACACGTGTTATACCACGTGTGGATGTAACATCGATCCAAGTAGTTTCATGTGGATGTAACACCGATCCAAAGACCGCGCTTTCTTGGACCCCAGAAAGAGGGACGCCACAGCATGGCTTATCCCCGCAGAAAACAGTGTGTTCTAAATGGGGGTTATATTGTGGTTATAATGTATTTGTTTAGGTGTGGAATGTGATGGAGAGAATGGGCAGAGGCTCGGTTTATATAAGAAATGAAAGCTAGAAATGAATTGGCGGCATCAATGTGCACATCTCAATTGGCGGCTTCAATGTGCACATCTCAATTGGCGGCTTCAATGTCCACATATCAATTGGCGGCATCAAGGTTACATTTGTTAGATGCCGCCAGTTGAGAACTTTACATCACCAAAATTGGTTTTTTTCTCCAATACCCCCCAAAAGTAATTTCTAAAATAATAAATCTACTATTTATATAAATGATTCCCAAATGATGACCCGGGGAAGGAGAAACTAAAGAGCTTACAAGCAAAACAAAATGAAATTGATAGGATTATCACTTTCATATAGTGCGAGTGTAAGACTATAAAAGAGTAAACCCAAGACACGGGCTTCCCTAATGTGGTTGTATTTTACACCCGCCGTAAAACACGGGCTTCCCTACTAGTAGCATATGCAAGATTTCAAAAGTTTAGTAAGCAAAAACAACCACCACCTTACCCAGTAAATCCCATGCTTAGTAAGCATACTATGATATTAAAAAACAAGTATGTGGACCCAAATACCAAATGTATAACCAAAGCAAATTGTGACTAGTCCAAATATATACACTAAATCACTTTAACACCGGCTCAATGTATATCCAAATATATACACATAAGCATTGTGTAATGTATATCTTAAGCTAAAATTGACAAATTAGCACCACACAACATTCATGAAATTTCTAATTGTTCTATCAAAACAATCAATTAAAACATAAAAAAGGTTGGGCAAAGAGAATGGAAATGTATCCAAATTGGCATCTATTGTCATTGTATTTGTATTTGTATGTCATGGAAAACTATTATTATCGTATGTATTTGATGCTAAAGGTGTAATGGTTGATGTTTAACCATGTAAAAAGTTCCGAAAGCAAAGCTACATAAAAGGTAAGTTTAGAGTTAATTACATGACAATGCAAGTTTTATAAGTAAATTGCCCTAACTATATTTGCATGTAAATTGTCATAAGTAGTACAAGTCAATGATAGAACAAGCATGAATTTTATGTTGGTAAGGCCTAATCACAAGTTCAGAATAATATCAAATTCTAAAGAGTAAATGCATAAACATAGAAACATTAAAAGTTATTAGACCACAATTCTAGCTCCAAGATTTCAGCCATCTTTGACTCATTAACTTGACTCATTGACTGACCCTTTATGTCTTGATTGTAATCCCTATAATTCCTCCTTTTGTATTCATTGTATTCCTTAACCATAGCTAGGCTCCTCTTGTATAAATAGCATAGTTTCTAATGAGAATTCATCAAGCATTTCAGCAATTAACATGGTATCAGAGCCTTCTCTGAACCATTAACCTTTCTCCTTTTTTTCTTCATTTGAGACTTCGGTCTCCTCTGTTTTGTTTCTGCAGTTTTTTTATCGGTTAAGGCTTCGGTCTAATACCTTTCATCTGCAGCCCTTTTCTGTCACAAATCAAACCAAACACAACCTCTGTTTCACTGCCATGGCTGATAACACCAATACTCCAAACAAACCTGCAACTCAATCCCTACACCCCGTTTACACCGTAACAGACATCACGAAAAAGGTCCGGATTCTGGATGGATCCAAGGTGACGTACTCTGCGTGGGTAAAACTGTTTCATCTTACCGCCCGCGGGTATCAAGTCTTGGATCACATCACCTCCGAACCTCCTCCGAACGACGACCCATCATACGAGCAGTGGAAAAATATTGATGCGATTGTTCTTCAGTGGATTTATTCCACTCTTGCTGATAACTACCTTAGGCAAGTTCTTGACTTACTGAACCCGGAAAATGACGCCACTGCCCTCCAGGCCTGGAATCGTGTCCGTGAAATCTTTCACACCAACAGGGGACCACGATGCGCTGCTTTACAATCAAAGTTTACAAACCTGAAACTCAGTGCATCCCCTTCGTTGGAAGCCTATTGTCAAGCTTTGCGAGACATAGCCGATCAACTGGAGGATCTGGGTACCCCGGTAAATGAACAAACCCTTGTCCTGCAACTCGTGCGAGGGTTACCAAAAGAATATGATACCATTGCAGCTATAATCCACAGAGAATTACCTCCTTGGAACGAAGCATGTGAGATGCTTCGTGGTGACCAGGAAAGACAAACTGCGCAAGAACCGGTGCCCGCCCCATCTGAAGCTTTGGCCGCTGTTCATCATCCTCGTCGTGACTCTCCGGCGACAAACCAGGGATCCTCTCGTCATGATTCTCAGCCGCCCAGGTATGGTCTTTCTCAGGGGTCAAGATATTCTCACAATAATACTCGCCGCCCTAATTCCAGTTATAATCGGCGAGATGGGTCAGCCCAGACTAATGGGCCCAATGTGTTTGAAAATCAATCCAATCGGCCAAGAGGCCCAACCAATAACCGGACTTCTAATCGCCCTTCCTGGAATAACTACCCATACCAGCCTCAGCCCAATAACTTCTGGCCCACTCCCTACTGGCCCGTACCACCCCCTCCATGTCCTTACCCTACTCTCCCGGGTTGGGTTTCCCCTTGGTCCGCACCACAACAGCCCAGTTCACAAACCAACAACTCCACCACATCGGCCCAAGCCCATATCACCGACGTTAATCCACTTGAACCCACTGAACTAGCCGAAGCTTTTCAAGCCATGGCGGTAGAAGACGAGACCCCACAATGGTTCATGGACACTGGTGCTACCAATCATCTCACCTCTGACTCAGGTATGATTTCTCACTCTTGTGGTAATTCTATTAAAAATGTATTGGTTGGA
The DNA here is from genome assembly GCA_030844895.1 of Ambrosia x helenae. NCBI lineage: Eukaryota > Viridiplantae > Streptophyta > Magnoliopsida > Asterales > Asteraceae > Ambrosia > Ambrosia x helenae. The sequence continues at coordinate 110,888,769 of CM061229.1, read as the reverse complement.
AATGGACATCTTTTACCAGTTGCTGGATCGGGTCACACAAACCTACCCTCAACTTCTAAACCACTCCAACTCAAAAACATTTTACACACACCCAATATTATTAAAAACCTTATCTCTGTACGGAAATTCACCCGTGACAACTGGGTTTCCGTTGACTTTGATCCTTTTGGTTTTTCTGTGAAGGATTACCCGAGTGGGACGATTTTGAGTCGGCATGATAGCACCAGCCACCTCTACCCGCTCACTGCTCTCACCCCTCCTGATGCTTCCGCTTTTGTTTCCACAAGTCTACAAGGTTCATGGCATAACCGTCTAGGACACCCTGGCATACAAGTTCTAGACATTTTAAATTCCAATAATTTTATTTCGTGTAATAAGCATGCTCGTACTTCATTTTGTGACTCTTGTCAGGTTGCAAAACACAAACATTTGCCTTTTCATTTATCTAATTCTTCCACTATTTGCCCATTTGATATTGTGCATTGTGATTTATGGACGTCTCCCGTCCTTAGCAAACAGGGTTATAAATATTACTTGGTGATTATTGATGATTTCACTCACTTTACCTGGGTGTTTCCTTTGAAATTTAAATCTGAAACCTATACAAAATTCACCCAGTTTTATAAATATATTTCCACCCAGTTTCACCGCAATATCAAATCATTTCAAAGTGACATGGGTGGGGAATTTGACAATGCCCAGTTTAAACAATTTGCTTTATCCAATGGGTTACAATTTCGTTTTTCATGCCCTCACACCTCCCAACAAAATGGGAAAGCCGAACGCATGATTAGACGACTTAATGAAATCATGATGTCACTTCTCACACATGCCTCTCTCCCACCAAATCTATGGGTTGAAGCACTTCACACTTCCGTATATCTTCATAACATTCTACCATCCAAAACCATTGGTTTTAAAACCCCCACTGCTGCCCTCTACCTCAAAAACCCCGACTATACTCACCTTCGCGTGTTCGGATGTGCTTGCTATCCAAACCAATCTGACACCCGCCCTCACAAACTTGCCCCGCGGTCTACACCTTGTGTATTCCTTGGATATCCTGTCGACCATCGTGGTTACCGATGTCTTGATCGTACCACGGGCAAAATCATCTTATCCCGCCATGTCACCTTCAATGAACTTGACTTTCCATTTTCTAAGTCATACCAGCCAACACCCGACTCCTACACATTTCTCGAGAGCGAACCATCTCCTATCATCTTCACCCAACCATCTTCTTCCTACCCCACAACCACAAACACTACCACCTTACCCGACGCCACTCCACCACCACCACACACCAACGTTCCCACTCCACCACCGCCTTCTCCTGCCCCTACACCTTATGTGCAACATCCCATCACCTACTCTAGACGAACCACTCGACAACCCAATCCACCTACGAACCCCTCACCGCCAAACCCACCCAACCACCCTAACACAACCCAACCACCTCCCCCACGACACCCTATGGTGACTCGCTCTCGTGATGGCACCTCTAAACCAAAGGTCCATTTCAACCTTAATACTGAAACCGTCTCACCCATTCCAAAATCTCACCTAGATGCCCTATCCGATCCACACTGGTATGATGCTATGAAAACTGAATACAATGCTTTAATGAATAACCACACGTGGGAACTCGTCCCTAGACCACCAGAGGCACATATTATACGGTGTATGTGGTTATTTCGCCACAAATTTCATGCAAATGGAACTCTTGAACGATACAAGGCCCGGTTGGTAGTTAATGGCAAATCTCAGCAAGTTGGTATAGACTGTGATGAAACTTTCAGCCCAGTGGTAAAACCCACCACAATTCGCACAGTACTCAGTCTCGCAGTTTCAAGATCATGGCCCATTCATCAGCTTGATGTCAAAAACGCCTTTTTGCACGGAGACCTCAATGAGACTGTATATATGTTTCAGCCTCCAGGATTTGTTGATCACAATAACCCAAAGTTTGTATGCAGGTTGAAACGATCACTATATGGGCTAAAACAGGCACCTCGCGCCTGGTACCAGTGCTTTGCCTCATATATTATTCGTTGTGGGTTTAAAACATCCACCTCGGATAGCTCCTTATTTATCTACAAGCGCGGTGATGATATGGCGTATTTATTATTATATGTTGACGATATCATACTGACAGCATCCAATGATCAGCTATTACAACATTTCATTAATGCTATGTCTAGGGAATTTGCTATGACTGATCTTGGCAGGTTACATCACTTCTTGGGAATTGAAGTGAAACATACATCGGGAGGCCTTTTTCTGTCTCAACGGGCCTACACAGAGGACATCTTAGCACGTGCAAAAATGGAAAGCTGCAAACCATGCTATACCCCTGCCGATACCAACTCTAAACTGAGTACAGACACCGGTGAATTACTCCCTGACGGTACACTGTATCGCAGCCTTGCAGGGGCATTGCAATATTTGACCTTCACTCGACCGGATATTTCCTACGCAGTTCAACAGATTTGCTTGTTTATGCATGCACCCCGGGTCCCTCATTTCAACTATCTCAAGCGTATCTTACGGTATCTACGAGGCACCACAGATCATGGTTTACACTTGTCCTCCTGTAGTTCAGCTCAGTTAACTGCCTATTCTGATGCTGATTGGGGAGGATGTCCAGATTCCCGCCGCTCTACATCGGGCTACTGCGTATTCCTTGGCAGCAATTTAATCTCCTGGTCATCCAAACGTCAGCCAACCATCTCCCGCTCTAGCGCTGAAGCTGAATATCGAGGTGTCGCCAACACTACTGCAGAACTCTCTTGGATACGAAACCTGCTTCTTGAATTACAACTCCCAGTTCGACAAGCATCCATTATCTACTGCGACAACATTTCAGCTATGTATCTCTCACAAAACCCAGTTCAACATCAGCGAACCAAACATGTGGAGATTGACATTCACTTTGTTCGTGAGAAGGTTAAACTTGGTGCAGTTCGTGTCCTCCATGTTCCTACTGAATATCAGTATGCCGATATCTTCACAAAAGGATTGCCACGCATTTTGTTTGATCGCTTCAAATCCAGTCTATGCATTCGGCCAGCTCCTGCTTCGACTGCGGGGGACTATTAGACCACAATTCTAGCTCCAAGATTTCAGCCATCTTTGACTCATTAACTTGACTCATTGACTGACCCTTTATGTCTTGATTGTAATCCCTATAATTCCTCCTTTTGTATTCATTGTATTCCTTAACCATAGCTAGGCTCCTCTTGTATAAATAGCATAGTTTCTAATGAGAATTCATCAAGCATTTCAGCAATTAACAAAAGTGAAAGAAAAAAAGTTGTAATAACTAATAATCTTAACTAAAATCTGAGGTAGAATCTTCAAACCGATAATTTACAACGGAAGTTTCAAAAACTGGCTACATTCAAACATATTTCACTTAAGTATAAAAAAAAAATCAAGGTGTAAACACATTAACTTATGAAATAGTCTCTTTGGCTATGTTTTATCCAAATGGATACGATCAAAAAAATAAATTCCTAGGAAGGCAATAAGTCAAATGGGTACCATCAAAAAAAATAAACTCCTAAATCGGTTTTATTCGCCAATGATCTCCAGCCCAATTGGTTTGAGGTGAGAAGGTTTACCTCCTTGGAGGGTTCCTGCCCGAGTTTGGTTTCAGCCTGAAAAAATAACCGCTTGGGTTTGAAAGGAAAAACCCGCGTGGTGCTATGGGATTCGATCTTGGGCAGTGGTCGCTTTGCAACACAGGATTTACCGCTGAAACAGTACTCTCCAAAAAAAAAAAATCGGTTTTATTCACGCTTTGCAATGATATTTTATGGTCATAATTAATGTAGTAATTATTTATAAAAAACAGCCACAAAAATAAATAAAAACAGTTTTGTAGGTCAACCCGACCCATTCCCAAACTGTTAAAAGCATGCCAATTAAAACTTAGCTATGATTTCAATGGAAGAAATCAGGGGTGGCTTTGGCAAGATAATGGGCCGAGCACCTATGGGTTAAAACAGGGCAGTTTGGTTTGGTTAACACCTTTGAACCAATCAGAGCACCAAAAAAATTCTTATAATTTCTGTTTTATTAACCAAGTACAAACAATTACACTAATCCAAATATCAAACTAACTAAATCATACCTAAAAGGTTGGGCGAATGGCATAGAAATGTATCCAACTTACATCTATTGTTATTATAGGTGCTTGATGCATATGGTATTAAAGTTGGATACATCAAAAGGTTAGTTTTTGAAGTTGATTACATCGCAAGGCATGTTTTATAAATCGGTTACAAAACTTGCCATGTAATTTGCCTAAAAGGTACACATGTACCACATTGTCACAATAAATAAACATCAATTAACCAGAACTTTGAATATATCAAAAGTTTGGTTCCCATATGACTACAAGAAAAATACAATGGTTATCGTTATATCTAAAATATACTTTAGTTTGTATCAAATTTTAACAATACTCGTTTGATATCTTATTCTTTAATTACTGATTATAGAGACTGAGATTATCAATCTTAACACGGTATCAAACCACACACCTTGCCAGAAAAAGATGATTATTGAAAAGTAGAAGCAAGACAAATCAAAATAAAATTAAATAGATAGTCAAAATAAGAAGAAAGACCATAACAAGGATACAACAACCTTACCGGTAAATCCCATGATTAGCAAAGCTAAGAGTAGGGTCTGGGAAGGGTGAGATGTAGGAAAACCTTACCTCTATCCTTATGGATAGAGAGGCTCCACAACACACAATCAACATCAAACAACACTAAAAGACCATAAAAAGGATCCTACATAAAAATCAATCTCCTTTAAAAGAAAACGATGAATCATAGAATATCAAAGTCAAAATCAGCATAAATGAAATGGTTACAGTTTTATCTAAAATATACTTTAGTTTGTATCGATTTTAAAACATACAATAAAAGCCTAACAATACTCGTTTGCTATTTTTTCTTTAATCACTGATTGTAGAGACTGAGATTATCAACCTTAACACAGTATCAAAAAATTACAATATATTAATAAACCTTAGGATTTGAATAGTGTTTTTGCCATCTATGTAAAAGGCTGATCTGTGAAGGGTATTTTAGTAACTTTCATTGTCATCTCATCTCTCCAGCAAAACCACTGCCGCTCTCTCTGTTAAACCCAGCATTGTTCCTTTCTTGCTTTCCTGATTTTGGTGCTCCTCACAACATTAATTTTAATGTGGTTTTGGGGTATCTTTAGTTGCATCTGTGCACCTTATAAAACATAAAGAGAACACATAGAAGAGAGAGAAACAGAGTTCCGTGTCTTGGAACCAGCCACCACCAACCTTTCGACACCGCCATCTACGCCATCAGCCCACCATCGCCTCCACCGTCGACATCGTCATCAGCAGGTACGACACTTTTGATGTCTGATTGTGTGCATGTTATCGAGACAGACAGAGAGAAAGAGAGAGACGAAGGGTGAGAGGGAGAAGTCGGACATTGGAACGGGTGACCACCGCCGTCATCACCAACCGCTCGACACCCAAGACCAACCCTCATCTCATTTTCTTGAGAGAGATTGGAACCCTTCATTCCTCCTGAGGCTGACGATATCGTATTGTTGTTTAACTGTATGTTTTTTCATTTATTAACTTTGTTTCCTTTATTTTTTCTGGAGGATAAAAAAAATTTATATGTTTATTTCCCTAATTAAATAGTTTGGACAGTGTTGTGATCGGAGGAAAATTTAGCTGCATACAAATCCGATTTACGATTTTCTTTATACGATTTCAAATATGATTTGTTGGTTGTTTATGATTTAGGGTTGTTTGTTGCTCTTGATTTCTTCATGTGTTTGATCGTTGATTTATAGTTTGTATGTTTAGGCTGGTTTTGTTCTCAATCATCGTTTTGATTGTGGTTTGTATGATTGGAAATAGGATTTGTTGACTGTTTGTGAGTATGTACGTTGGTACCTACTAAAGTTGTGATGTTTTAAAATCTTCAAACTGCTATTACATAGGTTCATTTCAACAAACCACAATCGGATAACGTTTGTTGTCTTTGAATATACTGTTGGTAGGTATTCAATTCACCTTAAATCTGAATACAGTAGTTAACCAACATTTGTTTTACTTAAAAGTAAGTGTTTATTAATGTGTATAAATATTGCAGGTGGAACTTTGTACAAGTGTTTGAATAGAATATGTGCCACTTTTCTTGCTGGTTTTCTTGCACTTGGGATTCACTGGATTGCTAGCCATTTAGGCCACCAATTTGAGCCATATATCATGGACATTTCTCTTTTTTTGCTAGGTAATTTCAAGAAATTATATAATGATTTTTTTCTTTGGATAATAATCCAGATAACATAAAGTGTAGCTAAAACATTGAGTGCAGATTCCAACAACAGTGGTAGATACTAACAATCAACATCTGGTAGGATACGTAAATATGATATTATTATCCAACCAGTAAGTTATTATAATCGCTTAAGAAAAATAACCACTAATAAAGTGTAATGGAATTGTTCGCAAAACTCATTGACCAAAATCAAAGACATATATGCGACTGTATTTGACTACATCTGAGTTGCGTATGATTTGGACTCTTTTCGGTATGATTGGTAATTCCGCAAAACAACGAGGCTATGATTCGTGATTGAGCCTCAAAGGCATTGATTGTCGTTTGAACCCTTAACTACAAACATGTTTTAGTAATTTTCCTAATTGGTAATATGAGGCAATGATGTGTATCTGAGCCTTTTGACGAGTTAGGCCATAACTGGCGATGATGATGAATGTGTCCGAATGGCAATTGAGATGGCTTTACATAAGCAACCTTGCCTCTTTACATCTGAGTTGCGTATGATTTTGTTTCTTTTTGATATACTTGGTGATTTTGCAAAACAACGATTATATATATTACATTATTACAATATATTAATAAACCTTAGGATTTGAATAGTGTTTTTGCCATCTATGTAAAAGGCTGATTTGTGAAGGGTATTTTAATAACTTCTATATGGGTGCACGTGTTGTAGAGATGGGTATATGTGTGTACAGCTCTAGGTCACTCCATTTTATGATGGGCATGTGTGTGTACAACTCATTGCTATGAAGCGTGGCTGAGCCTCAAAGGTATTGATTGTTGTTTGAACCCTTAAATGCAAACGTGTTTTAATAATTTTCCTAATTGGTAATATGAGGCAATGATGTGTATCTGAGCCTTCGGCGAGTTAGGCCATAATTCGCGATGATGATGAATGTGTCAAATTTGGCAATTGAGATGCCTTTGCATAAGCAACCTTGCCTCTTCATTCTGATTTGTACTCTATTAATAGAGTAATGGGAATTAACTGTGAGGTTAGTTTTGTCAATGATGATGACTGTTTTAGGTTGGTGATTGGGATGGCTTTGCACAAGCAACCGCACCTCTTCTATTCTAAGACTGGTTGGTTGGTGTTAGTCAATGATGATGACTTCGATTCATCTGAGACGTTATACACACGTTGATGATGACGTAATTTTCAAACATTTGTTGGGGTAGTCTTAAAGGGGCTGTGATGATGTCACCTACGCCCTGCAATTCGGCATTGCAATATATGAGGATGGCGGGTTGTCTATTTACCTGCAACCTCGGATGCAGCCAATTGCATTTCCGTGGGCAAATCTGAGCCTGATTCAACGTGAAATTAGTCTATGTAAGGAGGCTGCATATGTGGAATAATGGTAATCATGGCCTACCCCTATTTTGTCATCGCCTCTTGCGCCCATTTCTCTGTTAATTTGGGGTTAGTGATTGTGGTAGTTGTAGTAGATGCCTTGGTTGTCTTACGTTAAGGTTTTACCATAAAAATACCCGAATGGCTGAAAAATAGCTGATTAATGGCGCCATGATTCATCATCAAATTTCATTCATAAACAGTGTGGGATTAACGGGTCACCAACTAACAAGATGAAGAGAGGTATGATCGCTTATTGTACTACCGTATTATTCAACAGAAAGTTTCATTCCGAGGTATATTTTCAGGTGTTTTTGGCATGAGTTCAGTCTCGCTTTCTTATAAAAGTCACATATATAAATGTGTTACACTTGTAGGAACCCATGTCCTGTTTGTTGCAGTCGCGAAAATGCCACACTTAAAGGTAACTCCTTTCGATTCTTTTTGTAAGTAAGTTCGGCTCGACTCTAATGAAAATTTGTTTATCAGAATCAAATGGGCCCACTGATCTTCAAGTTCAATTCGTCGATGGTGTGCAAACTGCAACATTCTACATCTTCTAACAACCTGATATGTTTGATTCTCATTGCATATTTTTGTATCAGACTTAGTTGCAGCAGGTAAAGGTACGAATACAATCCATGGCTCAACCAATTATCAACTTGGGGCCTTAGAGCCTGTAGGAATGTGGCATGGAAATAATGTCGGACAGCCAGTAAAACAGACAGAATATTAGGATAAAAATGATGTTGGTTTAAGAACATTATGTTACTTGGGAAAAATTTCTGGAACTCTTAGTACATCAGATTGGGTTATGGACTTGAAACATAAAGTAAAATGATGTTACGTATAGATCTAACATGTTATAGTAAACACATTTACTATATAAATGAAACAACGGCATTTCCCTTATGTTCATTGTTCTTTTTCTGCAGCAAGAGATACATAGCGCAAAGATAAGCAAATGTCAGGTTTGACCAGGCTCGATTTTCAGGTGTTTTTGGCATAGGTTCAGTCTCGCTTTCTTAGAAAAGTCGCATATACAAATGTAAGGTTTTATTCTGATTAGGCCATCTAACGTTCATTAGTTTTTACTTTGTTTTATAGATATTAGGATAAACAAGACTATGATAAGAGTAGGTAATATACAGAGGTGGTGGGCTATTGCTTCTTTCTCAAGTCCACAACAACGCATCCCCATACTATGTGGAGAACAAAATTACAAAAAAAAATCAATTTGAAGAACAAAATCGAAGCATCTGTTCGATGTCATCGCATCTCCTTACTAATTAGGTATATTATAAACCAGTTTATTTCGTATATATACAACGCGTTTGTCGATTTAATTATTATTTTCTGTTAATTAGATATATATTGGCTCCTCTCCTGTATTCATGTCGGTTGTGTAGTTAAGTTATTGCAGTATGTTAATGTGTTAACTATGAACTTAATGTATTGTGTATTCTGTTAATTGTTGTAGACCTGCTTCAGAGTTAGTAAGTTTGCTATACTATTGTACTGTGTAAATGTGTTAATTGTGGACTTAATGTATTTGTGTATTCATAATTAATAATTTCACTTAATTTAGTAAGTTCGCTATAATACTATTGCTCTTAATATCCGCGAGTTTATATATTATTATGTTAATGATTTGTGTCAATGTTCTTCATCAATTCTGTTAGTTTAGAAAGTTAGTTGTTGTGTTAGTAAGTTTGCTATAGTAATGTTTTCTGTTAATTGTGAAATTAATGTATTTTTGTAAAAGTTTCAAATTCAGAAAGCAATAAAGCATGTTTTGTAGAAACAGTTGTGTTAATTTGGTATACACACTATTTTCTATTCAAGATATTCTATATGTTGACGTCATATTTAGGAACTTAATGTGTTATGTATTATGTAAATTGTTGTACAGTTGTATTAATATGACTCATAATTTCTGTTAATTAGTAAGTTTGCTATACTATCGTTCTCTGTTAATTTGGTAAGTTTGCTATATTATTGTACTCTGTTAAGGTGTTAATTATCAACTTATTGTGTCGTGTAAGTTTGCTATAGTATTGCCCTTAAATTCCGAGAATTAATGAATCTTCTTTCGTGAACATTTCAAGTTCCGAAAACATCTTTTGCAGAAACAGTTAATGACATAGGTACAAAGAGTATCGTGTATTTAAAGCGCCTTTGTATTGTATTCTGTTAATGTGTTGCGCATTCTCTTAATGTGTTGATTATGAACTTAATGATAGTGCATACATAATTTCAGTTAATTTAGTAAGTTTGCTATGTTATTGTACTATTTTATTGTGTCAATTATGAACTTAGCGCCATGTGCAATATGATTATGATACCTTTTAAAATATCTAACTCAAAGGTCCGATGTATGACCATTTTTAGGCCAACCTGTGACTCAACAGTTGCGCAACTCTATTCGCTCTGTTTGTTAGTAATGTATGGCTGTTATTAGCAATGTATGACTGCTTTTTCTTTCCCATGTTATTTATCGTTTTCTTAATTCGTTCACAAACATGTTAAGAGGTTGCGCATCGCGCAACTCTGAATCCCACTAGTTGTACTAAAAATCTCAACCAAAACTGGTGAAGCAAAAAAATAACAAAGTCAAAAACTTAAGATAAAAAAAAGTAAGGGAATTCAATTACAGATAAAAACTTATATCAAGAAAGCAATCACCACCGTACCGCAACAACTTATTTCCCCTCATCAACCAAAGACAAATTGAAATGAGGGTTTTAGGTGTTCTAGTAAGTCGATTCACAGTTCTTGAGTAGAGCAAGTCATTGCCAAAAAAAAAAAAAAAAAAAAAAAAAAAAGAGAGAGATCTCCATATTAAATGGAGTAGCAAATGGAAGAAAGTACTAAAGAAAGTAATATGTGCCACTACAACAAGCTACAAGCCTCAAATAACAATAATACACTTTAATATGGGTGTGTGGGTGTTATATTAAAGGATTCCAGTAAACATATGTAACCACAATAACTAAAAAGGCAAAATCAAATGGAGGTTGGAAAAAAATGCTAGAAAAAAACTCATCGCCAAAACTAGTAAAGTTAAAAAAAATAACAAAGCCAAAAAACGCAAGATCAAAAAAGTTTGGGATTCAGCACAAATTGAAAAAAGAAAAAAAAAAGAGTCAGAATCAACACAAATTGAAAAAAAAAAAAAAAAAGAGTCAGAAACAGCACAAATTGAGTAGCAAATTTGAGACCTTTATCAAGAAAACAAACTTCACCGCAACAACCTATTTACATCTCATCAACCGAAAAGTACAAGCCTCAAAGTACAAGACGAATTGTTTGAGGGGTTTAGGTGTTCCAGTAAGTCGTTTCTCATTTCTTGAATATCAGGCAAGCCATTACCAAATGATTTTCAAAAAAAAAAAAAAAACAGAGATCTCATTACTAATACAAAAAAGGATAAATTTACAAAATAAAAGTTGAAAATTTATTTCAAATGGAGTAGCAAATTAATCAAAGTTCTCAGGAAACTAATCCCTACAACAAACACCTAAATACAACCATCAAAGTACAACACACATTAAAATGGGGTTTTAAGTGTTCTATTAGAGGATTCCAGAAAACAAGTCAAAACAAAATAAGCACAATAAATTCAATTAAAAGAATAATTCAACATAAAAAATCAAATACATTTGGAAGTCAGAATAAAACAGTGGAAAAGGTTGAAAACATAAACAACACCACATTGCCACAATGCCTAAAAAACCAAAATCAAATGAAGTCGAGCAAAAACATTTGAATAAATTATACCAAAAAAATATCATTGCCAAAAAGGGTAAAGTAAAATATTAACAATGTCAGAAACACAAGATTAAAAAAGTTTGGGAATTCTATAGCAGAAACTTTGTAAGTAACCAAAAAAAATCCCACTATCAAGAAAAATAACAAGTCAAAATCGGCACAAATTAATTAGCAGAATTGAGACCTTTATCAAGAAAACAATCCCCACCGCAACAACCTATAACCTCATCAATCGAAAAGTACAAGCCTCAAAGTACTAACAAATTGAAATGAGGTTTTTAAGTTTTCTAGTAAGTCGATTCTCAGTTCTCGATCAGGCACGTCATTGCCAAAAAAAAATAAAAATAAGTTAAAAAATAAATCTCGATTAACAAAATAAAAGTTTCCCAGCAACAGCAACAACAACCAAAACCCCATAAAGCGCATTGTACAAGCCTTAAAGTACAATACACTTTAAAATGGGTGTTTAGGTGTTACAGAAAACAACTTACAAGTCACAAAAAAAAAAGCACAATGTGTTCTAGCAAGTCGATTCCCAGTTCTCAAATATCAAGCAAGCCACAATACCCTTTAAAATAAGTGTTTAGATGTTTTATTGAAAGGATCCAGAAGGCAAGTTATAACACAAAAGGAAAATAAATTTAACCAAATCAAAGCATTATAAAATTAATTAAGTTTGGAAGTTAGAATGAATGACCGGTAAAGGTTGAAACCATATATGAACACAATAACTAAAAAGCCAAAATCAAATGAAGTGAAGTCTATCAAAAAATATGTAATGAATTATCCCAAAATCCTCATTTCCTAAAAGGGTGAAGCAAAAAAAATCAACAAAATAAAAACTCAATATCCAAAAATACGAATTCAATAGCATAAACTTAGTAAATTATAACAAAAAACAACCCACTGTCAAGAAAAATAAATTCAAAAGTCAAAATCAGCACAAACTGGTTAGCAAAATTAAGACCTTCATCAAGAAAACACACTACACCACAATAACCTATTTACACCTCGTCGACCGAAAAGTACAAGCCTCAAAGTACAAGACGAATTGGATGAGGGGTAGGAATTCAATAGCATAAACTTAGTAAATTATAACAAAAAACAACCCACTATCAAGAAAAATAAATTCAAAAGTCAAAATCAGCACAAACTGGTTAGCAAAACTAAGACCCTCATCAAGAAAACACACTACACTACAATAACCTATTTACACCTCATCAACAGAAAAGTACAAGCGTCAAAGTACACGACGAATTGAATGAGGGGTTTAGGTGGTCTGGTAAGTCAATTGTCAGTTCTCTAATATTAGGCAAGTCATTGACAAATAATTTTCAAGAAAAAAACAAAGATCTCAATGTTTAGAAGAAAAAAAGACATATTAACAAAATAAGAGTTGAAAATTTAATTCAAATGGAGTAGCAGCTTAATCAAAGTTCTCAGGTAATCCCTGCAACAACCACCAAAATACACCCATCAAGCAAAATGTACAAGCCTCAAAGTACAATGCACTTTAAAATGGGTGTTTATAGGTGTTCAGTCAAAGGATTCCAGAAAACAAGTCACAACAAAAACAAGCCGAAAAATTTAATTAAAAATATAACATTAAAAAATCAAATAAACGTGGAAGTTGGAATTCAGGATGAAACAATGTAAAAAAGCTGAAAACGTATACAACCACAATGCTTAAAAAACAAAAATCAATTCGATCAAAAGAAATTTACTAAATTATACCAAAATATCATATTGCCAAAATATCATAAATATAACTCTATTTATTAAGTATATTTTAATTAAATGAACAAAATTACGAACTTACCCTCATGTGGGGTTCATATGACTTCTTTTAAACGTTAAAATTTAATAAAGTTAGTGCTAAAGGACGGGAACTGCAAGATTTTACAACATAAAGGACAGCATGACATGAATTCAAGCCAGTCTGCTTCGGAGAATCTGGTTCTACTTTCATGCCACTCATCAATTTTGAAGTTAAAGGACAACCACTGAAAAACATTGTAAACATAAAGGACGATTTCTGTAATTTTTCCTATAAAAATTGTCGGTTTATATAAATATTAAATATTACTTTACCTTTAAAATTGACGAGACTTGTACTCTATGTTTTCGAATCTTGCACGTTACGTCCTTTGGCTTTAATCCAGTAAAATATTAGCGTTAAATCAGGTTATGTAAACCACATAAGAGGGTATAAGTGTCTTTTTCCAACCTGATACATAAATTAAAAAAACAAATAAACCCCACAAACCTTTCTCTCTATCTCACCCAGTCAACACCGACCACCACCACCCCCTCATTTGAATATTGAACCCTCCAAACCAACCATCTAAACACTTGAGGCGACATCGCAAATTGGGCTTAAGTAACCGGAAAGCAAACTTGTGTATGTCGGTTCTTATTGTAACATCGCGTGATTTTTATTTTTCATGTGTTTTAAATTCTATACATAACAAATTCCAAGTTCGCATTTATTCGCTTCTTTTATGTTACTCCTACCAATTCATGACGAGTCGTCATTATAATTTATCCTTTTCAATTTAGGTGTTATAAACAAGAAACTCTTTTAGTTAAGATCTTAGTATATATTTATTTATTTTTTTTAAACATATATATTTATAATAATAATAATAATACTTTTAGTTAAAAAAAAAAAGCACAATGTAGGCCATTGACTTTGGTGTCTCAACAACAACAACCTACAACATTAACGTTGATGATGTTGTCGTTTTTTTCATTTTGTTTAATATCGACTGAGACAACAACATAAATAATTAGGACTATCTCATAACAACCAAACTTAACCCCACCTAATTCACTTCTAACCACTTTATTAACTCCATTAAATACCCAACCCCTTCACCCCAACTATAAATACACCACTCCCTACCAATTCTAACACTTGCTCAATCCTAAATCACTCTCTAAACCTCTCAAATCTTCAAGAACTTCAAGCAAACTTTCTGATTCAAATCAGTAAGTTTCTTGACCTTCAACCTCACTTTTCTTCCACTTTCTTCACTCCTTTTCTTCTCCTAATCCCTTGGAGAAACCTCTAGACCTAACTCTTGTTTGCTATAGCAAACGAATATGAGTAGGACACTAAAATGAGGCCTCAAAGGTGGTTCATTTTCTATTGTTTTTATGCACTAGAAGGTTAGTTGTAGTGATACCAACCAAGTTCACCAACAACTTAATGTTGGATGAACTTGTGTTATGGTTAGTGGTTGACCAAGGAAAGCCAAGGCCCTTCCAAACTAAGTCACCATACATTACTTTAATCTTCTAGTTATATTATGTAAATACTAAAATAGATACTTTCAAAACTCTATTAATCTATTAACTTAGAAGGTTTGTGGTTACACCCTACCTTACCAATCTTTTGACCCACCTTGTAATACGGATTAGTTCCATACAAGAAAGCGGAAATCCCATGTCCAAGACCCGTGTTTTATCTATAAACAAAGTGGTCATGACATGAACATTCTTAAATGGATTCACATTCCTAACTCTAATTCGTACCATCCTAATCACCTTCACGGTGATTTTGTGCTTGTTTAACTTCAACTCATGACCATCCGAATTGCCCTAAAGGCAATTTGTGCTTTGGTTCGCCTAAAAGGCTTGCTTGACTCTCTTGAATCTAATAATCCAACTCTTGAACCTAAAACGCTTTCCTTTCTAATTCTAGTTATTCGGAGCTAAAATCTTCAATTCTCAAGACCCGTTTTTGGGAATTTATTAACGCACCCTAAGGTGAGTTCATACTTGTCCCCTTTTACTTTTTATCACTTTTGGGACTCAACATGTATCATTATGCAAATACACTAAAATGCTTTCATATACACATGCTCAATCTATCAAACATGCTTATATGCTATTGCCATGCTAATAATCAAATTCTAAGATACAAAAGCCTTAGCATAATTCATTAACTATTTTTTAGCCCACCTTAAGATGTATAGCGCTATAGGAGTAGCACCCCGCCCCCTTTATGGGTCATTGTTAAGTTTTAAAAGCCTAACACGATAGTGTTAGGTATACGCAGTGGATTCTTGGGATTGATTTATGCCTTTTGTATGATTCTATGTGTGCAAAGCTATAGCATGATGATTTGAGTGAAAACATTTTTAATACTATGTATGTAAACCAAAAACTAGTATGTTCACCAATGCTTTATGTGTTGACGGATATTTTATACATGTTGCAGGGAATGTTTGATGTGAGGAAACCAAGAAACATGATAGGATTGGACTAGAAACACACCATAGTTTAATTGTTGTTATTCTTGATGTTGTACTTCCTTTATTTGAGACAATTTGTATTTTTTCCCATTTTAGACTTATCAATTCTATGAATGAAATCCATCTTTAAATTATTTGTCACAATACTAGTGTCAAGTCTTTGAACAATCTACCACAAGTCGTGCCTCAGTGTATTCCGCCATCGGTTGGGGTGTGACACTTATGAAATTAGAGAAAACAAGCAATTGATATGTTGTTTTAGTCTTGAGTTGTTGTCAAAGTCGTAGCATATTGTTATATTATTGTTATTGTTTATTATATTGTTCTTTTTTCAAGATCTATAAATATTTCTTATTGTTTTATAAAACTTAATAATTTTCGCATCTCATAATAGATATTAAAAATATTCATAATTAACATCTCGTCGCAAAGCGTGAGGTGTATCGACTCGTTAGATACAAGATCTTAGTGTGTATATATATATATATATATATTGATAGTATATTACTCATAAAATCATCTAATCAACAAAGTATTACTTTGGAGGGGTCAGGTGCGATTCTGATGCCCCCGGTTTTCTACTATAATGCATTTACTCCAAAGAGGTTTGCCTCTTGTGGAGGGGTGCAACATCTGTCATGTGGCAGGTAACGGAAATTTCCGTGGTGGAAGCCTTAGTGCCCTTATGCGCAGCCTCGACTCGCTTGTGGGCCTGCCACTCTCGCGTCAGAGTGGGACCGGTTAAGACAACATAGTCTGACCATTGTAGAGTGGCTAGGGGTCCCTGTCTAGGGGATTGTGATGATCTCTACCACAACAGAGAAATTCACCTTCAAAAAAAAAACAAAGTATACTTTAAACTTTATTTACAATGGTTAAACTCATTGCTTAGCAGTCTTTCTCTCTTTATAAACTTCTAAGCGCAAAAAGTCTTATCACAATAACAATGGCCATAAAAACAATATGGCTTACCAACAGGACATTTACAATATTTTAGACAATAACTATCTTCTGTACACACCGGAAGAAGATTTAGTGAATCCTTCAGCTTTGATGGGAAATTCAATACACGAGAACCTGGGGATGATCATAAATGACATAAGTATACCATGAAAATGATTAAAATAAATAAATAAATAACTTCTTTAAGTGCTTATTATAATGAGAACTTTATTTGATTTTCTATTCTAAGAAGAGTGGATGGGTTCATACCTGAGGATGATACAAAAAGGAGTAGGAAGCATATCATGATAAGAATCTTTGTCAGGGAATTAGAATTATGAGTTCCCTAGATGACAAACTTTGTTCACGTTTTCTCTGTTCTTGAATTACTCTTTCCTATTTGTAACCTACGGATAGGATGATTCTTTAAATATTGAGAGGAAAAATAAATGTGTAGGAAGTTATAAAATAATAAATTGCGTAATTCAATCATATCCAATTACTATACTATATTAAAGAGTTAATTAATGCTTTGTAACAATAATGTATCCTATTTTTTTTTGTATGTCCGTAGGTCCTTGTTTTGAGGCCCTGAGCGTTCTTGTTTAATGAAATTCTTCTTACAAAAAAAAAAAAAACTAAGAATCGCACGGGGAACTTTGTATGCAGCACCCATTGGCGAAACGTAGTTCCATCAGGCGGCCCAACCCGCACGGATGAGCCTCGCGCCCACCCGCCTCCTGTTCCAAGGAAAACCGGACCGCATACCCGCCTGAAGGAACGACGACAGCGAACTGGTAAAACCTGGAGGGATCAAGAGTCGAACCCATGACCACAAGGATCAAGTGTCTCTCCATCACTTCCGGGTACCACTCCACCATAAGGTGGGTGGTAATAATGTATCCTATTAATAGTGTTATATCTTATTTGTTTTAAGTTTTTCTTTGGTTTTGTGAATTTTACATAAAAAATATACGGGTTTTAACTTTTATTTACAAAAAAAATGAGTATATAAGAACAAAAAAAATAACAAAAAAAAGTAGTCTCGGTGTGAATGAAGTATTGTATTCTGCAGCAAACACAAGTCGACACCCCACGTACCTCCTGTGAGGTAAGTATTATAACTCATTATACTTTGTTGTTTCTTCAGAGGTATTTAAATACTAAATATGATAATAAACAATTGCCAACTATAAATATTTTTTTTCCAAATATATCGATCGATTAGTATTTAAAAACATAGTGTAAACACCCCAAACTCTCGTTTCACCTAAATACGCCAATAGGCGTAATTGATAATATAACAAAGCGAGTTTAATGGTGGAAGTTTTTAACCACCGAATAAAAAACGAGGCTAAACCCTTTACCGGGGACTAATCTAGTTAATGTTATAATCTAAAAAAATGAAATCGAGACTAAACCTGAGGGGCTAAATATGGACAATTAAGCAAAGTTGTGAAGAAAAGGGGGTTAAAATGAAAAAGTGTGTGAAGACACACACTTCACATCGATCATCACACCTCCAAAAACACACACAAAAGAGCTTCATCCAATTCGGCCCCAAATCATGCAAAAATCGACGGTTTTTTCTTAATGCATGATGAAATTCATGATCATCTAGTGTTCTAAACATCCTAAGGTAACTCTCGATTCTTTTAAATCATCCCAATTCGTGGTGTATGGAAGATGATGATTTTAGGGTTTTTGTAAAAAACGTGATTTCTTAGCTTTTATGGACTTCTATGTGTTAGTAGACCTCAAGGAAGCTATAAAACGTGGTAAATCACTATATGTTGTTGAATCATGTGAAATTATGATTATTTGTTATATGTAAGTAGTGGGTTTTTACCCTAATCATGAAATACACTAGTATTTGGAATAATCTTGCAAATTCTATGTGATTAGTATCATGTATGTAAGCTAAATGGTGAAATGATCATGTGCAAATGGTTAGCTAAGCCATGGTGGAATCTAGAAAGCATTGAACACCTAGAATTAACATGCTGAAAATAGTGCATATGATGTGTTCGATAAAATGCTTGAATGAGGAAATAAATGTGTAAACATGTATGAACATGAATACTTGAAATGTGATGTTGATCTAGAGGTAAAATGAATACATGAATGCCATGGATAATGAAAGAAATCCATATTATGTATTCTAACAAAAACAAGGTTTGACATGTCCCTAAGTTAGGTACGAGAACTAGGGAGTAAGCGGGTCAAACGGATGCAAGCTCAATGCTTATAGAAACAAGAACGGGTATGAGGTAAGTTTCTACTTACACTATTAGACTATGACATCGATTAAGTGTTGTATATTGGTATTAAATCTTGAGTGTGTACTAAAGACAAACCCCAAGGGGTGAAATTCATTAAGTGGGTCGATTTATGTGAACTCACAATAAATCAAGGTTTATGAGATTAATTGAAACCATGAGTGGTGACCGAATGGTGAATTTCATCAAACAGGTTAATTAATAATTATATGTAAGAAATGATGTTTCAGTCCAAAATGGGTCACTGAAATCAGTTGAATGAAGTCATTAAGTATGTTGTTAAATTGGTCAAGTTTGTAGCACTTGAACCATAGATAAAAGCTTCGATAACTTAGTATTATGAAACTATGAGTCTAAACGGGTTCAAATGGTGTTGTCCTCACCATGTGAGTCCAATACTTGATGCTTGTATTTCAAGCATTAAGATTCATGAGGTTAAACGGATCAAAAGGGCAAAGTATTACCATTTGAGTTCCGAGAATTTAATGTGTCTATTTAGAAAGCACGCAGGTAAATGCACTTGCGCATGCACACTTGATGCTAAGAATCATGGAGGATAAGCACAAGGTATGGATATGGGTCAAGGCCACCCGGTAAGTCCGTAGCTAATTAAACGCCTTCGGGCAAAGCAACATGGGTACTAAAACTACCTACATGAAGTGTGGGTGCAAATCAAGTAAGTTATTTTCATAACTATATCTAATGTGCGCTAATGTGCTTAGAATTGACTAAATTTAAACAATCTTGGGAAATGGTAGAAATCTAAGTCCGGAAGGTGTGACACCCGGCATGTTCGGCTTAAACATATTAGTAACACCTAAGTCTACCTTAGCGAGAAACGTTTATAAACAAACTTAACTGGGTTAGTTGAGTCGGGTCAAGTTAGGATTGTCCAGGGTACAATGATCTGGAGGATCATTGGGAGTCGTTTTGGTAATACACTAGTACCGGGTTCCGATGTTGGTGACATTACATGAACTAATTAAGTATATGTGTAGATTATGGGTCGTGTGGTGGATTATATACATAGATGTGTTTAAATGATGTGTAAATGATTATCTGTGCTTAAATGAGTTAAATATAGACTAAGGATGCATGCTTATGTGTTAAGATGTGTTAGAATGCGTTAAACACGACAAATTGGAAAACTAGTTAAAAAGGGGTCTTGGTTCGACCACTTCGAGTGGTCGAAGGAGAAGTAATCGTCTGGTTCGACCCTTGTAAATGGGCGAACCGGGAAGTGGAATTTGAGGAATTCCCTTCGACCAGACAGGGCTCATTCGACCCTGTGAAAGGGTCGAAGGAGACCACCTTCGACCAATGGATTGGGGCGAAGGAGGATTAGTATAAATACCAACCTTTGCCATTTTTCATCATTTCACAAACCCTAACCGTCCCAAAACTCTCTCAAACGATCTTAAACACTAAGGAAGGAGTTTTTTGCTCTTCTTTTTCATAATCTAACCTATCTACAACATCTAAACAAGAATCCAAGGTGTGTTCATAATCCTAAACCTTTTTAAAAGCATTTTAATTCGTTTTCATCTAACCCTAATTGTCCGGATCTGTTCTAAGGGTGTTTTTATGATTAAAAACCTTTTAAACATCTTTCTAAATCAAAACATGATCATTTAACATAGGTTTTCATGATGAATAACATATGTAAATTGTGTATTATGTGGTGTTATGTGTTGTTCAATGATTTGCTGCTATATCTATGATAGAAACATGATATAGGATTGTTATTAATGTTGGAATATTGTTGTTAGGGTTAGGATTGAATATGATGATATTTGGGGGTTTCATTGGATTAAAACTTGATGTATGAATATTTATGATCAATAGAATGAATAAGAAAGATCGGATAATCGACAAACTGAGTATTTTAAGCTAAGCATGAATCGATTTTAAAAGTTTCCAAATTGGGTAAATTATTCATGCATGAAAGTGATGTTTCCATAATCTTTACCATTTTGGGAAAGGGCTGAAACGGACGTATTATCGGGGGAAATCGGTGGGTTTTGTAGGAATAAGTTATCTATGCTTGACTGCTGTGATTGATGATGTTTCGAGTCGTTTTGAGTGTGTTTGAAGCGTTTTTAGGAAAAATTATACAACAGGGGCGAACCTGGCCTCCTTCGACCAATCGAAGGTGCGAAGGAGGGATCCAGGGTCGAACCTGGGTTTTCATTGGACGAATGTGATAAAACGGGCGAAGGAAGCATCAAACGGTCGAACGAGATGTAAAACGGGCGAAGGAGACTAAAAGGTGCGAAGGAGACTTTAAACTGACTGGTTCGACCGTTCTGATACAGAAATGAGATTTTTGATACAAACTAAGTGTTTTATGCTTGAACCTTGTGTGTAATCTATGTGTACTTGATTAGTTAGGTTTTTAATTGCGAAAATGGGCTTTTTTATGGGCTGAAGAGTTATTAGAGACCCACGAACAACTGTTTCTGGAATTAGAGGGTCTCTAATAACCTAAAAGTGACGCGATGGCATCTTCAGTAATTATCACAATTCATTAAGGGTAAAATCGTCATTTTTCCTCTGTTTTACTTCCTGGAGACCCGCGAATAACTTTTACTGAAATTAGAGGGTCTCTAATTTCAGTTCTTCCAGATTGTTTCTTTTTTGATTTCCAATTTCATCGAATGCTCGTCTCCTCTCCAACTAAGCTCTTTTTCTCTCGTTTTAGCCCACGAACACCTGCTTAACACCAAGACACAAATAAGTATCTAAGACACGATATAAACGAACGATAAACAATTAAAAAACTATACAAAACTAATATATAAATGTGATGCATTTGGCAACACATCAGACATGGTAACGTTTTGGTAACATTTTGAACAAACCTGTGAACTCACCAGCATTTTATGTTGACATCTTTTTGGCATGTTTTTCTCAGGTCGCTAAGGTAGCAATGAACGGAACTAGGCGCACGGGTCTGCATTGGCGTCTAGACTTAGTTGCATGTTTTGTAATAAAAGTATTTTGAACAACTTTTGAGATGATGGCATAGTTGATTAAATGCTACTTAAACGCTTCCGCTTATTAAATTAATGGTTATGTCTATTTACGTTTTTTCATATAGAGTTGTTTATTGTGATCGTTGACTTGGATCCTGGTTTGTCATGCGCCTCGCGGTAAAACCCCGCAAGTGGTAATTTGAGGGTGTGACAGATTGGTATCAGAGCCAATGGTTATAGTGAACTAGGACTGCATGTAGAGTCTGGTCTATAGCCGAGTCGCACACACTAGACGGTCACATACTTTCGGTCTATTAATGGGATACGTACTAACGTTGTCGGGGTGTTCTTACATCATCATCATGCTCCTTCGTTACATCATCCGCTTTGATTTGGGTTCTTACCTACTCTTGTCTTCTTCTTCTGGATTGAAGAAGGAGGGGTTGATTTGTTGGTTCTAGCACACACATGCCTTCTTACACTTACACCTATTGTCACATGTTATTAGGCGACAATGTTCGGTGACTGGGGTCTAGATTAGGGGTACATCTGGAGGACCATGTAGAGCAGTTTATCATTTCGGGTGCACACGAAATAATAAACTGGAATGCATGAAAATCCCGATGGACTTCGAGTTTGGATGTATAGTCCTGGATTTGTCCCTAGGTTAACTCTTGTAAACTTCTAGTGGTTGACACTGGAAGTGACTCTGAATCTCTCGATTTCTTGATTTGTTAGATCATGTCTGGTGCTCGCGGTGGTGGACGTCGTGGTGGCGGCGGTGGTCGCGCTAGAGGCGGTGGTCGTGGAAACATCAACATGACCCAAGCTGAACTGAACAACTTGCTACAGCAGCAAGTGAACATGGCTATGGCTAATTTCCAGGCTGGGATTAATGCCATGGGTGGTGAGTTGATTTTTGTCGACCTTGCCTCATTTTTGGGTTTCGTGTCCTTTCGTTTGTGTTTTACTCGTGTACCGTGTTTCAGGTGTTGGTGCCAATCCACCCCCACCTCAGTGCTCTTATAAGAAGTTTAGGGACTGTCAGCCCCATAACTTCGCTGGAACTGAGGGAGCGGTGGGACTGCTCCGATGGCTGGAGAAGGTGGAATCTGTGTTTGTTATGTGTAACTGTACTGCTGGGGACCGGGTGAAGTATGCTACCGCGACATTTGAGGGGCCTGCACTATCGTGGTGGAATGCTACTACACAGAACATGGGATTGGGGGAGGCTATTGCTATGCCTTGGGCGGAGTTCGTGCAGCTGTTGAGAGGTGAGTACTGTCCGAGAGAGGAGATACAGAAGTTGGAGCATGAGGTCTGGAGTTACAAGGTGGTTGGATCGGAGATTGAGGAGTACACTATGAGGAGGAACGAGCTGGCGGTGTTGTGTCCTGATTTACACACACCCGAGTACAGGAGAATCGAGCACTATGTGTCTGGACTAGTGCCCGAGATTGCTGGGTTGGTGGTTGCTGGGAATCTTCCCACTATTGCTGAAGTTGTCCGATCAGCTCATCGGATGACTAACCTGAAGGTGGCGGAAGGCGTTTTGCCACCCAAGGGTGCTACTGTGAAGGTTGCTGAGGGGAACAAGAGGAAGTGGGAGAGTGTGGGGAAGAGTGTGGTGCCAGCTCAGCCGGCGAAGAAGTTTGAGTCATCTGGGTCTTCTTCTGGGCAGAAGACGAGTGGGTATGTTGGGAAGCATCCCAAGTGTAACAAGTGTGGTTTTCATCATTCTGGGAGTTGTGATAGGGCTCGTTGTCATCGGTGCCATCAGTTGTTGCACCATGCTAAGGATTGCAAGGTGGCACTCACCCCAACTCAGACTCCTGCGGCTACTCCTGCTCCTGCTGCTCAGGGGACTCAGGGGAGGCAGGGGTGTTATAACTGTGGTGACACGGGACATTTCAAGCGTGACTGTCCCAAACTGAAGCAGGGCGATAATGGGAGGGGCGGGAACGGTAACGGGAACAACGGAGGCGGAGGCAGGACTGCACGTGCTTTCGTCATTGGATCTGCAGAGGCTAGGCAGGATCCAGACATAGTTACCGGTACGTTCCTTCTTAATGATCGCTATGTTTCTGCCTTGTTTGATTCTGGTGCCGATAAGAGTTTCGTATCTTTGGATATTAGTCGATTGCTAGATATAGTACCCACACCTTTAGAGGCTAAGTACTTAATAGAATTGGCTGATGGTAAGAAAATCGAAGCGACACACACCCTTAGGGAATGTCGCTTGGAACTGTCGGGTTTGTCTTTCCCCATTGACCTTATGCCGGTACCCCTGGGTAGTTTTGATGTCGTGGTTGGCATGGATTGGTTATCGTTGTATCGCGCGGAGATCGTTTGTTTTGACAAGGTTATTCGGATCCCTCTCCCTGATGGAGAGATTCTTTCGGTTCGTGGCGAGAAAAGCGGTGCTCCGCTAAGTATCATTTCTAGCATGAAAGCCCGTAAGTATCTTCGGAAGGGCTGTTCGGCCATTCTGGCGCTTGTTAACGTTTCTACTGATGATGAGAAGAAGATCGAGGATATTCCGGTGGTTCGTGACTTTTCTGATGTGTTTCCTGATGACTTACCTGGTCTTCCTCCCCATCGTCAGGTTGAGTTTGGTATCGATCTTATTCCGGGCGTTGCTCCTATTGCCCGAGCTCCGTATCGTCTTGCACCTCCCGAGATGCAAGAGTTGTCCAGCCAGTTACAGGAACTCTTGGAAAAGGGTTTCATTCGACCGAGTTCTTCCCCGTGGGGAGCTCCTATTTTGTTTGTGAAGAAGAAGGACGGAAGTCTTCGCATGTGTATTGATTATCGTGAGCTGAACAAAGTGACCATCAAGAATCGTTATCCTCTTCCTCGCATTGATGATCTCTTTGATCAGCTTCAGGGCTCTAGCTACTATTCGAAGATTGATTTGCGGTCCGGTTATCACCAGTTGCACGTCAGGGAAGCTGACATTCAGAAGACTGCTTTTCGCACTCGTTATGGCCATTTTGAGTTCTTGGTCATGCCTTTCGGTCTCACTAACGCACCGGCGGTGTTCATGGATTTAATGAACCGCGTTTGTAAACCTTACCTTGATAAGTTCGTCATCGTGTTCATTGACGACATTCTGATTTATTCCAAGAACAAGGCGGATCATGAGGAACATCTGCGGTTGGTCTTGGAACTTTTGAGACAGGAGTAGTTGTATGCTAAGTTCTCAAAGTGTGATTTCTGGTTACGTGAAGTTCAATTCCTAGGGCATGTGGTGAATGAACTGGGAATTCATGTCGATCCGGCTAAGATTGAAGCTATTAAGGACTGGGAAGCACCAAAGACGCCATCTGAGGTGCGGCAATTTCTAGGCCTTGCAGGTTATTATCGTCGTTTTATTGAGGGATTTTCGAAGATCGCTCAGCCCCTCACTGCTCTTACCCAGAAGGACCGAAAGTTCGACTGGGATGAACCACAAGAATCAGCATTTCAGATGCTGAAGCTTAAACTTTGTTCTGCACCTATCTTATCCCTACCTGAGGGTACGGACGACTTTGTTGTGTACTGTGATGCTTCTATTCGGGGTCTTGGTTGCGTGTTGATGCAGCGCGGGAAGGTTATTGCTTATGCTTCTCGTCAACTCAAAGTTCATGAGAAGAACTACACTACTCATGACTTGGAACTGGGTGCGGTAGTCTTTGCGTTGAAAATCTGGAGACATTACTTGTACGGTACCAAGTGTGAAGTATATACCGATCACAAGAGTCTTCAGCATATTTTCGACCAGAAGGTGTTGAACATGCGGCAGCGTCGCTGGGTTGAACTCCTGAACGATTATGATTGTGCCATCAAATACCATCCTGGCAAGGCAAACGTTGTGGCGGACGCCTTGAGCAGGAAGGAGTCTGCGAACCCTCGTCGTGTTCGAGCCTTACAGCTCACCATTCATTCGTCGTTGCCTGACCGAATCCGTTCTGCACAGTTGGAAGCCTTGAAGGAGGAAAACCTTAAGGCTGAAACTATGCACAATGCTGACAAGCATCTTGAACTCAGGACTGATGGCTTACACTATTTTGCGGGACGTGTTTGGGTCCCATTGTTCGGGGGATTGCGCGAGCTTGTCCTGGATGAAGCTCACAAATCCCGGTATTCTGTTCACCCTGGCTCCGATAAGATGTATCAGGATTTGAAGATACTTTATTGGTGGCCGAACATGAAAGCTGACATAGCTTCTTACATCAGCAAATGTTTGACTTGTGCTAAAGTCAAGGTGGAGTATCAGAGGCCGTCTGGTCTCCTGCAACAACCAGAGGTTCCGGAATGGAAGTGGGAACGAATCACGATGGATTTTGTCACCAAGCTGCCAAGGTCGCCTAGTGGTTACGATATGATCTGGGTGATTGTTGACCGGCTGACAAAATCGGCGCGTTTTATACCTATTAAGGAAACCGATGGACTCGAGCGGTTAGCTTGACTCTACCTTAAGGAGGTGGTTGCTCGGCACGGGGTGCCTGTTTCTATTATCTCTGATCGTGATTCTCGTTTCGCTTCGCGTTTCTGGAAGGCTCTGCACAAGGCCTTGGGTACTTAGTTGGATATGAGTACGGCTTATCATCCGCAAACTGATGGACAGAGTGAGCGGACGATTCAAACCTTGGAAGACATGCTTCGGGCATGTGTTATCGATTTTGGCAAAAGTTGGGAGATCCACCTGCCGTTAGTGGAGTTCTCCTACAACAACAGCTATCACTCTAGCATCAAGGCAGCTCCGTTCGAGGCTCTTTACGGACGGAAATGCCGATCACCACTTTGTTGGGCCGAGGTGGGCGAGAGCCAGCTCACTGGTCCGGAACTCGTGTACGAAACTTCGGAGAAAATCGTACAGATCCGTCAACGTTTGGCTGCTGCACGGGATCGTCAGAAGAGCTATGCCGATCGCCGTCGAAAACCTTTAGAGTTCCAGGTTGGGGACAAGGTACTTCTGAAAGTTTCACCATGGAAGGGCGTCATACGCTTTGGAAAGCGTGGCAAGCTTAACCCTCGTTATGTCGGACCATTCGCAATCCTGGATCGGATTGGACCGGTGGCATACAGACTTGACTTACCGGCGGAGCTCGGTAGTGTGCACAACGTCTTCCATGTGTCTAACTTGAAGAAGTGTTTGGCTGATGAATCTCTCATTGTACCACTGGAAGAGATCAAGGTTGATGATCGTCTTCGCATTGTGGAGGAACCTGTCGAGATTCTCGACTACCAGATTCGTAGCCTTCGTCGGAGTAAAATCCGCATCGTTAAAGTTCGTTGGGACTCGAATCGTGCACCGGAGTTCACATGGGAACGGGAGGATCAGATGAATGCTAAGTATCCTCATCTTTTTCCGAAGCGCGCGTTTGAGTCCAGGCATGTTACTGCTGAAGCGGAATGAATCTCGGGTCGAGATTCCTTTCAACGTGGGGATGATGTGACATCCGGTAATTTTCTTTTCGTTTTGTTCTTTTCGTTTCTTTCTTTTTGGGGCTTTGCGCAATTTTCGGGACGAAAATTCTTTCAACGTGGGGATGATGTGACACCCGGCATGTTCGGCTTAAACATATTAGTAACACCTAAGTCTACCTTAGCGAGAAACGTTTATAAACAAACTTAACTGGGTTAGTTGAGTCGGGTCAAGTTAGGATTGTCCAGGGTACAATGATCTGGAGGATCATTGGGAGTCGTTTTGGTAATACACTAGTACCGGGTTCCGATGTTGGTGACATTACATGAACTAATTAAGTATATGTGTAGATTATGGGTCGTGTGGTGGATTATATACATAGATGTGTTTAAATGATGTGTAAATGATTATCTGTGCTTAAATGTGTTAAATATAGACTAAGGATGCATGCTTATGTGTTAAGATGTGTTAGAATGCGTTAAACACGACAAACTGGAAAACTAGTTAAAAAGGGGTCTTGGTTCGACCACTTCGAGTGGTCGAAGGAGAAGTAATCGTCTGGTTCGACCCTTGTAAATGGGCGAACCAGGGAAGTGGAATTTGAGGAATTCCCTTCGACCAGACAGGGCTCATTCGACCCTGTGAAAGGGTCGAAGGAGACCACCTTCGACCAATGGATTGGGGCGAAGGAGGATTAGTATAAATACCAACCTTTGCCATTTTTCATCATTTCACAAACCCTAACCATCCCAAAACTCTCTCAAACGATCTTAAACACTAAGGAAGGAGTTTTTGCTCTTCTTTTTCATAATCTAACCTATCTACAACATCTAAACAAGAATCCAAGGTGTGTTCATAATCCTAAACCTTTTTAAAAGCATTTTAATTCGTTTTCATCTAACCCTAATTGTCCGGATCTGTTCTAAGGGTGTTTTTATGATTAAAAACCTTTTAAACATCTTTCTAAATCAAAACATGATCATTTAACATAGGTTTTCATGATGAATAACATATGTAAATTGTGTATTATGTGGTGTTATGTGTTGTTCAATGATTTGCTGCTATATCTATGATAGAAACATGATATAGGATTGTTATTAATGTTGGAATATTGTTGTCTAGGGTTAGGATTGAATATGCTGATATTTGGGGGTTTCATTGGATTAAAACTTGATGTATGAATATTTATGATCAATAGAATGAATAAGAAAGATCGGATAATCGACAAACTGAGTATTTTAAGCTAAGCATGAATCGATTTTAAAAGTTTCCAAATTGGGTAAATTATTCATGCATGAAAGTGATGTTTCCATAATCTTTACCATTTTGGGAAAGGGCTGAAACGAACGTATTATCGGGGGAAATCGGTGGGGTTTTGTAGGAATAAGTTATCTATGCTTGACTGTTGTGATTGATGATGTTTCGAGTCGTTTTGAGTGTGTTTGAAGCGTTTTTAGGAAAAATTATACAACAGGGGCGAACCTGGCCTCCTTCGACCAATCGAAGGTGCGAAGGAGGGATCCAGGGTCGAACCTGGGTTTTCATTGGACGAATGTGATAAAACGGGCGAAGGAAGCATCAAACGGTCGAACGAGATGTAAAACGGGCGAAGGAGACTAAAAGGTGCGAAGGAGACTTTAAACTGACTGGTTCGACCGTTCTGATACAGAAATGAGATTTTTGATACAAACTAAGTGTTTTATGCTTGAACCTTGTGTGTAATCTATGTGTACTTGATTAGTTAGGGTAATGGGTCACCAACGGGATGTCGGGTCGGTCTAGTGTGTCGGTTAAACATTTAAACACGTTTTAAAACATACTTGGTTACGATCTGGACAATCGGGGACTAGATAACCTTATGGTTATTAGTCAGAACACTTATGAGAACATTTTGATAGATCTCCGGTAGAGGGATTTTCAAGGGCTAAACATCTTTACTGTAATTGAAGAACGCTATCTAAGGTGAGTTCACGGCCCCACTTTTACTGCTTTAACTTTTGGGGGAGAAAACATACGCTAAACGGTTTTGGTAACATATGTCATACTATGGTTTTAACTTTATATTGCTATACGATCTTTTGGAAAGTCCCGGGGAAACCATGAATGTGCGGGGATGCACAACGGGGGAAATGTGGATAGATCTATTGGGCGTGACCTGCCCCACTCGTCGGCTTGGAGGGCCGGGCGGGTGCATATTGTCTCGAACAGGTACATTGGTATCATGCTGAACATACGGGCTGCTTAAACATGCTGAACATTGCTAAACGTGTCTAGTAATGGTTTCCAATCGTAGTAGTAATGAAATATACGCCTAGCTAGCGTATTTGGTAACATTGATATAGTATGGACATTGATCGCGTGTCGAAGTGCTAATCAAAAAATATTTTAAAAACAACTCCTTAGCTACAAGGACTGCAGTATAGGGAGTAGGGTTGTCGAACCACGAGGAGTATGTGGTTAGTGTTAATAGCAATTTTTTATTGTAATAATAGAAAAACTAATAAAATTATGAAGATTAAACTAAGGTGCTGCTTTGCTTGCAAGAAAAGATTGATTAAAGTTTGACTAAAAACAATAATATAAAGAAAACGGTCACTCCGGGTTTCTGATTCGGTAATTATCAACTGAATTATGTTAATACCCTATCTAGGAAATCACATAGACATGACTTTGTTTAAGTTGTTCGACCCAATTCAGCTATCATAACATTAATTGCAAAGTTAAATTAATCCTAGTGCAAGAAAACCAAGATACGATAACATAATGCAATAATACTAATCAACCAAACTGTCTAGATCAGTCAAACATACAATTAGACGCAAAGACCGTTAAGGTGTTCACAAAATCTAATCCAAGTAATGAGTATCAAACATAAAACAATTGATAGAATAACCAAATCGTTCACCCGGAGAAACCGCAAGATGATTAGCCTTGCATCTTCATGATTTCGGCTTCAAAACTTGTTCTGGATTGCTCTGGCATCAACCGGAATGAATGGAACTGCAAAAAGTCTTCAAAATCGTCCCTTAGAAGCTCTGGAAGTCGAAGATTGCATCCCCATACGGCTGCTAGGTTTTTAATTGCGAAAATGGGCTTTTTTTATGGGCTGAAGAGTTATTAGAGACCCATGAACAACTGTTTCTGGAATTAGAGGGTCTCTAATAACCTAAAAGTGACGCGATGGCATCTTCAGTAATTATCACAATTCATTAAGGGTAAAATCGTCATTTTTCCTCTGTTTTACTTCCTGGAGACCCGCGAATAACTTTTACTGAAATTAGAGGGTCTCTAATTTCAGTTCTTCCAGATTTGTTTCTTTTTTGATTTCCAATTTCATCGAATGCTCGTCTCCTCTCCAACTAAGCTCTTTTTCTCTCGTTTTAGCCCACGAACACCTGCTTAACACCAAGACACAAATAAGTATCTAAGACACGATATAAACGAACGATAAACGATTAAAAACTATACAAAACTAATATATAAATGTGATGCATTTGGCAACACATCACACCCCCACACTTACCTTTTGCTTGCCCTCAAGCAAATCTGCTCAAAGCGTTACCACGAACAAGTAACAAATACCTCAAACGCCCCCGCCATGCACTAGTTAGGGTCCAAAGTCATACCCCATTCGTAGATCATCATTAGATGTGTTAATTCAACAGGCAACCGTGATGCACAATTTTTAAAAACAGAACTCTCCCGACTAAGTCTAACATGCTTTCAGTTTTTATTCTCATGCAACACACCCCTCACAATTTTTAACTCCACTCGGTTTAATATCTGGACTAGCATGTAATGCGCTAGTATTATTCACTCAAAAACCAAGTATGTAACTCTGTTATCATAGGCTTGTATAACAATCACACCTCAACTATAGACAATGCACATATCTAAAGGACTTACGGGTTTTGGTTAGTGAATGTTATTTAGTTGATTAAACAATGAAACTTATGAAGATATAGTTTTTAATCACTTAAGAATTTAGTTTGAAAGTTTTGTGAACCAACAAGTGATTCAAGATTTTGAATAAGAAGGTGAAAAATAATGATTTGATTAATGAAAAAGACTTGATTGAAAATGATTTATTTTAACAATAATATTAATAAAGATGGAGATCACACCGGGTTCAACAAGCAACCTAGAGTTCCATTACAAGTTGGGATTAATCAAACAATTGCAAAGAAGATTAACGGGTTAATTGTTTCAATAGGCTTAGGTGTCAAGTTTCATCAACATCAAAGATGGAATAAACTACACTTCATTACCTAGAACATATAAACCCTAATAACAAGTTAAGCATAATTAACCGAATTCATTTCCCTAGTAATTGGCGCAAGAAACAATTATCAAAGAGAATTCAAAACAAGATTAACGCAATTAGCAAGTTTGTTCAAATCAAAATTACAAAGAAATAAGAAAATACCCAAAAGGTTTAAGAACCCTAGATTACAATTTTATACCGGGTGATTCCAAGGGAGACTAGCCGCTCATGGTTTTGGTTCGTGTCCCACTAGCCAAGAGGCTTGATTTTTTTCTTCTGTGCGATCCCCCCGTCTTTAGATCTGCGAACCTCTCTTAATAATATGCGACCTCTTCCTTTTAGAATAATAATCTGCTGTCCAAAGCTTCCTCTCCAAGAAATAATAAAAACCCTTCGTTGACTTTTCTTTCACTTTGGCCCAATGGAACGCCGTTTTTCAAAATCCTCCATTATCTATATATTTAAGGATGATGAAATGAATACTGTGTTCATGCTAATATGCGCTGGCTCGGCTACTAACATGCGCATCCCCTTTCTAATACTCATCACACACACAGAAACCCACCTCTTTATCCTTCTTTTTATCCAAACGACTTTCCATCTTCTCCATCATTTGTTTGACAGACCTCATCCAGCTCCACCACCTAAACCACATCCTCCACCTCCTTTCCCCTCTTTTAATCTGATCATGGCCTTGGATTCTTACCAAGAAAAGGTGGCTTAAAGCAAGCGGCCCCGCCGCATCTACGGCCTATGGCGGCCAATCGATCGAGATGGCAGATAGTTGTTTAGCAACGACTGTCGGCGAGGTTCCGGTCAGGCTCCGGTAATGCAACCTTCACTTTCATGTCCATTTCCCCTTAAATCGGTCTACTTTTCCCTGATTGGGACTATTTTCGGTCTTTCCATCTTTCCGGCAAGCTTTCGCCGTCATTGGTTAACTCCAGTCACGGAAACTAGGGTTATATCGTTGTCGTCCGTGTGTAACACTGCTTTGTTTCCGAAAAGGTTCCGAGGTCAGTACTCTTCCAAAATTAACAAGAAAAGATTGCAAGGGTTATTCTCTCTGTTTTTTTTTTTCTTAATTTTATTGTATGAAATTCAATGTTTATATGATTGTTCTTGTCTTGCAGTAGATGAACTGAACCAGATTCTTGGAATGATGAAAGATATGTTGCTTTCTTAATTACCTGCATATAACACTCCATTGCTTGCTTTGTGTCTTTCTAGAGTACACCACAAGATGTATGAGGGGATTTTTTTTTGGTGATTATATGACAGTGCAATGAAGTGAACAATATTGCAAAATTTGGTTCATATATCCACTTGTAGGCAAAGTAATAAACATATATGATGATTGATAGTCGGATGCTTTTGGTTAAATAGGCGTTATTTGATAAAGGGTGAGATTACCGGGTTCAAGGTGGCTATGGTGATTGTTTCGACTGACCCCTTTTTTTGAGAACATGGTAACATGTTACAAAAGTTTTTTTTAAATACCTCAAAGTTATTATAACTATTACTCGCTCTCCGTCTCGGCTCGACTGCTTAGATCTTTTGTAACGCTGATAATGAATACCTCATTGAGCCTTCATTGCTTAAATGTTTTGTAACGGTGATAATGAATACCTCATTGAGCCTTTGTTGAGCCAATGCGCAACGCGCGCTGGTGAATAAACCTAGTTCCTTTTAATTGTCACCAAGCTTTCATACGTGAATTTAGTCACGTTATTAATTTATTATTATTATTATTATTATTATTATTATTCAATATACTATTATTATAAATGGCATTATGACACCGCGCTCTCGACTCGGGTGTTCGGGTCTCGAATATAATTTGTACTGTTTTAGCCCCGCTCCATGCGATCACCTACCAAAAATATAAAATACATAAATTAATAGTATAAACAACCATAAAGTAATAAAATATATACAATACTAAAATATTAGAGTACAGACATAAAACTAATAAAAATACTATGTAATCGACTCAACAATATACAAAAATGGCAAATAAACATGATGCGTGCAACCGCGCATCACCTGGAGAGATCTTTGAATGAAGAACATTTCTTATTTGAAAGTAGAAGCTGGATTTTGGGTTTTAGAAGGGGTAAAAGCGACCCGAACAGCTGTTGCGCAAAAGTTGCAGAAGTTTGTTCTCCTAATATTGGGTCGATTGGGCTGGTTCGACCTGTTTCTATGTGTAACGAATTACATAATATTCAAAACAAATCATTGGAAACCCCTAACTATTCTTTGTGTAATGACACTAGGTAAACATGTGATGGAAGTCCCGGAGCAAGGATCAAGTCGTGAGAAGAACCGAACACACCCGAACACTCATCAAGCTTCCGCAATAGAATTCAAGAGAATCCCGTTAAATTGTGAAACCTTATTTTATGTTTTTAATAGCTAAAACTGTAAAATCTATGGAAATAAAAAAATGTATTGATTACAACGGCTTTAGTTTTAAACATCAAAGTTTTAATCGGGAGCGGTTTTTATGTAAGGTCAAAACTCGTAAGATTATGCGTTAATCGCGTGATTACGGGTTAGGGTCTTACACATAGATCTAATTATACTATATTAATAAGCAAGTCTATTTGAATAGTGATTTTATTATTATTTTTTTATTCATTTTGTTATGTTAAATACCTATGGTTTCATTTTGTTAAGAAAAGATTTCATGGCACAGATGGTTTGAGTGTTGTTGTGTCTGTTGGGTTGGCCGGGTTCGAATCATGCAACCCTCATTCTGCTTTTATTTTTGACTTTTTGTAATGTTATTATTATTATTATTATTATCCCCTTTTCCTTAAAACCCGCCCTACTGCCGTTCAACACCTTCATTCCCCTACAAACTTTCCCTTTTTCCCTCTTTAACACATCCAATAATCAAACAAATCGCTAACACATCTTCTAATCCTATTATCCTAATAATCTCATCACACTCCACACTTGAAATGGCATCAACCTTTAATTGTTGTCAGATTTACCTTCAAGTAAACCGGTGACCAACTGACCATTCGCTGAATGTGTTCGGTTCCGATTATTAAGGTAAAACACATATACTTTCTGATTATATAAACCGAATCAGGTTTCTAATGCATTATTCTAGATGTTTGGGAGTAGTGATTTCAGCTGTTGGCGGTGGTCGCAGGTTAGTTTTGGATCGAGGCAAAGTCCATCTATGGTAAGTCTAATATTACTCGCTTCAAACTCTAGGTTTATGCAATCCGTATCATTTCATTTTTTTTATATTGTTTCCTTTAGATCTGAGATGTTTTTTTCGATTATTTTATGTAGTTTGCAGATATAACCCTCTGATGATTAAGTTAGTGATTTTATATGCAAATATAACCCTATGATGATGAACTTAGTGATTTTATAAGCATTTGGATTATTATTAACGATACATAATTTGAAGAAAATGTAGTTTATTGATCAGTTTATATTTGGAATTTAAGTGTTTATAACATAGAGACTGATTAATTTGAACAATATGTAGTGTATTGATCAGTGTATATTTTGAATTGAAGCGTTTATATGTGTAATTTTATCTAGCGTAGAGATTGTTTAATTGAACAAAATGTAGCGTGTTGATCAGTGTAGATTTTGAGTTGAGGTGTTTATATGTGTTATTTTATCTTGCATAGAGATTGTTTCACTAATATTGAGCTTCCGATCAGCTCCGGTTGCTCAAAAGGATGAACACCGTGTCGATGTGTTTTGTTTTGGATTCTTTAACTTGAATGACTTCACCAAAACGGTTCTTGTATTAAATTTATGGCGGTCGATAAGTAGCTACCCGTGATTTTAGGATGTGTTCTGTTTTAAGATGTTTAGTGCCAAAGTTGGGATTAATTTATGTGTGTTTATAGTGATTATGATTTATGAATTAATTCTTCATGATTTTACGGGCAAGTTCAGTGAGGTTGTATCTGACATGCATACGGAACACTCTAGAGGCTGCCATGTGTTTACAGGTACACAATGTTATGCTTAATGCAGGTTATATGAAACAATCTGATTTGTACATAGATATCCGTTTAGGCATTTACATGTCTAAACTGGAGAATTATCTCATGCTATGCTGATTTTTGAATATTGAGCATTGTAGGATACTTAGGTTGTAGCTTTTGTTGTACCCGAGTACACTCTTTTGTAGTGTCATGTTACCAGAAACCACTTCCAAAAAACTGTTTAGAATAAAATCTCTATTTCATTTAATCATTATCTCATTTAATCACATTTTATGTCTTCAGTTATCAAGGTAATGGCGAAGGACCTTTTTACACCACAAAGGAGTTGTCCAGGTAATGGTGAAGGACCTTTTTACAACACGACACCCCTCACAACTACAACATTTCTATATTTCAAAATAATGTTATTCAGGTTAATGCTTTATTTTTAGACAATAGTTCAGTAAAGGCTAACGGTTTATGGTAGGAAACTAGTTTATGTAACTACAACTAAAAAATTATGGATGTGGAAACCATTCATGAAAAGTCTTACAGGTTTCTATTCTATGAAGCAGGCATTTAGTGATGAGGGATCGAATTAGCTTCTTTTGATACATCATAGGTAAATGATGAAGTAGTACATATTTGTTTAAACAGTCTTAGGAGTCTGGACAACACCATCAGGGATAAACATCTTCTTTTTTACATTAGGAAAACAATATTGTTTCTGAAATGTCTACCTAAAATCTCAGATGATTTTTACATCTGCAGATCGAAGGGTTTTAAGCACCCTCTGAGTTATTTCTTTTAATCAAATATAGTATTCTTCTTATTCTTCTATGCATCTTGTATATTTAATTTTGAAGTTTAAATTTTATTTTTTATGTAATTAAAATGCCTACCATTCGGAAGAGTATGGATGAGGACGTGTGTGTTTTTAATCAATCCAATTATCTTAAATCTCTATCGTCCTCAAGGGTTTGCATATATTTGAACGTCTTCTGTTTGTTGTCTCTTGCAGATTGTAGCTACTGTCATTCATGAAGATTATAGGCAAAAAAAGGTATGAATCGTATGCAGTCACTGTAATAAAAGTTTTGGAGAATATTTCGTATAATGTGGAAGAGATGTTGTCACCATAGTCCTTCCGCCTTGATGCGCCTTGCGTTTAGGCTCGC
Source organism: Ambrosia x helenae (assembly GCA_030844895.1). Taxonomy (NCBI): domain Eukaryota; kingdom Viridiplantae; phylum Streptophyta; class Magnoliopsida; order Asterales; family Asteraceae; genus Ambrosia; species Ambrosia x helenae. The sequence goes on along the minus strand of CM061229.1, from coordinate 110,852,010 downwards.
TTTTTACAAGCTTATATTACACAAACATCATCTTTTTCATGTCATATGAAGCTGCCATATGTAAAGTTTCTAATACTTGAAGTTAGGCAGTCAGCCAAATCGCTAATGAATCATGCAAATTCGTGTTGAAATGGTTGGGCGGTAAAAAAGTTTTCTCCATTTTGTTCTTGCCGCTCCCCCATCACCCCTACTACGCTTGATCTTAGCTATGTATGTTTCTGCTGAAGTTATGATAAAGATGAGGTGTGTTTCCGTACAGCTTTATTATCGGATGGGATTCTGTATGAAATGTCCAGGGTGTGTTCATATTTCTGTTTTCTAATAGATATAGTACTAATTTAAATGTTAAAAAAAATTACAGAAAGAATTGTAGAAAAAAACGACGGGATAAGCAACAGATCAAGATATTATATACTCGTATAGGCAACATTACAAAATATTATATACTTATCGACTTGCTGGAGTAGCAGAAAGCGAATACGACATTGCTTGCAACTTCATGTGAGTGACGTATTATAGGTTGCATATTGCATTATTGATGAGTATTACAGATTGCATATTAGTACATATTTGTCATTCAAATACCAATTTGAGTGTGTATACTTATCATTTGAATGCGAGTTTGTGTGTTCGTACACAAACCCAACATAAATATGAACACGCTCACAGAATACGAGAGTTTCCCGCCGCAACGCGCGGGGGAGAACACCTAGTTTTTTAAAATACTATATAAATAGAGTTTTAAATAAGCAATAAAAATGTTTATACATAACAATTCTATTTCAAAAGATTTCTTTTTCTCCAAGCCAGTAATAAAATAGAAACCGCTGATGTCACCCACCGTCTTTTCGATAAACACAAATTCTGAAATGGAATTTGACGATCAGTGAACCGTTTGGATGGTGTTCCTTTACGTTGATCCATTTAATAAATGAACGAACATGAACGCATGTAATGCTCATTCACTTATGATCATGAACGTTAGCTTATTTTTTGTTCATTTACATTCGTTTATGTCCATTCATTCAAATAAACAAACATGAAACAAATAGCAATAGATTATCATTAAATCATGTCAACTTAAATTCCTGTTTGAATATGATTTATGCTTCTCGATGTTTTACGTCATTTTCGACTTTATTGCTCCAAATACTTTCATGATGAAGTATTACAATCATTCTCCATCCATGCAATTGCATTTGTCATTCTGCAAAATGATTGAACATGAATTGACCACACCTATGGTAAACATGATTAATTTCAATAATTTATTTTACATGATTTTATATGTTAATTGTCCATTTTTTTATCGCTAATTTTGCTTTCAGGTTATACCTTATTCCTTTATTAATAAGCAGTATCCCGATGGAATCCCTAATGTGCCAATCAGTATGTATGTAGATGGTGAACATCAATGGAACGTTGCAATAGAAAAGATAGGTCGTGATTATTGTTTTTCTAATGGTTGGCTCAAATTCATAAGTGATCTTCGTCTCCAGCTTGGTGATCTAATTTGTTTAGAAAAAAAAAGAATTTGATGTGTTTAATGTTATTACTTTCAACAAGAATGGTCACCAAATGAAATTATTCAAAGTTTTGACTAACAATTTGTTAGAAGAGGATAACAATGTTTTGCAACAACCAGTTTTTCCGAATACGCAAGAAATTAAAGTTTGCAACTACGATGGTTTACCTGGTTTTGGATACCCTGTTACAAATGAGTTGGTACATTTAGTTTTGTTTATATGGTTATTGCCTAATATTTTTTTTTCTCATCTACCTACATTTTTGTTTACCATATTTAATTGTTATGACTATGTAGATAATTCCTAACACGATTGCTGAATTGGCGAATTTAAATCAATCATCGAAAATCAAGATTAAATCAGTCTAATTCTATGTAACGAATGTTATCTCCTAATTATACTCCAATGTATTTATTGTGGATTTCATTATAAACATTTTCAATAAATGCGTGAGTTATACATTGATTGTATAGATTGACTCCCTTATATAACTAATTGACTAACAATTAGTCAATTACGAATTTGACTGTTTGTCACACCCTCAAATTCCACTTGCGGGGTTTTACCGCGAGGCGCATGATATACCAAGATCCAAGACAACGGTCACAATAAACGACATCTATATGCAATAAAAGTTACGTAGAAATACCAACCACACAGTTTATAAGTAAAGTAGAAAACGACAGCGGAAGCAAAATTTATGTTTACAAAACCAATGTCAAAATATGAATGCAAACACAACCCGGTTTGCTTATGTATGCAAGACTAGACGCAGTGTGACTCCAGTGCGCCTAAGACTCCCTGCTACCTTAGCGACCTGAGAAAACATGCGAAGTTAGACAACACATAAAGTGCTGGTGAGTCACAGAGATATAGTTCGTAAAAGTTTATCATAAGTAAACCAAACCCAACAATCCTTACATCTATACCTGATGCTAGCTAGACATCGTTACATGATACTATAGTGTCGTGAACCACTGCTGACAAGATAAGAATGCCTCAAACCTGTTACCGGTTCATCACCCGGTGCCGTAAGATATAGGACAAATATGCACCCGCCACCGACCTCCAGTCGGCCCAAGTGGGGCTAGTCAAGCCCAATAGATCTATTCACACCTTCCCCGCTATGTACCCACATATTGATGGTTCACTAAGACATGAGAGGACTTTAATGATGAAAGTAAAGGTCACTAAGTATCCATGAGGTATCATGTAATATGTTGGTTTAAAAGTTAGAAAGTTTTACCGCATGTCTCTCCCCCAGAATGTTCCAAAAACAGTAAAGAATGGGGCTGTGACACTCACCTTAGTTTGCGTTCCCAAAACAAGAATTAAGACAAGTCTTGATGATCCCAAAATACCGGCGATCTATCAATAAAGGTTGTATAAGAGTTGTGACTAATAACCCCAAGGCTAATTAGTCCCCGATTGTCCAGATCATGATTAAGTAAGTTTGAAAACGTGTTTGACAGTTTAACCGACACACTAGACTGACCCGACATCCCGTTGGTGACCCATTACACAAGCTAATCAAGTACACATAGATTACACACAAGGTTCAAGCATAAAACACGTAGTTTGTATCAAAAATCTCATTTCGGATAACATAGGGTCGAACGTGGCTTTCCACGGTCGAATGTGGTTTTCTACTTCCACATTTGCCCCTTTTTTCCACTTTCGACCATTTAGAGTACGTTCGACCATCAGGATCCAGGTTCGACCCTGGAGACCCACTTTCGACCATTCGACCGGTCGAAGGTACTCCAGGTTCGACCCTGTTAGTTAATTCTCCCAAAAATGCATCAAAAACATCCGAAAACATCACGAAACATCATGAGCTACAACAGTCAACTATCATTAACATATCCCCACAAAACCCTACTGATTTTACCCCAAAATCTAGTCGTTTTACAAGTTTCCCAAAATAGTTAATTATGGAGATGTCACATCAAATGCATGCAATCTTTACCCAATTAGGAAACTTTCTGAAATCAATCAATAATCAACTTATCATACTCAGATTATCATGAACAAGAAACCCCCTATCATATTCTTATCACTGCCATCATGAACAAGCCCTAGATCCAACCCAAAATCCCCAAAATGATCAAAGCATCATCAATAATCAATTGTAACCTATTACAATCATAGCTCATCATCAATAACAGTCCTAGATCATTGTTATAACATCTATACAGCAAGTAATCATCAAACAATACATAACACCACATTAACACATGTTAATTTGTATAAAAACTCATTGTTTATGAATAGGTTTTATTTAGAAAGATATTAGGAAGGTTCTTATCCATAAAACATGTTGAGATCAGATCTGGACTCTTGGGGTTTAAATGAAAACGAATCAAAATTGTTTAAAAAGGATTTAGAATGAAGAACACACCTTCGATCTTCACTTGTAATGATTTAGAGAGTTGGATTATGAAAAATAAGCTCAAAAACTCCTTCCCCAATGATAAGAGTCGAAAGAGAGTGTTTAGAGGCATTTAGGGTTTGTGAAATGATGAAAAATGACTAAGGATGGTATTTATAGTATGTCCAGGTACGACCTCTTCATGTGGGCGAACGTGGAGTTTAGGTGGTCGAATGTAGCATTTTTAAAACAGATAGCCAGGTTCGACCCTTTATATGGGTCGAACGTAGTTTTATCTGGTCGAAGGAGGCCCTTAACAGGCTGAAGGCCAGGTTTGACCCTTCGAATGGTCGAACCAGGAAAGTTTCCTTTTTCCAGATTTCCAGTTTGTCGTGTTTAGCACATTTTAACGCACCCTAACACATGAACATGTAATCCTAATCTATGTTTAACATATATAAACATGGACAATCATCTAAACACCATTTAAACACGTATTTGCATATAATCCACCACATAAGAATCAATCTACGCATAACACTTAATCTAGTTTATGTAATTCACCAACAACGTGACTCAAGACTCGTGTATATGTAAAAGACACCAATGATCCTCCAGATCATTGAACCCTGGACAATACGTAAGAAAACCCCGACTCAACTAACCTAGTTAAGTACGTAATTAAACTGTTCCCTGCTAAGGTAGACTTATAAGTTTAAATATGTCAAGTCAAATATGCCGGGTGTCACATCATCCCCCTGTTGAAAGAATTTTCATCCCGAAAATTGTACGAAATCAAAAGGAAGTCAAAAGGAAGAAGACGAAAAGAAAGAAACGAAAGAAAATTTACCGGTTGTCACATCATCCCCCCGTTGAAAGGAATCTCGCCCCGAGATTCACTCAGCTTCAACGGTAACATGTCTAGATTCAAACGCACCCTTAGGAAAAAGATGAGGATATATGGACTTCATCATGTCCTCTCGTTCCCACGTGAACTCCGGTCCACGATTTGAATTCCAACGGATCTTAATGATTCGGATTTTACTCCGATGAAGACTACGAATCTTGTAGTCTAGAATTTCAACTGGTTCCTCCACAATGCGAAGACGATCATCAACTTTGATCTCTTCCAAAGGAACAATAAGAGATTCATCCGTCAAACACTTCTTCAAGTTAGACACATGGAAGACGTTGTGGACACTGCCGAGCTCCGCCGGCAAGTCAAGTTTGTATGCCACCGGTCCAATCCGTTCCAGGATTGCGAATGGTCCGACATAACGAGGGTTAAGTTTGCCACGCTTCCCAAAGCGTATGACACCCTTCCATGGAGAAACTTTTAGAAGTGCCCTGTCCCCAACCGGGAACTCCAAAGGTTTGCGACGGCGATCGGCATAACTCTTCTGACGATCCCGCGCAGCCGCTAAACGGTTACGAATTTGTACGATTTTCTCCGAAGTTTCGTACACAAGTTCCGGACCAGTGAGCTAACTCTCGCCCACTTCGGCCCAACAAAGAGGAGACCGGCATTTCCGTCCGTAAAGAGCCTCGAACGGAGCTGCCTTAATGCTAGAATGGTAGCTGTTGTTGTAAGAGAACTCCACCAATGGTAGGTGATTCTCCCAACCCTTGCCAAAATCAATAACGCATGCACGAAGCATGTCCTCCAAAGTTTGAATCGTCCGCTCATTCTGACCGTCCGTTTGCGGATGATAGGCTGTACTCATATCCAGCTGAGTACCTAAGGCTTTATGCATGGCCTTCCAGAAACGTGAAGCAAAACGAGAATCACGATCAGAAATGATAGAAAAAGGCACCCCGTGCTTAGAAACCACTTCCTTAAGATAAATGCGAGCCAAGCGCTCGAGTCCGTCAATTTCCTTAATAGGAAGGAAGTGTGCCGATTTTGTCAGCCTGTCGACAATCACCCAAATCATATCACAACCATTTGGTGATTTCGGTAGTTTGGTGAGAAAATCCATCGTGATTCGCTCCCACTTCCATTCGGGAAGCTCAGGTTGTTGCAGGAGACCAGACGGCTTCTGGTACTCCACCTTGACCTTCGCACAAGTCAAGCATTTGCTAACATAGGAGGCGATGTCAGCTTTCATGTTTGGCCACCAGTAGAGTATCTTCAACTCCTGATACATCTTGTCGGAGCCTGGATGAATAGAATATCGGGATTTGTGAGCTTCGTCCAAGACAAGCTCCCGTAATCCCCCAAACAGTGGTACCCAAACTCGTTCCGCAAAATAGTGTAGGCCATCAGACCTAAGTTTGAGGTGCTTGTCGGCACTGTGCATAGTTTCAGCTTTTAGGTTTTCCTCCTTCAAAGATTCAAGATGCGCAAAACGAATCTGGTCAGGTAAAGAAGAATGGATAGTGAGCTGTAAAGCCTTGACACGTCGTGGGTTCGCAGATTCCTTCCTGCTCAAGGCATCAGCCACAATGTTCGCCTTGCCAGGGTGGTACTTAATGGAACAGTCATAATCGTTAAGGAGTTCGACCCAGCGACGCTGCCTCATGTTCAACACCTTTTGATCGAAAATGTGTTGGAGACTCTTGTGATCGGTATAAATATCGCACTTGGTACCATACAAGTAATGCCTCCAAATCTTCAGAGCGAAAACCACCGCTCCCAATTCTAAGTCATGGGTAGTGTAGTTCTTCTCGTGAACCTTAAGCTGACGAGAAGCGTAAGAAATAACCTTCCCGCGTTGCATCAACACACAACCGAGACCACGAATAGAGGCGTCCCAGTACACGACGAAGTCATCCGTACCATCCGGTAAGGATAAGATAGGTGCAGTACAGAGTTTAAGTTTCAGCAACTGAAATGCTGATTCCTGCGAATCACCCCAGTCAAACTTCCGGTCTTTCTGGGTGAGAGTAGTGAGGGGTTGAGCGATCTTCGAAAATCCCTCTAAGAAACGACGATAATAGCCCGCGAGACCTAGGAATTGCCGCACCTCAGAAGGCGTCTTTGGTGCTTCCCAGTCTTTTATAGCTTCGATCTTAGCCGGATCGACGTGAATCCCTAGTTCATTCACCACATGACCTAGAAACTGAACTTCGCGTAACCAAAAGTCACACTTCGAGAACTTAGCATACAGGTCCCGGACTTGTGCACGAAACTTCTGAGGAGATAGTACAAATCAGAAATCGGATGGCTGCTGCTCGTGATCGACAGAAAGGTTACGCTGATAAGCGTAGGAAACCTTTGGAGTTCCAGGTTGGGGACAAGGTTCTATTGAAGGTGTCACCTTGGAAGGGGGTGATACGCTTTGGAAAACGGGGAAAATTGAACCCACGATACGTTGGACCATTCGAGATTGTCGAAAGGATTGGTCCGGTAGCTTACAAGTTAAACTTGCCTGATGAACTCAGTGGAGTGCACAACGTATTCCACGTATCAAACTTAAAGAAATGCTTATCGGATACAACGCTGGTGGTGCCACTGGAGGAGATCCAGGTGGATGATCAGCTACGGTTCATGGAAGAACCGGTGGAGATTCTTAAGCGGGGCGTCAAAAAACTCAGACAAAACACTATACCTATTATTGAGGTACTATGGAATTCCCGTCTAGGACCGGAATACACGTGGGAACGCATGGATCAAATGCGGCTTAAATACCCACATCTCTTTACTGAACCTGAAACTATGCATAAACCAAACACTAAACGTAAAGCAACTCACTCAAAGTGAATTTCGGGGCAAAATTCCTTTCAACTTGGGGATGATGTGACATCCGGTAACCAAGCACACCAACTTTACTATTTACTTGCTGAATTTCGGGACGAAATTCTTTTCATCTTGGGGATGATGTGACACCCCGTATTTTCAGGTTAACTCTTTTACTGAACTCTAGTTAATTGTCCTTGATCATATGTGGTTAAACACTTAGCTAGGGTTAGTTGAACACGTCTTTCAGAATGTTATGTAACAATAACACATGTTAGGCGACATTAAAGTACGTTGTAATTAGGAAAAATAATTGTCTTGACGCATACACGAATCCTGTGTCCCGAACGTTGGTGATTTGTTAGGCATGCATGATTATATGAATGATTGGGTGTTGATGAATGTGGAATAACACGTGTATGTGAATTGCATGCTTATGTGAACTACTGCGTGTTATTAACTTGTACGTAAACGTTATGAGATATGTGCACTTAGGGTAAACATAATATGAGTTGATAAAACAGTAATTTTATATGAGTTGGTAGGACTATTATTGTCGGGATTAATCTCGAGAGTTAGATAGGGCTAATGGGCTCGCTTATCAGATAAAAATCACTAGAGCCCGAAACCTTGGCCCATGATCTTAACCCTAGCATATTATTTATAAAAAAAAATAATAAAACCCGACCCTAGAACCCCCCTTGCGCCGTGGGTTAGGAACAACCCCACAACCACCTTCCAATCTCAATCTTCATCAATTTTGCACTAGTTCAAGCAATTTCGGGTGCTATCTTGTGATTCTAGGGACTCTAGTAATTCAAGGTATGTGTTTTACATGTTGTATGATGTGATTTTAGGCTGGAAAAGTTGTAAAAACTTTAGGAAATATGCATGCTAGAATCGCAAATCATTGTATGTTGAATGTCTATGATGTTTGTTGATATTGTTGATGAATATTGTTGTTAGAAATCACATCTAGAGTATATGGTACGTAAAAACCTGAGATTAAACATGATAATATGAATGTTATTGTGCTAATATGAGGTTATTGCATGATTATGGAGTATTGAGAATGATTAGGGTTTATAAGAGTCATGTTGATAAAATTCTGATTTTCTGACAGATTCATTGTGACGAATTGTAGGGCTGTTATAGGGTGATAAAAATGTGTAATCTGATTGTTTTCTAATGCTAAAACATAACTTATGATGTTAGCTTTTCAAAAAGTCCAAAATCATGCGTTTTGGACTTGTTTTGACATATATTCATGATTTTATAAGTTTAAAGGTATAATCAGATTTTCGGATATGAAAAATGGACCAATTTTAAAGGGGTATAACTTGAGTTTTACGAGTCCGTTGATCATGAAATTTGGACAGAGGTTGAGTCTCTGAGTATAAAAGCTTTTCCAATTGGATTCATCTCATTTGAATGAGTCTACGATTTTTAATGAATTTTTATGTAAGCTGCTGTCAACAGCACTCTTTTTCTGAGTTGGCTGGACTAAATTAATTTTCATAAAATCTTGATGTGTTTTTGACGGGAAATAAAAATAGTAGAGTCACGTATAAACTTTTGAGAAACTTCTGTAAAATTTTGGGCACTTAAAGAGTTGGTTTGGTATTTTATAAAAATTGGTTTCCATAACGTAAAATCTGCCCAGAAAACACAGATTTGCGAGAAATTGATTATGTGATGATTTGAGTATGTTAATGAGTTGTAAGTTATGAAATTCTATATGAAGACATGCGTATATGTTATTTAGGTGGTGTAGATGCCATGATAGGTTGATGGTATGCAATGTGTGATGAGAACTAGCTATGTTAAAAGTCTTAACATGTTGCATCATTTACTAGTCACCAACGATTGACGGGTTTTGCATGGTCTATTTGTGTCAAGTACAATTATTTGAGAGGTCACTTAAGTCTTGGTGTCACACACACTCAACATTTGCAACCTTGTATTTGGTAGGTTATTGGTAGGCGAGTAGTCTTCCACGTTTACTATCTTTGCAGTTTATTCTTAGCACGCAACCTAAGGTGAGTTTCACTACTCTTTTCTCAAAAGCATGCGTCTCGGGTTGAGACAAAGTACTTAAATTTTCTAGTCCGGGTTGGGACTACTATTTTCTAGTCCGGTTTGGGACTACTTACCCATCCCGGGTTGGGATGCTACGGATCCTTGTATGGGTCGGTTTTTGACTCCTTGTGTGAGTTGGGTTTTTGCTAGTTCGCAAACTGTGTCATTGATGAACTAAACCAACTCTATCATTTGTAAGTCCTTCACATACCGAATGAGTTGTCGGGTAATGGCAAGCGGGTTATTAGTTGATAGCGCTATTAGGTCTGACAAACCTCACACCGGCTCGGGGAGTGCGGGAGTGAACTATAACTTAACAGATTTTATCATTGTTGATAGGCAATGATGTAAGGCATGCGGCTCACATTTGTGGCTACACGTACATCAGCAGTTCGGTATATCGGTGTTAGTTATCATGAATGGGTTAGCTACCCTTGACATGCAATGAACTAGTGTTCACACGGTTCTTGGAACCAACTCAATTACTTGTTTACGTGGTTTTGGAAACCAGCGCATTTACATACTCATTTACTTTACTTAGTGAACTCACCAACATTGTTTATTGACCCACGATATACATGCTTTTGCAGGTAGTTAGCTTCCGGTGCCAGGATTAGAAAGCACTGCACACTTCACTGCATTTGGGGTCTTGGGCATACACTTAAATTACATATTATACTTTTATGTTTTCTTTCATATGGTTTTAAATTAGGCGCGTTGTTTTGCGCATGGTTTTAAAAGGTTTAAATTTGGTTTACGCTTCCGCAGCTTAACTAAACTTGATTTTTGAAAACGAACTAAATGGTTTAGGTATTTAGAGTTCGTTCATATGACTTATGGCTATGGGATCCTGGTATGTCATGCGCCTCGCGGTAAAACCCCGCAGTGGAAATTTGAGGGTGTGACAGAATGAAACCCTTTTCCAAGAGTTCCTGTAACTGGTTGGACAACTCCAACATCTCAGGAGGTGCAAGTCGATAAGGGGCTCGAGCAATAGGGGCTGCACCAGGTGCAAGATCAATACCAAACTCAACCTGACGATGAGGAGGAAGACCAGGTAGGTCGTCAGGAAACACATCAGGAAAGTCACGAACCACGGGAATATCTTCGATCTTCTTCCCACCATCATAAGAAACAGAAACAAGTGCCAGAATGGCCGAATGATCCTTCCGAAGATACTTGTGGGCTTTCATACAAGAAATGATACTCAAAGGAGCACCGCTCTTTTCACCATGCACCGAAAGAATCTCTCCATCAGGGAGAGGAATACGAATAATCTTATCGAAGCAAACGATCTCTGCACGATACAAGGACAACCAATCCATGCCTACGACGACATCAAAACTACCCAAGGGTACCGGCATAAGGTCAATAGGGAAAGACGAACCTGAAAGTTCCAAACGACACTCCCGAAGAATATGTGTCGCTTCAATGTTCTTACCATCGGCCAATTCTATCAAGTACTTAGCCTCTAAAGGTGTAGGTACTATGTCTAGCAACTGACTAAATCCTACCGATACAAAGCTCCTATCGGCACCAGAATCAAATAAAACAGAAGCATAGCGATCATTAAGAAGGAACGTACCGGTAACAGTGTCTGGGTCCTGTCGGGCTTCTCCCGATCCGATGATGAAGACTCGTGCGTTTCCGCCGCCGCCTCCGTTGTTCTTGTTACCACCACCGTTCTTCCCACCATCACCCTGCTTCAATTTGGGACAATCCCGCTTAAAATGACCAGTCTGACCACAGTTGTAACAACCCTGGTTCGTCTGGTTAGCAGCCTGAGGAGCAGGTTTGTCGCTCAAACGAACACGACAAGTCTGAACCTCATGTCCCGGTTTCCCACACCGCTGACAAGTAGTAAGTTTGCGGCATGGCCCATTATGATGATAGCTACACTTGTTGCACTTCGGGTAACTACCATGATAAGAACCAGACTTTTGACCAGATGAAGGGGTAGAAGACTCAGATCTCTTCTGCTGCTGTTGGGCTGGGACGGGGCAGAGTTCTTCACAGAGCTCTCCCACTTTCGCTTACTACCACTATCAGGGGCCTTCACAACAGAACCTCTAGGTGGCAGAGTACCTTCTTCCACCTTCTGATTGGTCAGCTTGTGAGCCAACCGAATAGTACCATGAAGAGTAGCATAGTCATTCGCAGTAACCAGCCCATGAATTTCAGGTACGAGTCCAGCAACAAAGAATTCAATCTTTTTATAGTCCGGAGTATCAGCATCCAAACAGATAAGGACCAACTCATGATAACGAACAGCAAACTCTTCTATCTCCGATCCAACCATAGTATGATTCCACAACTCATGCTCCAGCTTCTTAATCTCATCACGGGGACAGTATTCGGTCTTCAAACGAAACATAAACTCATCCCAAGGCATGGCATTGGCCTCAGCCAACCCAACACTCTGGATAACGGTATTCCACCATGTCAAAGCACGATTCTCAAAAGTACCAGAAGCGTACTTCACATGGTCCACAGCAGGACAGTTACACATCGCAAAAGCAGAGACAACCTTCTCCAACCACCTTAGTAAACCCACTGCACCCTCATTCCCACTAAAGTTATGAGGCTTGCAGTCCATAAACATTTTGTAGGTACAGGTAGGAGGATGAGGATTAACAACATTACCTGTATCAATGCACAGATAAATAAAATGAACATACCACAAAGGTATAAAGGAACAGAAGTGGTAGTAGTGAAATTACCACCGGCAAGTCCCTGCTGAGCAGCCTGGAATGCAGCAAGAGCATCAAACACCCGTTGCTGAATTATGTTGTCCAGCTCAGCTTGGGTCATAATAACCGGCTCATCACCACGACCGCCACCGCGACCACCGCCGCCACCACGGCGTCCACCACCACGAGCAGCAGGCATCCTCTGAATACAGAGAGAACAAGAAGTTCAGATTCGCCACCAGTATTAATGACTAGTGTTGGGAATAGAGAATATTTCTGATTTGACCATTCCGTATCAACTACGAATCATCTAATCAGAATGCCAAGAGTAAAAGATTTCCGAATGAATAATCATTTCAAAGGGTACTAATCTAAGTACAAGTGCAAGATAGTGTGTGAGTAAGCGTGTCCATCGGGGCAGAAAGTAGGATGTCCGAATACGGGACAGGTCTCAAAGATACGTCAAAATCGCTCCAATGCGCGACACTACCGTGCTAGGAAATCAACACGTCCATCCCTTCGTCTTTAAATCCCGAAGAAGAAGATAAATGAAGAATAGGCCAAGCCTAGGCAAGAATAGATGATATAACAGACAAGTATGATGATATAGACACCCCGACAAAGTTAATAAGTTTCCCACTAAAATAACTCATAATGTGTGACCGTCTAGTGTGTGACTCGGCTATAGACCAGACTCTATATGCAGCCCTAGTTCACTATAACCATTGGCTCTGATACCAATCTGTCACACCCTCAAATTCCACTTGCGGGGTTTTACCGCGAGGCGCATGACATACCAGGATCCAAGACAACGGTCACAATAAACGACATCTATATGCAATAAAAGTTACGTAGAAATACCAACCACGCAGTTTATAAGTAAAGTAGAAAACGACAGCGGAAGCAAAATTTAATGTTTACAAAACCAATGTCAAAATATGAATGCAAACACAACCCGGTTTGCATATGTATGCAAGACTAGACGCAGTGCGACTCCAGTGCGCCTAAGACTCCCTGCTACCTTAGCGACCTGAGAAAACATGCGAAGTTAGACAACACATAAAGTGCCGGTGAGTCACAGAGATATAGTTCGTAAAAGTTTCCCAAAATAGTAAACTTTCTGAAATAGTAAATTATGGAGATGTCACATCAAATGCATGCAATCTTTACCCAAATAGGAAACTTTCTGAAATCAATCAATAATCAACTTATCATACTCAGATTATCATGAACAAGAAACCCACTATCATATTCTTATCACTATCATCATGAACAAGCCCTAGATCCAACCCAAAATCCCCAAAATGATCAAAGCATCATCAATAATCAATTGTAACCTATTACAATCATAGCTCATCATCAATAACAGTCCTAGATCGTTGTTATAACATCTATACAGCAAGTAATCATCAAACAATACATAACACCACATTAACACATGTTAATTTGTATAAAAACTCATTGTTTATGAATAGGTTTTATTTAGAAAGATATTAGGAAGGTTCTTATCCATAAAACATGTTGAGATCAGATCTGGACTCTTGGGGTTTAAATGAAAACGAATCAAAATTGTTTAAAAAGGATTTAGAATGAAGAACACACCTTAGATCTTCACTTGTAATGATTTAGAGAGTTGGATTATGAAAAATAAGCTCAAAAACTCCTTCCCCAATGATAAGAGTCGAAAGAGAGTGTTTAGAGGCATTTAGGGTTTGTGAAATGATGAAAAATGACTAAGGATGGTATTTATAGTATGTCCAGGTACGACCCCTTCATGTGGGCGAACGTGGAGTTTAGGTGGTCGAATGTAGCATTTTTAAAACAGATAGCCAGGTTCGACCCTTTATATGGGTCGAACGTAGTTTTATCTGGTCGAAGGAGGCCCTTAACAGGCTGAGGGCCAAGTTCGACCCTTCGAATGGTCGAACCAGGAAAGTGTCCTTTTTCCAGATTTCCAGTTTGTCGTGTTTAGCACATTTTAACGCACCCTAACACATGAACATGTAATCCTAATATATGTTTAACATATATAAACATGGACAATCATCTAAACACCATTTAAACACGTATTTGCATATAATCCACCACATAAGAATCAATCTACGCATAACACTTAATCTAGTTTATGTAATTCACCAACAACAGGACTCAAGACTCGTGTATATGTAAAAGACACCAATGATCCTCCAGATCATTGAACCCTGGACAATACGTAAGAAAACCCGACTCAACTAACCCAGTTAAGTACGTAATTAAACTGTTCCCTGCTAAGGTAGACTTATAAGTTTAAATATGTCAAGTCAAATATGCAGGGTGTCACACTGTTATATGGAGATTGACACAATTTACGTCCATTGATAATTAATGCCATAATTGAAATTAATGTATAATTATTTTTAATTTGATTGTATTATAACCAATTTTGACTTCCAATTAAAATTAATTATTTAAAATTTTCCAAATATATAACATTTATTGTGTGAATTGAATTCCTTACGAATGTGATGGAATAGTTATACTCCTTAATCATTGATTTAAGTTTTCTGATCAAATGTATAAAGTAGTGTTTTCATAAATCATCTAAATCATGTATATTACCATTTGAATTTTTCGGAAATCAAATATACAAACAATTTTGTATCTGGTATTTTATGTTTCAATTTGAAAATTAAATCAGTCTAATTCTATGTAATGAATGTTATCTCCTAATTATACTCCAATGTATTTATTGTGGATTTCATTATAAACATTTTCAATAAATGCGTGAGTTATACATTGATTGTATAGATTGATTCCCTTATATAACTAATTGACTAACAATTAGTTTGGTTCGAATTTGACTGTTATAAGAAGATTGACACAATTTACATCCATTGATAATTAATGCCATAATCGAAATTAATGTATAATTATTTTTAATTTGACTGTATTATAACAAATTTGACTTCCAATTAAAATTAATTATACAAAGTTTTCCAAATATATAACATTTATTGTGTGAATTGAATTCCTTATAAATGTGATGGAATAGTTATACTCCTTAATCGTTGATTTATGTTTTCTGATCAAATATATAAAGAAGTGGTTTCATAAATCATCTAAATCATGTATATTACCATTTGAATTTTCGGATCAAATATACAAACAATTTTGTATCTGGCATTTTATGTTTCAATTTGAAAATGAAATCAGTCTAATTCGGATCAAATGTATGAAAAGTGGTTTCATAAATCATCTAAATCTGGTATAATACCATTTGAATTTTTCCGATCAAATGTACAAACAATTGGTTTCTGGCTATTATTCGGATCAAATTCGGTAATCTAATGTTATCTTTCAATTTCAAAATGAAGTCAATCTAATTTTATGTAACGAATGTGATTTCCTAATTATACTCCATAATTAAGTCTGACCAATTTCATACTAAAACATGCGAATTTGAAGTCCAAATTCGCCTCCATATTTGAAAGTAGTGCATCTATTTTGATAACTTTAAAAAAACGTTCATACAATTATGCTAATGCTAATTTCACTCCACCATTTCATCCATTCCTTATCGATCGAATAACTATATAAACGTCAAATCACCATTCATACGATTATCCTATCACACATTTCTTGCACTTTGATTAATCACATACATATATTCTTAGGTTATTTTCTGTTTCTCATAATTAAATAGATACACATTATTTTTTCTATTTATTATGTATCAATAGATTAGATAGATGTTTGGCATACATTCTGTTCAATCAATCGCATACATGTATGCTGCCATACATTCGAAGTGCAAGCTAATTTTAATATAACTTTCATTATTATTATGCTGTCTACAGATTGTTTCGACAGTATTAATATGAATTTAACCTTTTTTTTTTCTAATAGTCAAAAAGATCAATGTAATCCATACATGTATGCTGCCATACATTCGAATGTTCGCTAAATTTAATATAACTTTCATTATTATTATGCTGTCTACAGTTTGTATTATTGAAGTATTAACATGAATTTAACCTTTTTTTTAAACAGTCAAAAACGATCAATGGCTGCCGTAGAAGCAAATGAGTTTACCATGGTTAACCAAATTCATGTGAACCGAAACGGTGTGGCTTTAAAGCTAAAGATTATTCGGGTTTGGCGTCAACCCGATCGTCGCAATCCTAATGATGTCTACTCAATCGAAATGATCCTATGTGACGAAAATGTAAATCTCAACTACAAGTTTTTATTAAAGCCTTTTATTTGGCAATTTCATTATTTACTTTACACTATTTAATATTTTTCAAATACAAATTTGAATATAGTCGTACATTAAAAAACGTCAATTCTTTACGCACATAGTTATATTGTTTTTTTATAATTAACAGGGTGGCAGGATTCAAGCGAACGTATTTAAGCGGTTGTTTTTTAGATTTGAGAGGTGTTTGTTGGAAAATGCTTCTCTGATTATAAAAAATCCAGGAGTTGGGCTCAATTCTTCTAAGTACAAGTATGCTCCAAACCCAAACAAACTATGCTTGAATATGAATACTCAAGTTTGCGATTATGCTGGTTTTCAAGGGCCAGATTTTGGGTTCTCTTTTGTGCCCTATCAAAGAATTCTGGATAGGGAGGTTGATGAATATGTTACAATAGGTATATTTCATAAATATCGTCTTTTTTCATTACAACCCAAACCATACTAATATTGTTTGGTTTGATGTTACATTAATGTTTCTTTTATATTTGATTTTAGATGTTATAGGACATGTTAACAAGTTCTTCAGCAATGATGATAAAGATAAAAAGGTTGTCGCTGATAAGAAGAGGTTAACAATAGAAATCCAAGATATCGAGTATGTATTGTTTTTATTTTTTGCATTTTATACAAACTACAAATTACGGAGGTATATAATTTGTTTTTTTATACTAAAATAATTTTTAATTTTTGAAGGGGTTTGAACATCTATGTAACGTTATGGGATAGTTATGCCATGGAGATGTCTAAATATGTTGCAACTCATCAAATGGAGAAAGAATTTATAATAATACTTCAGTTTGGCCGTTTGAAGTTTTATAATGGTTGTTTACTCTTATTAAATTTATAGCTAGATTGTATTTGACAATATAAATTATATTTATACTTCTATAGTTTCTTATTATTATTATTATTTAGAATTTTTTTCCTAATATTTGTTTTATATAGGAAAACCGTTTGTTTCTAATTCTTTTGGAGATCGAGTTAGTCGACTGTTCATTAATGGGGATATTGAAGATATAAACGGGTACAAAACAAGGTAGGCACTATTATGTTTTTCAATACGAATTACAATATCTTAAACGTGTAATAATAATTATATAATGTGTACATCAAATTATTTTTATCAGGTTGCATAAGAAAATGGCCGATAATCCTTCATCGTGTCATCGACCATATGGAACCTCTATGTTCTGTTCTGATGAAGATGAATTTGTGCATAACACTCCTTTTAGTAACATTGGTGACATTTGTGAGATTCAAGAGGTAAGTATAATGTTCATACTTAAATACGTTGTTTATAATTAAATATAATATATTAACATTATTAAAAAAAATTAGATTTATTTAATATAAATCTCCATTGCAAAACCAAGTCTTTCTACTTTTGGTAACTTACTATATTATTCATACAAGAGCAGGCTTTGGTGTTATTGGGTACTATTAAAGACCTATTTACCGAATTTGGCTGGTACTACATGGGATGTCCTAAATGCACCAAAAAATATAGTATTGATTATGTAATCAAACAAGTTGGTGAAGGAAGTTCAGATTTTGAGGAAGAAAAGGTTTACTAATGTATGAATGCTAATTGTAGTGCCAAACAAGTCGTGCCTACACCAAGGTCGGATTTCTTTATAAAATAAATTTTAATATACATAAATCATTGTTGAATACAAAAATTTAATTAACATTTTGTTTTACGTTTGTTTTTTTATTTTATTTTTTTCCAGATTTAAAATTCAAGTTCGTGTACAAGATCTTAATGGTGTTGTATCTCTTACGTTGTTTCATCATGACGTTGCACAACTTATTAGTAAAAGTGCTTCTGAATTGCTTGATTTGAATACGGTAGTCCGTATTTTTTGCTATTTATAGTACATTTTATTTTTAATATTTCTTTACTTAGAGTTGTCTAATATTTATATCTTTCTTGATTCCTTCTAAATAGGTTGGTGATATAGTTGAATATCCTGAAGAGATTAAGACTTTGTTAGAAAGAGAGTTTGCTTTCAAGATCTTTGTATCCGGCTTCAATTTGAAAAACAAATATGATGTTTATGGTGTAACTAAAATAAGTGATGATCCAACCATTATCTCGAAGCTTAAGAAGAAGTTGTACGTAGGACAGGTACAAAATCGAACCCTATTGTAACACCCCAACCGATGGCGGAAACATCGAGGTGTCACGTAGTGACGATTGTTCAATAGCTCATGGACTAAAATGTAAATTTTGATATATTGATTAAGTAGTTTATTACATTGAAAGAAAAATACAAGATACAATAATTGTAAAGTGACAACTAAAACTGAAATACAATGAATCCAAAATCTAAGTAAAAATTCCAAAAGCTTAAAAGTCATCTCATAAATAACCTGAAACATGTACGAAAATAGTATATGTCAATACAAAAATGTATTGGTGAGCATACCCTGGTTTGAATACATATAGTAGAAAAAGAGTTTCGCAATTCACGTGTTATACTGTCTACGATTTAGTGTTCAAGCTATGTACAAATGCTACCCAAAATCAAACCTTTGTTTAATGAATCAAGAGTCACATATATATTTTATTCGCTCATAGTAGGCGATGAATAATCGTTCACACATAACAATAATTAAGTACTATTTATTGTTATGCTAGGCCGCCCAGCGGTTAATGATTAAGGTCATAAGTACGCACTTCAGCGAATCAACAAGTAAAACACATACAAGAATTGCGATTGTGAATATATGATAAAACATGATTAAGTGAGTGAAGTAATAAGCGTACATGAGTCACCCCAAAAGTGTAAAGCATGAAAAAGGGGAAAATATACTCACAGTTTGCGAAAGTGAACAAAATCCAACTTAAGCGGTCGTGAGCTAAGTAATGGGAATTCCGAGGAATTCAACCTATAATGTATATAATTACTAATAATGAAATGTCTAAAAGTCTAAAGTATCTAGGGTCTAAGGCATTAGGGTTAGCTAAGTCGATTTGGGAAGTAGAGTTTTTAATATAAAAGTTGTATATCCAAATAATATTATGCCAAAGTTTGTAAATGTGGTTTAAGTAATATAGTTATTACCAATTGAATATTTAGTTAAAAATATGTTTAAATAATTAAGACAAAATAATTTAGTTAATTACTTTCACTAAATCATTGTAAATAAATAAAATAATCATAAATATTGAAGTAAATATTTATGAGTTACACCATGATCCAACAATGATAATCAATACTATCAAACATAATAATTTTTCTGTTTTATAAGCAATGTATTTATAAAATAGATATTAAGTAGTATAAATAAATATATAATTAATTAGGTATAATTAAACATACTTAAGTCTAAAAATACAAGACATGATCAAAAATGCTATTTTTATAGAAAATGGATACTTTCTGATGTAAATTAATGAAATTAATTTTCCCATAATTTTTATAAACTTATTTATATTTAAAATTGATTTTATGAGATTAAATCATGTTTAAATTATTAAAAATAGGAAAATTAATAAAAATAAGTGTTTTCTGAACCAATAATTTTTATTTCAGTTCATAATTATGAAAAATAATTACTCAAAAAGTTTGAGATTAAAATCATTAAAGATGGATTTTTAATCAACTAAATATGATTAAAACATATTAAATAATAAAAATTACGAAAATAAAATATTTTTCAGAAATAAAAAATATGATAATTTTCTATGAAGGGTCAAGAGGCTACTCCTAAATTTTCATAATTTTTGAGTAAAAGTTGGATTTATTATGAATATTTTGAGTTATATATTTATTTTTATATATAAAAAATAACATATATATATATAAGGAATAACAAAGAAAGGAACAAAAAAATCAGTGCTTCTAAGGGGATTCGAACCTGGATCCCCTCTGTGCAAACCAGATGCATTAACCACTACTACATTCTCTTGTATGTGTTTTATTTTAAAACTAAAACATATTTATCTTATTAACACCTTAAGTCTTCTTCTTCCCCAAATATCTAGCCTAAGAACCCTAACCCTAAGATTCATAATCAAACACAAAGAAGTTGTTTTAACCCGCGAAACCATGGGGTTTTTATAGAGTGATGTTTGAAAAACACAATGGCACAAAAAGAAGTGACTTACAATACGAACACTAGCCGAAACGAAAGGTTTTTCAGACGCGGACATGGAACGAATTGCGAAGGCTTCTGGACACATTCTGGAACAAATTTTGTGTGGGTTTTGTTGTGTGATGGTGCAGAAATGAAATGGCGAGGAGCAATTTATATAATGGTCGATTAAAGACGAGTTAATTGGCGATATAAATTTCCGGTCGGTTACTAACTCAAAATTCGATTAATCCTCATTTAGAACGCGTTAATTTCATATTAAAACTTGTGTAACTTGTTCGAAAGTCACGGAGAAATTGTAAGACCCGCAAAATCGGTGTCAAACAGTTGGGTTAATATTCTTAAATATACAAAATACATGAGTAAATTTTCTTTGAAAGAGTATGTTTCAATCAAAGTGTACGCAGCGGAAAATCAATTAAATTAAAATTTACAAAGCCCATGAAAAATTATTATTCAAATTTAAATTGAATTTAAAATTTATCATGAGTAAACATAAGTTGTCTTCCACTAGAAATGCCTTCAATTGCCGGGTAGCTTCTTGCATCGCCAAGCAGTCATCCACATCTCTCTTTTAACCTGAAATCAATCTAACGTGTATGCAAAAGTCAGCTACGCTGAGTGAGTTCAAGTTTTATAAATTTATATAAACAAGTAATTTGTCAAAATAAGATTTAACAAAATACCTCAACCTCAGAGTTAACAATAAACGCAATCCGCTAATTTGTTTTTCCCCAAGCAAAACAAAAATCAAAGTCTAGGATAGGATAGGCATAATATGCCTATTTATCTCAAGACTTTACTCACCAATTATATATAATAAGCGCATCCCGCTTATCAACACAAAGTACAATCCAGTCTAAGCAAACCAAAGCTAGAGATTAAAGCAGGCATATCCCACCTCTGTCATAGCTCAATTTATAAAAATACATATAATATAATTCAAACCAAAGCTAGAGATTAAAGCAGGCATATCCCACCTCTGTCATAGCTTAGTTTATAAGAATACATATAATATGAACTATGCAACATTCCTGACTTGAAACCAAGACCAGAGATCATAGCAGGCATATCCCACTTCTGTCATAGCCCAGTTCGACATATCATGTAGCTCTCAGCATAGTCTATTATATATAATAATAAGTATAACATAAACTAAGCAACAACCATGACGTAAAACCAATACCTTAGATCAGAGTAAGCATATCCCACTTCTGTCATGGCCCAGTTTATAAGGTCAGGTAGTTGCCAAACATAGTTTATATATTTAAAGAAACTCATATAACTTAAACCGATATATACAAATATATAGGTACATTCATTTTTATATACGTGTAAACATATACAACTATCCGAATATATATTTTATTCTAGTTGCCTTCAAACATGTAGGTATAAAAACATAATAACCTACTTGCATTTTAAGCCTAGAAAAATATATTTGAGTTAGTATGGATTTCGTTCGTACATAAAAATATTTATAACTTCACATTAGGCGCATTCCACCTACTTACGTTTCATGCCAAAATAATATATTTATTAACATGAATTTCATGTGTACACAAAAATATTTATAACTTCATAGAAAATATTTTCGTGACTTCATAAAAATCAGCATGCACGTTAGCCCAAATTATTTAGGAAAAATAACTAAAAGAGTGGGCACAAGAACTCACTAGTTGCAAAGCTTCCAAATGCACAAGCTAACCGCCCTATGAGCTTATCCTCGACCAAATATCGAACACTCCCATGAACATATATGCTAACACATGTAGAACGCTCCACGCCCGAGCATGATAATACGTTCAAAACCATAATCTTGAAACCTATACATGAACTTATACAACATCCAATATTTTAATTAACCACCAAAATGCAAGAACCATCTGGATTGTCATCCCCGTGATGACGTACACATGCATGACCTGTTGATCACCATCTTAATTCAAAATGACCATAATCTCTAGAGGAACACACATACCCTTTGCGTACGTTAGTAACAAAAATGAGAAGAAATCTTGTTTTGCTCATAACTTCAACATTCGATATTTGTTTCGCACGATCCATATATTCACGAAATCGTCTCGACAAGTCCAACATATGAAAATTATTTGCGTCGACCGCCAATGCTGCCCCTGCTGCCAGCACGCACTTCTGTGCGTCAGCTCGTTCGGTTCTGCGCGCTGTCTTTGCACAGCTCGAAACCTTGTCATCCAAACTCCGTTTTCTTCAAATAACATATCCACGCGACCGTGACAACATGATCTTTCATCTAGTTCAATTCCTGCCTCCGTCTGGCGCCGACGCATCCATCAGTGGCCACAACAGTCGGCTGTTAGTTTCTGACTCTTTACCGGAACCGCGGACACCTCACCTTCTGTTGTACCACTATCCTCGTTCAACTTATAATACTCGAACATCGCAATAACATGAACCACTCTCCTCGACAAGCCTCACGGTCAGATTCGAAATCACCACCACCGATTAAACCTTAAACGATGAGAACAAGCAGGTACTCAAAAACCAGCAACGAAACGATAACTACATGATCTAACAGTTAACTAAACTGGACTTGCTCGAGGAGGGACAAAACGAAACAAAAATATAACTCGATGTCGGAACCGTGCGCACATCTACAAGCAAGGTTTGATGTAAGAGTTTTCCACCGTGTAAAGATTTACATAAACTCTATGACAAGGTGGGTTGATGATTTCCTCTATATCGAAGATACTACCTGTCCTACCATTTAAAGGAGCAAGTGAGATGATCCATGGGAGGTGACGGCATTTAGGGTTTTGTTTAGTTGGTTTTAAAAGCCAAAGCTTGCACATAGGTCCTTCATCTTTCACATAAAGACAACTTATTCCCAAAGTTATAATAATAACAATTGTTTCCCATGTTCCTATTTTAGTGCGTTTCATATGAGGTATCATCTAAAATAAATCACCGGGTCTTATAAGTCATACACGTAAAACCTTACGCGTCAAAACCCTTTGACGAACCTACTCTCTAAAAAGTTCTGGTTAGTTGTTTTCATCTAAGTAAATATGTGGCGAATTTCGGGATGTTACAAGTCTATCCCCCTTATAATAGGATTCGTCCTCGAATCCTCTTGAATAAGGAACCACCAAATTTGATGTTTTAAGGATAACCGGCGAAGAACTAATAACTACCGGTGAAGATGTATAGCCTTCTACTGTTATTCCATTCCACTTACTTCTACACAAGACAGAACATTCATATGATCATTTTAGGTTACAACTCAGAACAGAAAAGTAACAATAGACCACCAACAACGTTGATCAAGTGCAATCGGTTGTCTATGCCACTACAATGTTCTAAACGTTTCTCAACACGTCATATTAGGGTTCTACCTTTCACGTGTTGAGCATAGAAATTCAAAGAATAACATCCACACATACTTCAAAGAATAAAGACAATATGATGCATTGAGGTAACAACCCCATCTAACATATTGTGCATTTATTCCCTAAACTTCAAATACTACCTCCAAATGTAAAGGCATAATCCTCCTACATATCACCTCATGCCATTAAGCATTTAGAAGGAAAATATATAGGCATATTTCAAAATTATAGGATTACCTCTTGGCATGCAGCTACCCGTAATGGCATTTCTAGTTTCGGTCCCTCTCTCAGCTCAAGTCCTGGCAATAAAAGGTGCCCGGTTCTCTTGAACTTTTGCTCTGATACCAACTTGTAAGACCCGCAAAATCGGTGTCAAACAGTTGGGTTAATATTCTTAAATATACAAAATACATGAGTAAATTTTCTTTGAAAGAGTATGTTTCAATCAAAGTGTACGCAGCGGAAAATCAATTAAATTAAAATTTACAAAGCCCATGAAAAATTATTATTCAAATTTAAATTGAATTTAAAATTTATCATGAGTAAACATAAGTTGTCTTCCACTAGAAATGCCTTCAATTGCCGGGTAGCTTCTTGCATCGCCAAGCAGTCATCCACATCTCTCTTTTAACCTGAAATCAATCTAACGTGTATGCAAAAGTCAGCTACGCTGAGTGAGTTCAAGTTTTATAAATTTATATAAACAAGTAATTTGTCAAAATAAGATTTAACAAAATACCTCAACCTCAGAGTTAACAATAAACGCAATCCGCTAATTTGTTTTTCCCCAAGCAAAACAAAAATCAAAGTCTAGGATAGGATAGGCATAATATGCCTATTTATCTCAAGACTTTACTCACCAATTATATATAATAAGCGCATCCCGCTTATCAACACAAAGTACAATCCAGTCTAAGCAAACCAAAGCTAGAGATTAAAGCAGGCATATCCCACCTCTGTCATAGCTCAATTTATAAAAATACATATAATATAATTCAAACCAAAGCTAGAGATTAAAGCAGGCATATCCCACCTCTGTCATAGCTTAGTTTATAAGAATACATATAATATGAACTATGCAACATTCCTGACTTGAAACCAAGACCAGAGATCATAGCAGGCATATCCCACTTCTGTCATAGCCCAGTTCGACATATCATGTAGCTCTCAGCATAGTCTATTATATATAATAATAAGTATAACATAAACTAAGCAACAACCATGACGTAAAACCAATACCTTAGATCAGAGTAAGCATATCCCACTTCTGTCATGGCCCAGTTTATAAGGTCAGGTAGTTGCCAAACATAGTTTATATATTTAAAGAAACTCATATAACTTAAACCGATATATACAAATATATATAGGTACATTCATTTTTATATACGTGTAAACATATACAACTATCCGAATATATATTTTATTCTAGTTGCCTTCAAACATGTAGGTATAAAAACATAATAACCTACTTGCATTTTAAGCCTAGAAAAATATATTTGAGTTAGTATGGATTTCGTTCGTACATAAAAATATTTATAACTTCACATTAGGCGCATTCCACCTACTTACGTTTCATGCCAAAATAATATATTTATTAACATGAATTTCATGTGTACACAAAAATATTTATAACTTCATAGAAAATATTTTCGTGACTTCATAAAAATCAGCATGCACGTTAGCCCAAATTATTTAGGAAAAATAACTAAAAGAGTGGGCACAAGAACTCACTAGTTGCAAAGCTTCCAAATGCACAAGCTAACCGCCCTATGAGCTTATCCTCGACCAAATATCGAACACTCCCATGAACATATATGTTATGCTAACACATGTAGAACGCTCCACGCCCGAGCATGATAATACGTTCAAAACCATAATCTTGAAACCTATACATGAACTTATACAACATCCAATATTTTAATTAACCACCAAAATGCAAGAACCATCTGGATTGTCATCCCCGTGATGACGTACACATGCATGACCTGTTGATCACCATCTTAATTCAAAATGACCATAATCTCTAGAGGAACACACATACCCTTTGCGTACGTTAGTAACAAAAATGAGAAGAAATCTTGTTTTGCTCATAACTTCAACATTCGATATTTGTTTCGCACGATCCATATATTCACGAAATCGTCTCGACAAGTCCAACATATGAAAATTATTTGCGTCGACCGCCAATGCTGCCCCTGCTGCCAGCACGCACTTCTGTGCGTCAGCTCGTTCGGTTCTGCGCGCTGTCTTTGCACAGCTCGAAACCTTGTCATCCAAACTCCGTTTTCTTCAAATAACATATCCACGCGACCGTGACAACATGATCTTTCATCTAGTTCAATTCCTGCCTCCGTCTGGCGCCGACGCATCCATCAGTGGCCACAACAGTCGGCTGTTAGTTTCTGACTCTTTACCGGAACCGCGGACACCTCACCTTCTGTTGTACCACTATCCTCGTTCAACTTATAATACTCGAACATCGCAATAACATGAACCACTCTCCTCGACAAGCCTCACGGTCAGATTCGAAATCACCACCACCGATTAAACCTTAAACGATGAGAACAAGCAGGTACTCAAAAACCAGCAACGAAACGATAACTACATGATCTAACAGTTAACTAAACTGGACTTGCTCGAGGAGGGACAAAACGAAACAAAAATATAACTCGATGTCGGAACCGTGCGCACATCTACAAGCAAGGTTTGATGTAAGAGTTTTCCACCGTGTAAAGATTTACATAAACTCTATGACAAGGTGGGTTGATGATTTCCTCTATATCGAAGATACTACCTGTCCTACCATTTAAAGGAGCAAGTGAGATGATCCATGGGAGGTGACGGCATTTAGGGTTTTGTTTAGTTGGTTTTAAAAGCCAAAGCTTGCACATAGGTCCTTCATCTTTCACATAAAGACAACTTATTCCCAAAGTTATAATAATAACAATTGTTTCCCATGTTCCTATTTTAGTGCGTTTCATATGAGGTATCATCTAAAATAAATCACCGGGTCTTATAAGTCATACACGTAAAACCTTACGCGTCAAAACCCTTTGACGAACCTACTCTCTAAAAAGTTCTGGTTAGTTGTTTTCATCTAAGTAAATATGTGGCGAATTTCGGGATGTTACAAGTCTATCCCCCTTATAATAGGATTCGTCCTCGAATCCTCTTGAATAAGGAACCACCAAATTTGATGTTTTAAGGATAACCGGCGAAGAACTAATAACTACCGGTGAAGATGTATAGCCTTCTACTGTTATTCCATTCCACTTACTTCTACACAAGACAGAACATTCATATGATCATTTTAGGTTACAACTCAGAACAGAAAAGTAACAATAGACCACCAACAACGTTGATCAAGTGCAATCGGTTGTCTATGCCACTACAATGTTCTAAACGTTTCTCAACACGTCATATTAGGGTTCTACCTTTCACGTGTTGAGCATAGAAATTCAAAGAATAACATCCACACATACTTCAAAGAATAAAGACAATATGATGCATTGAGGTAACAACCCCATCTAACATATTGTGCATTTATTCCCTAAACTTCAAATACTACCTCCAAATGTAAAGGCATAATCCTCCTACATATCACCTCATGCCATTAAGCATTTAGAAGGAAAATATATAGGCATATTTCAAAATTATAGGATTACCTCTTGGCATGCAGCTACCCGTAATGGCATTTCTAGTTTCGGTCCCTCTCTCAGCTCAAGTCCTGGCAATAAAAGGTGCCCGGTTCTCTTGAACTTTTGCTCTGATACCAACTTGTAAGACCCGCAAAATCGGTGTCAAACAGTTGGGTTAATATTCTTAAATATACAAAATACATGAGTAAATTTTCTTTGAAAGAGTATGTTTCAATCAAAGTGTACGCAGCGGAAAATCAATTAAATTAAAATTTACAAAGCCCATGAAAAATTATTATTCAAATTTAAATTGAATTTAAAATTTATCATGAGTAAACATAAGTTGTCTTCCACTAGAAATGCCTTCAATTGCCGGGTAGCTTCTTGCATCGCCAAGCAGTCATCCACATCTCTCTTTTAACCTGAAATCAATCTAACGTGTATGCAAAAGTCAGCTACGCTGAGTGAGTTCAAGTTTTATAAATTTATATAAACAAGTAATTTGTCAAAATAAGATTTAACAAAATACCTCAACCTCAGAGTTAACAATAAACGCAATCCGCTAATTTGTTTTTCCCCAAGCAAAACAAAAATCAAAGTCTAGGATAGGATAGGCATAATATGCCTATTTATCTCAAGACTTTACTCACCAATTATATATAATAAGCGCATCCCGCTTATCAACACAAAGTACAATCCAGTCTAAGCAAACCAAAGCTAGAGATTAAAGCAGGCATATCCCACCTCTGTCATAGCTCAATTTATAAAAATACATATAATATAATTCAAACCAAAGCTAGAGATTAAAGCAGGCATATCCCACCTCTGTCATAGCTTAGTTTATAAGAATACATATAATATGAACTATGCAACATTCCTGACTTGAAACCAAGACCAGAGATCATAGCAGGCATATCCCACTTCTGTCATAGCCCAGTTCGACATATCATGTAGCTCTCAGCATAGTCTATTATATATAATAATAAGTATAACATAAACTAAGCAACAACCATGACGTAAAACCAATACCTTAGATCAGAGTAAGCATATCCCACTTCTGTCATGGCCCAGTTTATAAGGTCAGGTAGTTGCCAAACATAGTTTATATATTTAAAGAAACTCATATAACTTAAACCGATATATACAAATATATATAGGTACATTCATTTTTATATACGTGTAAACATATACAACTATCCGAATATATATTTTATTCTAGTTGCCTTCAAACATGTAGGTATAAAAACATAATAACCTACTTGCATTTTAAGCCTAGAAAAATATATTTGAGTTAGTATGGATTTCGTTCGTACATAAAAATATTTATAACTTCACATTAGGCGCATTCCACCTACTTACGTTTCATGCCAAAATAATATATTTATTAACATGAATTTCATGTGTACACAAAAATATTTATAACTTCATAGAAAATATTTTCGTGACTTCATAAAAATCAGCATGCACGTTAGCCCAAATTATTTAGGAAAAATAACTAAAAGAGTGGGCACAAGAACTCACTAGTTGCAAAGCTTCCAAATGCACAAGCTAACCGCCCTATGAGCTTATCCTCGACCAAATATCGAACACTCCCATGAACATATATGTTATGCTAACACATGTAGAACGCTCCACGCCCGAGCATGATAATACGTTCAAAACCATAATCTTGAAACCTATACATGAACTTATACAACATCCAATATTTTAATTAACCACCAAAATGCAAGAACCATCTGGATTGTCATCCCCGTGATGACGTACACATGCATGACCTGTTGATCACCATCTTAATTCAAAATGACCATAATCTCTAGAGGAACACACATACCCTTTGCGTACGTTAGTAACAAAAATGAGAAGAAATCTTGTTTTGCTCATAACTTCAACATTCGATATTTGTTTCGCACGATCCATATATTCACGAAATCGTCTCGACAAGTCCAACATATGAAAATTATTTGCGTCGACCGCCAATGCTGCCCCTGCTGCCAGCACGCACTTCTGTGCGTCAGCTCGTTCGGTTCTGCGCGCTGTCTTTGCACAGCTCGAAACCTTGTCATCCAAACTCCGTTTTCTTCAAATAACATATCCACGCGACCGTGACAACATGATCTTTCATCTAGTTCAATTCCTGCCTCCGTCTGGCGCCGACGCATCCATCAGTGGCCACAACAGTCGGCTGTTAGTTTCTGACTCTTTACCGGAACCGCGGACACCTCACCTTCTGTTGTACCACTATCCTCGTTCAACATATAATACTCGAACATCGCAATAACATGAACCACTCTCCTCGACAAGCCTCACGGTCAGATTCGAAATCACCACCACCGATTAAACCTTAAACGATGAGAACAAGCAGGTACTCAAAAACCAGCAACGAAACGATAACTACATGATCTAACAGTTAACTAAACTGGACTTGCTCGAGGAGGGACAAAACGAAACAAAAATATAACTCGATGTCGGAACCGTGCGCACATCTACAAGCAAGGTTTGATGTAAGAGTTTTCCACCGTGTAAAGATTTACATAAACTCTATGACAAGGTGGGTTGATGATTTCCTCTATATCGAAGATACTACCTGTCCTACCATTTAAAGGAGCAAGTGAGATGATCCATGGGAGGTGACGGCATTTAGGGTTTTGTTTAGTTGGTTTTAAAAGCCAAAGCTTGCACATAGGTCCTTCATCTTTCACATAAAGACAACTTATTCCCAAAGTTATAATAATAACAATTGTTTCCCATGTTCCTATTTTAGTGCGTTTCATATGAGGTATCATCTAAAATAAATCACCGGGTCTTATAAGTCATACACGTAAAACCTTACGCGTCAAAACCCTTTGACGAACCTACTCTCTAAAAAGTTCTGGTTAGTTGTTTTCATCTAAGTAAATATGTGGCGAATTTCGGGATGTTACAAGTCTATCCCCCTTATAATAGGATTCGTCCTCGAATCCTCTTGAATAAGGAACCACCAAATTTGATGTTTTAAGGATAACCGGCGAAGAACTAATAACTACCGGTGAAGATGTATAGCCTTCTACTGTTATTCCATTCCACTTACTTCTACACAAGACAGAACATTCATATGATCATTTTAGGTTACAACTCAGAACAGAAAAGTAACAATAGACCACCAACAACGTTGATCAAGTGCAATCGGTTGTCTATGCCACTACAATGTTCTAAACGTTTCTCAACACGTCATATTAGGGTTCTACCTTTCACGTGTTGAGCATAGAAATTCAAAGAATAACATCCACACATACTTCAAAGAATAAAGACAATATGATGCATTGAGGTAACAACCCCATCTAACATATTGTGCATTTATTCCCTAAACTTCAAATACTACCTCCAAATGTAAAGGCATAATCCTCCTACATATCACCTCATGCCATTAAGCATTTAGAAGGAAAATATATAGGCATATTTCAAAATTATAGGATTACCTCTTGGCATGCAGCTACCCGTAATGGCATTTCTAGTTTCGGTCCCTCTCTCAGCTCAAGTCCTGGCAATAAAAGGTGCCCGGTTCTCTTGAACTTTTGCTCTGATACCAACTTGTAAGACCCGCAAAATCGGTGTCAAACAGTTGGGTTAATATTCTTAAATATACAAAATACATGAGTAAATTTTCTTTGAAAGAGTATGTTTCAATCAAAGTGTACGCAGCGGAAAATCAATTAAATTAAAATTTACAAAGCCCATGAAAAATTATTATTCAAATTTAAATTGAATTTAAAATTTATCATGAGTAAACATAAGTTGTCTTCCACTAGAAATGCCTTCAATTGCCGGGTAGCTTCTTGCATCGCCAAGCAGTCATCCACATCTCTCTTTTAACCTGAAATCAATCTAACGTGTATGCAAAAGTCAGCTACGCTGAGTGAGTTCAAGTTTTATAAATTTATATAAACAAGTAATTTGTCAAAATAAGATTTAACAAAATACCTCAACCTCAGAGTTAACAATAAACGCAATCCGCTAATTTGTTTTTCCCCAAGCAAAACAAAAATCAAAGTCTAGGATAGGATAGGCATAATATGCCTATTTATCTCAAGACTTTACTCACCAATTATATATAATAAGCGCATCCCGCTTATCAACACAAAGTACAATCCAGTCTAAGCAAACCAAAGCTAGAGATTAAAGCAGGCATATCCCACCTCTGTCATAGCTCAATTTATAAAAATACATATAATATAATTCAAACCAAAGCTAGAGATTAAAGCAGGCATATCCCACCTCTGTCATAGCTTAGTTTATAAGAATACATATAATATGAACTATGCAACATTCCTGACTTGAAACCAAGACCAGAGATCATAGCAGGCATATCCCACTTCTGTCATAGCCCAGTTCGACATATCATGTAGCTCTCAGCATAGTCTATTATATATAATAATAAGTATAACATAAACTAAGCAACAACCATGACGTAAAACCAATACCTTAGATCAGAGTAAGCATATCCCACTTCTGTCATGGCCCAGTTTATAAGGTCAGGTAGTTGCCAAACATAGTTTATATATTTAAAGAAACTCATATAACTTAAACCGATATATACAAATATATATAGGTACATTCATTTTTATATACGTGTAAACATATACAACTATCCGAATATATATTTTATTCTAGTTGCCTTCAAACATGTAGGTATAAAAACATAACAACCTACTTGCATTTTAAGCCTAGAAAAATATATTTGAGTTAGTATGGATTTCGTTCGTACATAAAAATATTTATAACTTCACATTAGGCGCATTCCACCTACTTACGTTTCATGCCAAAATAATATATTTATTAACATGAATTTCATGTGTACACAAAAATATTTATAACTTCATAGAAAATATTTTCGTGACTTCATAAAAATCAGCATGCACGTTAGCCCAAATTATTTAGGAAAAATAACTAAAAGAGTGGGCACAAGAACTCACTAGTTGCAAAGCTTCCAAATGCACAAGCTAACCGCCCTATGAGCTTATCCTCGACCAAATATCGAACACTCCCATGAACATATATGTTATGCTAACACATGTAGAACGCTCCACGCCCGAGCATGATAATACGTTCAAAACCATAATCTTGAAACCTATACATGAACTTATACAACATCCAATATTTTAATTAACCACCAAAATGCAAGAACCATCTGGATTGTCATCCCCGTGATGACGTACACATGCATGACCTGTTGATCACCATCTTAATTCAAAATGACCATAATCTCTAGAGGAACACACATACCCTTTGCGTACGTTAGTAACAAAAATGAGAAGAAATCTTGTTTTGCTCATAACTTCAACATTCGATATTTGTTTCGCACGATCCATATATTCACGAAATCGTCTCGACAAGTCCAACATATGAAAATTATTTGCGTCGACCGCCAATGCTGCCCCTGCTGCCAGCACGCACTTCTGTGCGTCAGCTCGTTCGGTTCTGCGCGCTGTCTTTGCACAGCTCGAAACCTTGTCATCCAAACTCCGTTTTCTTCAAATAACATATCCACGCGACCGTGACAACATGATCTTTCATCTAGTTCAATTCCTGCCTCCGTCTGGCGCCGACGCATCCATCAGTGGCCACAACAGTCGGCTGTTAGTTTCTGACTCTTTACCGGAACCGCGGACACCTCACCTTCTGTTGTACCACTATCCTCGTTCAACTTATAATACTCGAACATCGCAATAACATGAACCACTCTCCTCGACAAGCCTCACGGTCAGATTCGAAATCACCACCACCGATTAAACCTTAAACGATGAGAACAAGCAGGTACTCAAAAACCAGCAACGAAACGATAACTACATGATCTAACAGTTAACTAAACTGGACTTGCTCGAGGAGGGACAAAACGAAACAAAAATATAACTCGATGTCGGAACCGTGCGCACATCTACAAGCAAGGTTTGATGTAAGAGTTTTCCACCGTGTAAAGATTTACATAAACTCTATGACAAGGTGAGTTGATGATTTCCTCTATATCGAAGATACTACCTGTCCTACCATTTAAAGGAGCAAGTGAGATGATCCATGGGAGGTGACGGCATTTAGGGTTTTGTTTAGTTGGTTTTAAAAGCCAAAGCTTGCACATAGGTCCTTCATCTTTCACATAAAGACAACTTATTCCCAAAGTTATAATAATAACAATTGTTTCCCATGTTCCTATTTTAGTGCGTTTCATATGAGGTATCATCTAAAATAAATCACCGGGTCTTATAAGTCATACACGTAAAACCTTACGCGTCAAAACCCTTTGACGAACCTACTCTCTAAAAAGTTCTGGTTAGTTGTTTTCATCTAAGTAAATATGTGGCGAATTTCGGGATGTTACAGAAATGAAACCTAACCGAAAATATCGAATAAAGGCTTGTTTTGAGTGGGTTTTTAATGTTGCCGGAAAACTTTCTGGTGGCCGGAAAAACCTTGGCTGGAAAAACGAACAGGAAAACAAGGAGGGAAAGGCAACTTTTAAAACTTTGGGCAAATGGCAAAAATGGTCCCTCAATGTTTAACTAAGTTAGTTTTATTATATCTAGTTAGTTTTTCCTTTATAAAAACTTAACCAATTAACTATATTTAACTTTTTAAAACTCTAAACTTTTATAAAACTTGAAATTTTTATAAAATCCATTGCGTAGACGTTTCAAGACACGTATTTGATTGATACTTATACCCGATCCATAATAAGTATAAATGATAAATTTTAGTTCGCTCTAAAATTAAATTTGAAAACGACGAAACTTACAAGGACTATAATGGAAATTTTGAAGGACTATTATTGTCAATTAGATAAAATACGAGGGTGATGGATGTCACACCTATTTGCTATAAAAAACAACTTTTATGTACATAAGACATTTTTACATTACAATGATTTTCAACGTCGTTGTTACAGCCTGCTGAATCAGAATCACTTCACACATCTCTCTTAGCAATGCCGTCTAATATTATTTCTGTTTCCAAGGTACCATTTTCACACACACATAAATTCATATTAATAAATTTTACTCATTTTTTTATTGTTACACAATCACGGCTACATTTGCCACATATGTTTATAAATATTTTATCTTTAGGATTCTAAATCAGACATAGGCGATAATGAAACGCCAATTTCCATTGCTGATAACTTTGTTGATAAGAAAGTTTATGCTGAAGGCAAACAACGTTCTATCAGTTCCAAGTATCAAATGGTTAAGCGTAAACTGATTGATGCAATTTCTAATGATGAAAGCACACCAATTCCTTCAACTAAGATTAGAAGTGGTGGTAGTATGGAGTAAGATAAAAGTCCGTTGAGTCCTCCATCTTGCTAAAGCCAAATGAAGATGATTAGTTTGCTATGCTGATGGTCTACGAGTTATATTGCTTTATGTTTTTTTTAATATATTTGAACAATTTCTACTTTGTTATTTTCTATTTCTACCATGATTTGGTTGACTGTTTTTATTATGTTTCATGATGATGGTAATATTTAATAAATCTGTTTGGTTGATTGATAAGTATATTTTCAACCATTTGCTATTATGTTTATTCTTTAAAATTAATACAACTGATTGGGTTGATATAGTCATCTACCCTAATGTTATTCTTATTTTTATCACTTATATCTAATTATAAAAAAGTGTACAAGATCAAAGTAAATTGTTACATCTTTGTTGTTGTTATAATACAATCTAATTATAAAGGCCCACTAATTTATTAATGATAGCCCATATGAAACCCGGATATTATGTTATTGCAGTGGGCCGAATTTGTGTTTCTAACATCGGCCCGATTCAGCAATCCAGATTACTTTGTGAATACTTGATTTGTTATAAATACCCTACCAACCTCCTCATACATTGAAAGCAACAAAAACAACTTTACCAATTTGTAAGTTACCTTTTCATCTTCTTCTATCAAACCATATTTGTGATTCTTCTTTTTTTCTTAAATCGATGTATAAGTTATATCCGTTTGTACTTTTATTGTGTATTATTAAGGAATCATCTACTTTATGTAATTATAACTACGAAATTTCGATTATGCATGTACTATAAATATTGATTTGGAAGTAGTAACCGTATATCTTGATTTGTAATGTGACTATGTATTTAGTAACAATTTCTGTTTTCGAAATTTATGTAATAAACAATCAGTGTTTACTATATGTAGTTATCAGTAAGAAATATATAGACTGCATGGTTTGATAATTTATTATTAATTACGTATGATCTTTTTTATCAATGTTTTATCTCAACTAATTGTTCTTGGATATATGTAATAATCGTTTGTATTACTTATGTTAATTTTTGAAATTCTTTTTAAAGAACATAAGACGATTCAACTCTATGTTTGAATTTACGTCTATGGGTGGAAAAATTGATAAGTCTATAAATCATGGTAATGCTCCATTCATCTATCGTATAAGTGGTGAGAACTACCATGCTTTGGGAAATATTTTACCATCACGTGGACAAAATCCAGTATTCTCTCAGCTATACATATATGATACTGAAAATGAAGTTTCGAATAGAATCAATGTCGTTGGGTATGTTATTTTTTTATTGTCTTTTGTAGAAAACTTTACACATTTTTAAATACTTTCGATTCTAATGTATTCATTTTATTTATAGTGATGCAGACGAGGAATACTCATCAGAAAAGGCGCTTGAATTTCAAATTGTAAAAGAATTCAAACAAATGTTGGATGCCAAAAAATCCTTAGTGAAATCTTATAGAATAGCGAGAGATTGTTTTCAGAAGAATCCTGATGCACAAGTCAAGCTTCGATTAAAAGGAATGAGGAAAGAAGATGGTAGAACCTACAACCTACCCACAGTTTCTGAAGTTGATGGATTGATAATTGGTGACCTTAATAAAGAGACAGATAAACATGATATTATTGTGCAGACCATTGATGGAAAGCTAAAAAGAGTTAGTGAGTTACATCTTTCGTATCTTGCTCTTCAGTATCCATTGTTGCTTCCTTATGGTGACGATGGATATAGAACTGACATCCTTCACAAAAATGTTCCCTTACCAAATGAAAGCTCATCTTCAAGTTCAAAAAACAAAAAAGATGACCGTCAAAAAAATGTTACCTTACCAGATGGGAGCTCATCTTCAAACAAAAAAAAACAAAAAACATGAAAGTGTAACAATGAGGGAGTATTTTGCGTATAGGATTCAAGATAGGAGTAATGAATTCTCGCTAATTCTTAATGCACGAAGGCTTTTACAGCAATTTATAGTTGATTCATATACAATGATTGAAATGGAAAGACTAAATTTCATTAAGGGTAAGCAAACCGTTCTTAGGAGTGAGAAGCATAATGTCCTAAGCAAACAAAGAGAAGAAGGACAAACAGAAACATCAAGCATGGGTCAACGAGTTATTATTCCATCTTCCTTTACAGGTGGCGCTAGATATATGATGCAAAATTATCTAGATGCAATGGCAATATGTAAGTGGTACGGATACCCTGACTATTTTATGACAATTACTTGTAATCATAAATGGCCAGAGATGAGAAGATATTTTCAAGATACCACTCTTAGACCATAAGATAGGCCAGACATTTTATGCAGGTTGTTTAAGATTAAACTTGATTCCATCATTAAAGACCTGAAAGATAAACACTTATTTGGGACTGTTGAAGCTGGTACGAACACATGAAGTTAATTTTATTACAACATTATTTTTTTTTTAACCTTTCTAACTTATTTTCTTTTGTTTGCTCCCAATATTTTGCAGTTGTATACACGGTTGAGTTTCAAAAACGTGGATTGCCACATGCACACATCTGTTTGTTTATGGCCGTTGGTTATAAGCTTCCAATAGTTGACCATATTGACAAGTTCATTTCAGCAGAGATACCGAATAAAGATGAAGAGCCAGAATTGTATGAACTTGTACGTGAATTTATGATTCACGGTCCTTGTGGACCTTTGAACATGAGTTGTCCGTGTATGGTCAATGACAAATGTTCAAAAAACTTCCCAAAAAATTTCCAGAATGAGACTTCTATCGATATTGATGGTTATGCAGTGTATAGACGAAGAGATAATGGTTCGTTTGTAGAAAAGTCTGGTGAGCAATTAGATAACAGATATGGCGTTCCATATAATAAGACTCTTCTTAAAAGATAC
This sequence comes from Ambrosia x helenae, assembly GCA_030844895.1. Taxonomy (NCBI): domain Eukaryota; kingdom Viridiplantae; phylum Streptophyta; class Magnoliopsida; order Asterales; family Asteraceae; genus Ambrosia; species Ambrosia x helenae. Next base: position 110,814,166 of record CM061229.1, on the reverse strand, counting down.
CAGGCACATATCAACGTTGAATGGTGTAACCAAGCTGGATCCATTAAGTATTTATTTAAATACATTAACAAGGGTTCAGATAGAGTTACTATTAATTTTGTGGAAAGCAAGAAAGTACCGGGTGAAGACATAGTGGTTGATGAAGTCAAAGGATTTTATGATTGTCGTTATATTTCTGCGTGTGAGGCTTCATGGAGAATATTCTCATATGATATTCATTACAGGACACCTCCTGTAATGAGATTACCTTTTCATCTACCCGGTGAACAAAGAATTGTTTTCGATGCTATGCAGGACATTGACGACGTTCTCAATAAACCCTCTTGTGCTTCATCTATATTTTTGGGTTGGATGGAACGCAAGAAAAATGATGCCAATGCAAGGCAACTAACTTATATCCAATTCCCTTCACAATATGTTTGGAAATTACAAGAAAGAAAATGGGAGCCTAGGCAAAGAATAAAGTCAATTGGTCGGATTCATTCAGTTCCTGCTTCTGTTGGTGAAGCTTATTTTTTGAGAATTCTTTTGAATAAGGTTAAAGGGCCAATATCATTTGAAGATATTCTTAAAGTTGATGGGAAAGTACAATCCTCTTTTAGGGATGCATGCTACGCTATGGGACTCTTGGATGATGATACATAATATGTTGAAGCAATAAAGGAAGCGGCTTTTGCAGGTTCTGGCCCTTATCTAAGGAACTTATTTGCAACTCTGTTAGCGTCCAACAGTTTGTCAAGACCTGACATTGTTTGGGAGAAACATGGAATTATTTGTCTGATGACATTTTACGCAACAGAAGAATAGATTCAAATTGTCCAGGTTTTTAACTTTTTTTAATATATTATTACTTTAAGATAGATTTTCTACAATTTTTTGTACATATACTACATAGTAATGATTAATAATTATTAGGAATCTAAATTATACTATTTTTAATGGTTCGACATATTTAATTGTTCATTTTATATGTTAATTATATTATATATTTCATTCTAACACATTTTTTATATATTTTTTTCCAGATTTGATCCTTTCAGACGACGAAATTAAGAATTTAGCTTTACTTGATATTGAGAAGTTCTTATTGCGTAATAGTTGCAGTTTACGACATTTCGTAGGTATGCCATATCCTGAGAATGAGTTTCTATCATTATTAGACAATAGTCTTATTTGGGAGGAGTTGGGATATGACACAAACAGTTTGGTTGAAGAATTTGATGCTCAGTTCGCTTCTTTAATAGATGAACAAAAAAATATTTATAACTGTGTAATGAAATCTGTTGAGGAGAAGAAAGGAGGAGTTTTTTTTGTTTATGGTTACGGTGGTACGGGTAAAACGTTCCTATGGAAGACTTTATCTTCATCCATAAGATGTAAAAGAAAGATTGTTTTTGAATGTTGCTTCGAGTGGTATCGCATCTTTGCTATTGGCAGGTGGTAGGACAGCACATTCCAGGTTTCGTATTCCTATAAACCTAACTGAAGATTCTATGTGCTACATACCACCTAATAGTGATGTTGCACAACTGCTTAAACAAACCGATTTGATTATATGGGATGAAGCACCCATGACTCATAAACATGCTTTTGAAGCACTAGATCGAAGTTTAAAAGATGTATTTGGTGTACATGCTGATGAGTCGTCTGATTTGTTATTTGGTGGAAAGGTTGTTGTATTTGGGGGTGACTTTAGACAAATTCTACCAGTTGTACAAAATGGATGTGACACCCGGCAATTTCCGGTAACTAACTTTTGAAAACTTAGTAAGTCTACCTTAGCGAGTCGCACATACGTTACACATAACAAGGTCGGTCGAGTCGAGTCGCACATCATTAGGGTTTTAACATACGCAAGTCTCGGGTCCCGGGATTTGGTGATCGGGAGGGAACGTGTTATTTATCATGCATTATATGTTGGTAATCATTATGTGACTTGTCGGTATGTGGAAATGTGCTTACATATGTTAAAATAGGGTTTAACGCGCCAAAAACCCAGACACATAGGCTATAGGCGATTAGGCTATGTGTGATAGCCTAATCGCCAGTATGATAGGCGAGTAGGGAGGAGCTAGGGGTGAATAGGGGGCTATTCGCATGAAGCTTCATGCGAATAGCAGCCCTAATCGCCTGAAGCTGCTGCGTACTCGCCTGAACTGCTCAGAACGATTAAAAACGCCTATAAATACCACCCTTGACCTCCAAAACATCATTTATGCTACCCTAGCCGTCCCATAACCTATCTCAACCCACAAACACCCTCTGGAACCTATTTTTACATCAAAACAACCATTTCCAAGCTTATTCCATCATCTCCTCTTGAATACAAGGTGTGTTCTTCAAACCCAAACCTTTAAATGATTATATTTTACTCCCTAAAAGTCCAGACCTGACTTATAAATGTTTTTGTCTTTGAAAATCCATTTAAAACCGTTTTTAAACAAACCCACACCTTTACATGTGTTATATGTGTTATATGTGTTATATGTGATTAAAGATAGAATTTTTAGGATTGAATCATGGTTGTTTTTGTGTTATTATGATGTTTATGGCTGTTACAAGTTAGTATGATGATGTCCTAGGAGTTTGAATGGTTTTGGTTGTGTATTGTTGATACTTGATGTTTTGACCCATTTGAAGGATTTTGGATGATTAAGAATGATATGAGGTGTGTTGTTGATTGTTTGATGTTAGGGTTTGCTCTAGGATGATGCTAGAACAGTAGGATGCTATCGGACAACGTGGTTATGTGATTTAATCTGAATAATTGCTATTTAGGGCAAGTTCTTGCATGTTGATGTGATGTTTACATGTTAAGTTGCTATTTTGGGAAAACGCTCGCATTCGGAACTGTTAGAATGATGAAAACTTAGGGGTTTTGCTTGAAATATGTTTGTTAATGTGTTAGGATGATTATTGGGTGTTTTTACATGTATTGGATCTGATTTGGAGAGTTTGACGCGCGAAAGTGCGCTACAGACATGCAGAGGCGAGTAGGATCCTACTCGCATGAAGCTTCATGCGAATAGGACTCCTAATCGCCTGAAGCTTAGGCATTTACAGTCCTAATCGCCTATATATAAGCATTTAGAGCCCTATTCACCTCAACAACTAGCAAATACAATCCTAAATGCTAGTTTGATTCCTAAATGCTACTTTTACTAGCAAATACAATCCTAAATGCTACTTTTAATAGTGATTACAATCCTAAATGCTAGTTTGATTCCTAAATGCTACTTTTACTAGCAAATACAATCCTAAATGCTACTTTTACTAGTGATTACAATCCTAAATGCTAGTTTGATTCCTAATCGCGTGTAATGCTGTCATAAGTGTATTTTGACACCCCGAAACCCGATTTAACACCTAGGAACATGATAGGAACCCCATGACATGCCTAGTAACATAGTAACACGTGTTTGGACTTGTTTGTACGTTATTCGACCTATGTGTTAGAATAATTGAACTATAACGCATGTTAAGTACTAAGTTGCATGTTTTGTGTATGTTTGTGTATGAGATGAACACGTGGAGTGCCGGGTCACCAATGGGATGTCGAGTCTTGTCTTACGTAGTCTGGTTGTCGGTCAAACACGCTTTTCGGACACATAATGGTCATGGACTGGACTTAGGGACTAATGAACCCGATGGGTTATTAGTCTAACTTGACACATATCTTATGATAGGTCGCCAATAGTTGGGGCTATCATATCTTACAGACGGTTTACTCTTAAACGGAATACGCAACCTAAGGTGAGTTCACGGCCCCACATTTTACGGTTTATGTTTTCGGGGAGAAACATTCTTAAAACTCTTTTATGACTTATGACTTGTTAAACTCTTATGGCTCATGACTCTTTATCACGTTATACTATGGCTTACTTATCGTACTATACGGTTCATCAAAAAGTCCCTTAGAAACCACTAACATGGGTATATGGCGGGGAAATATGGATAGCGCTATTGGGAACTGAAAACCCCACTCGACGGTTGGACCGGGCGGGTGCATATTGTCTCTAATAAAACAAGGTCTACCGGTGATGACGGTAGCCCATAGGAAACTAAGGGTCACTACACGGCTTAGTCAGCAATGGTTTCACCCGTATGAGTATCTCATTCTGCGCCTAGCTAGCGTTCTCACAAGCATAGTAGTAACTGTGATGGTAACGGTTTTCGAAGGATCACTTTAAACGTTTAATTAAAACCTGTGAACTCACCAGCATTTTATGTTGACTCTTTTAGCATGTTTTCTCAGGTCGCTAAGGTAGCAGCTGTCGGATAGGCGCACGAGGTCGCACTGGAGTCGTCTCGCGTCTAGGCTCTCATTGCACGTTTTGGATTTATGAACTTTTGAACTTATGTTTTATTTCTGCATGACTTTTGTAAACTTTAAATGCTTCCGCACTGTTGAATGTTGGTTTTAAACTTATGCATGGTTTCTGTTTATGTATGTTTTTACATTTAGACGTCGTTTATTGTGACCGTTGACTTAGATCCTGGTGTGTCACACGCCTCGCGGTAGAACTCCGCAGGTGGAAATTTGAGGGTGTGACAATGGAACTAGGCATGACATTGTTAATGCCTCATTAAGTTCATCATACATTTGGCACAAATGCATTGTTTTAGAATTAACAAAAAATATGAGGTTGCTTTCAGGAAGCTGCAATTCTGATATTGAGAAAATTAAAAAGTTTGCATCTTGGCTTCTGGATATAGGAGAAGGAAAGGTCGATACAATAAGTGATGATTAGGATGTTATTTTGATACCTGATGACTTACTTATTTCTCAATCTTCGGATCCTGATTCTGATTTGATAGAATTTGTTTATCCGTCACTTTTGGATAACATCCACATTTCGACTTATTTTCAAGATCGAGCTATATTGGCACCGAAGAATGAAGTTGTTCATGAAATTAATGATATATTACTTTCAATGTTTCCCGGTGACGAATTTGAGTATCTAAGTTCGGATAGTGTTTGCCAGTCCGAAGATGTTAACAAACAGGTTGATGAAAGATTAGTTTCTCCTGATGTGTTGAATGGTCTTAAGTTTTCTGGAATACCAAACCATCGTTTGGTTTTGAAAGTTGGTGTACCCGTAATGTTACTTAGAAACATTGATCAGAAAAGCGGTTTATGTAATGGGACAAGGTTACAAGTTGTTAAAATGAGAAAACGTGTAATTGAAGCAAAAATCATTTCAGGAAGTAACATTGGAATGCGAACTTTTATTCCAAGAATTACTTTATCCCCCTCGGATAAAAAAATTCCTTTTAAATTTAACAGAAGGCAATTCCCACTTGCTGTTTCTTTCGCAATGACAATAAACAAAAGTCAAGGACAATCCTTATCCAGAGTTGGGTTGTATTTGAAGGATCCAGTTTTTTCACACGGCCAGTTGTATGTTGCACTATCAAGAGTCAGAAGTCGAGATGGACTGAAGATAGTTATAGTAGATGAAAATGCTGAACTGACGAACAAAACATCAAACGTTGTGTACAAAGAAGTCTTTCAAGATTTATGAATAATGTGAGTAATTTTGATGTAATTTTTTGCTTATCTTCATTAACGTTATGTACATACAACTTCAATAATAAAGTATTATTGTAAAACTTTTTTTGTTTTTTGTTTGGTTTGAACCGTGCGTGACCATTGATCTGTAAAACCAGTTAGCTCCTAATTACAATTACATTAAAAATAAAAATATAATATAGGTAATTACAAAAACAAAATGTATTTATACCTTTGTGCTGTTTTGTTAAATGTTATACTTTGGTTGAGTACTGATCATAATAGGTAATCGGTTTTCGTTGTCATCGTTATTTATAAGTTACCTAAATTATCCACTTTCACATGAAAACCATAGTTATATATTAGTTTTAATATCCAGATCATATCAACGCAACATTGAAACATGACGTTTATATAAGAAAAAAATATCAGGCTTACCATTCCAATACTTAAGACTTTACATTATGGACACTCAACTTGAATAATGCAAGTCTTAGTTTAATATTTTTTTTTAATTTACTTTGGTTTGCACCGTGGGTACCCACGGGTCTCAAACCTAGTACTATATAAATAGAGTTTTAAATAAGCAATAAAATGTTTATACATAACAATTCTATTTCAAAAGATTTCTTTTTCTCCAAGCCAGTAATAAAATAGAAACCGCTGACGTCACCCACCGTCTTTTCGATAAACACAAATTCTAAAATGGAATTTGACGATCAGTGAACCGTTTGGATGGTGTTCCTTTACGTTGATCCATTTAATAAATGAACGAACATGAACGCGTGTAATGCTCATTCACTTATGATCTTGAACGTTAGCTTATTTTTTGTTCATTTACATTCGTTTATGTCCATTCATTCAAATAAACAAATAGAAATAGATTACCATTAAATCATGTCAACTTAAATTCCCTTTCTCTCTGTGTCTTTATTTCTCTAGTTTTAATATCTTTTCATATATATTATTTTATAGATCATCTAGAAAATTAAATACATATAAATAATATTAATTCATTGATCCTATTTATTATTTATAATTTACTTTTATAGAGTAAACATCAAAATCGAACCAAAACAAAATATAAAAATACGAACATGTCTGAAGCAAATATCAATTACATCAACATGTCTTGTTTTGTTCCTTTTGAAAACCCAAACTCTAAAAACCAATAGTGTGATCTTAGTTGTATTATCATATTGGTTTGTTGACTCAAATCAATGCACAATTACACATTAGAAAAAAAAAGGCTAGTCCTGAAGTATTGTCGGAAAATGGGCTTAAGTAACCGGAAAACAAACTTGTGTATATCGGTTCTTATGAAATTAGAGAAACAAGCAATTAATATGCTGTTTTGGACTTGAGTTGTCAAAGTCGTAGCATATTGTTATATTATATTGTTGTTGTTGTTATATTGTTCTTTTTTCAAGATCTATAAATATTTCTTATTGTTTTATAAACTTGATAATTTTCGCATCTCATAATAGATATTAAAAACATTTATAATTAACATCTCGTCGCAAAGCGTGAGGTGATATCGACTCGTTAGATACATGATCTTAGTTTATATATATATTGATAGTGTATTACTCATAAAATCTTCTAATCAACAAAGTATACTTTAAACTTTATTTATTATGATTAAACTCATTGCTTAACAGTCTTTCTCTCTTTATAAACATTTTAATCGCAAAATGTTTTACCACAATAACAATGGCCATAAAAACAATATGGCTTACCAACAGGACATTTACAATATTTTAGACAATGAATATCTTTTGTACACACCGGAAGACGATCTAGTGGATCCTTCAGCTTTGATGGGAAATTCGATACACGAGAACCTGGTGATGATCATAAATGACATAAGTATACCATGAAAATGATTAAAATAAATAAATTAATAAATAACTTCTTTAAGTGCTTATTATAATGAGAACTTTATTTGATTTCTACTTAGAAGAGTGGATTTTTGATACCCGAGGATGATACAAAAAGGAGTATGAAGCATATCATGATAAGAACCTTCGTCATGGAATTAGAATTATGAGTTCCTAGTTGACAAACTTTGTTCACGTTTTCTGTTCTTGAATTACTCTTTCCTATTTATAACCTATAGGATAGGATGATTCTTTAAATATTAAGAGGAAAAATAAATGTGTAGGAAGTTATAAATTAATAAATTGCGTAATTCAATCATATCCAATTACTATATTATATTACATTACAGAGTTAATTGATACTTTATAACAATAATGTATCATATTATATAATAGTGTTATATCTTATTTGTTTTAAGTTTTTCTTTGGTTTTGTGAATTTTTACAGAAAAATATACGGGTTTTAACTTTTATTTACAAAAAACGAGTATATAAGAACAAAAAAATAACAAAAAAAGTAGTCTCGGTGTGAGTGAAGTATTATATTCTGCAGCAAACACGAGTCGACCCCCACGTACCTTCTGTGAGGTAAGTATTATACTCATTACAACTCGTTTCTTCAGAGGTATTTAAATACTAAGGGGCTGTTTGGTAGCCTCTTAATCAGCCTCTTAACCATTCAGTTCTGAATCATTTAGCATTCAGACTGTTTATTTCAACATCTGAATGGAATGGTTAAGTGTTGAACCATTAAGCTAATAAGGGATGTTGAATGATTATGCTCTTAACCATTCAAAGCCTCTTAACCATTCAGATCATCTTAATGATTCAGCACTTAATCAACCAAACAGCCCCTAAATATGATAATAAACTATTGCCAACTATAATAATTTTTTCCTAATATATCGATCGATTAGTATTTAAAAACATAGTGTAACACCCCAAACTCTTGTTTCACCTAAATACGCCATTAGGCATAATTGATAAAATAACAAAGCGAGTTTAATGGTGGATGTTTTTAGCCACCGAATAAAAAAACGAGGCTAAACCCTTTACCGAAGACTAATCTAGTTAATGTTATAACCTAAAAAAACAAAATCGAGACTAAACCTGAGGGGCTAAATATGACAGTTAAGCAAAGTTATGATGAAAGGGGGTTAAAATGAAAAAGTGTGTGAAGACACACACTTCACATCGATCATCACGCCTCCAAAAACACACACAGAAGAGCTTCATCCAATTCGGCCCCAAATCATGCCAAAAATCGACAGTTTTTCTTAATGCATGATGAAATTCATGATCATCTAGTGTTCTAAACATCTGACGTGTGCGAATATACACATAATTTTACAATGAAATAACACACGTATCTGCTTTAATATTTATAAAAATGGTTTAGACCTTAATATTAAAACACACACAATAGGGCAAGTGTAACCCGTCATATATGTAGTAATGTACAAATAAGAACCAGATATCGATCCATGGACGCGCGCGGAGCAATTGTACTGAAACTCTATCCTCAATTTACCAGTAGGAAAAGATAGTGGAAGTTTAAACTAAATTAATTCTAAAGTATCTAATTGACATATGTAAGACTCCAAATACAAAATATAACTATATAGACTATAATAAATCAATCCTAGCATGTCATCTACATATCATATGAAATAAAGGCGTGTGATCAACATTAGTCTCCCTTTCGGGCATCCTAACATGACAACTATACAGAAATCTAACACGAATACACACGTTAACCACTTCAAGTCGTTTATTAGCGAGCATCTGATATGATCTCATGCAAATCTTCTAAAGATAAGTTAGTCTCTGTTAAGAGTGTTCTAACCTCACTAATCCAGGAAAGCGATACCAATACACAACACAACCACCTAGACTAGCATAAAGTAGAGCATTTCACAACCTACTTCATTTTACCAACTTTGAACACAGATCTAATAAGATCGCTATTTTCACCAAAATAACTAGCAAAGATCATTAACCGTGTCAAAGATCAGTAACAACACCATTAAGCTTTTAAAACCCTTTTACGTGTCGATAAGCATTTCTAATCATTATTCGACTGACTTTAACCAAACCAATGCCCGGTTACAATTTCATGGTGTAAACTTATTAACAAGTTAACTAGTCTACTACCGGATGATTAAACGGACGGTTTTTCAACATGTATCCGCCTAACACATTCGACAATCATCAAAGTCATTCAAACATAACTACAAATCCATTAACAATGAAACAAGGTTGCACTATGATCATCAAGATTCAAACATGAAAAACGCCAAATTGATACAAGACATGATTAACTATACAAACAATTGTTTTAACATACTACATACTAGTGTTCTTGCCCGTAGGCGTACGGTTTACTAAATAAACATCACAAGAACATACAAAATCAGATTTGATACAAAAATGGATTATAAGATCAAACCATAGAAATGCAAATGTGATGGATTGGATGATGATGGATGGATCGGATGGCTTCCCGAGCTCGTTCCACGCCTTTGCAGCACTTCGTTAGCTCCAGAAATCGCCCAAGATCGACCCCAGAAAACCCAATAATCGAACAGTGAGCTGAATGGGTGTTTTATACAAGTCAGGGGCCTGTGTGTCACACCCTCAAATTACCACTTGCGGGGTTTTACCGCAAGGCGCATGACAAACCAGGATGCAAGTCAACGGTCACAATAAACAACACTATATGAGAATACATAACATTCAAAAGACATAGTTTTCATAAACCCATAAACTGTAGCGGAAGCATTCAACGAGTTACAATCCAAAGTTTCAATGTTTCAAATGTTTAATGCAAAACGTGAACTAAACCCTAGACGCCAGTGCAGACCCGTGCGCCTAGTTCCAATTGTTGCTACCTTAGCGACCTGAGAAAAACATGCCAAAAAGATGTCAACATATAATGCTGGTGAGTTCACAGGTTTGTTCAAAATGTTACTAAAGCGTTACCATGTCCATACTATATCAATGTTACCAAGTACGCTAGCTAGGCGTATGTTTCATTACTACTACGATTGGAAACCATTACTGGACACGTTTAGCAATGTTCAGCATGTTTAAGCAGCCCGTATGTTCAGCATGATACCAATGTACCTGTTCGAGACAATATGCACCCGCCCGGCCCTCCAAGCCGACGAGTGGGGCAGGTCACGCCCAATAGATCTATCCACATTTCCCCCGTTGTGCAACCCCGCACATTCATGGTTTCCCCCGGGACTTTCCAAAAGATCGTATAGCAATATAAAGTTAAAACCATAGTATGACATATGTTACCAAAACCGTTTAGCGCATGTTTTCTCCCCCAAAAGTTAAAGCAGTAAAAGTGGGGCCGTGAACTCACCTTAAGTAGCGTTCTTCAAATATAAGTAAAGATGTTTAGCCCTTGATAATCCCTCTACCGGAGATCTATCAAAATGTTCACATAAGTGTTCTGACTAATAACCATAAGGTTATCTAGTCCCTGATTGTCCAGATCGTAACCAAGTATGTTTTAAAACGTGTTTAAATGTTTAACCGACACACTAGACCGACCCGACATCCCGTTGGTGACCCATTACCCTAACTAATCAAGTACACATAGATTACACACAAGGTTCAAGCACAAAACACTTAGTTTGTATCAAAAATCTCATTTCTGCATCAGAACGGTCGAACCAGTCAGTTTTAAGTCTCCTTCGCACCTTTTTGTCTCCTTCGCACCATTTTTACATCTCGTTCGACCGTTTGATGCTTCCTTCTCCCGTTTTATCACATTCGTCCAATAAAAACCCAGGTTCGACCCTGGATCCCTCCTTCGCACCATCGACTGGTCGAAGGAGGCCAGGTTCGCCCCTGTTGTATAATTTTTCCTAAAAACGCTTCAAACACATTCAAAACGACCCGAAACATCATCAAACACAGCAGTCAAGCATGGATAACTTATCCCTACAAAACCCCATCGATTTCCCCCGATAATACGTCCGTTTCAGCCCTTTCCCAAAATGGTAAAGATTATGGAAACATCACTTTCATGCATGGATTATTTACCCAATTTGGAAACTTTTGAAATCGATTCATGTTTAGCTTAAAATACTCAGTTTGTCGATTATCCGATCTTTCTTATTCATTCTATTGATCATAAATATTCATACATCAAGTATTAATCCAATAAAACCCCCAAATATCAATATATCCAATACTAACCCTAAACAACAATATTCCCTTATTAACAACATTCCTATATCATGTTTCTATCATAGATATAGCAGCAAATCAGTGAACAACACATAACACCACATAATACACAATTTACACATGTTATTCATTATGAAAACCTATGTTAAATGATCATGTTTTGATTTAGAAAGATGTTTAAAAGGTTTTTAATCATAAAAACACCTTTAGAACAGATCCGGACAATTAGGGTTAGATGAAAACGAATTAAAATGCTTTTGAAAGATTTAGGGTTATGAACACACCTTGGATTCTTGTTTAGATGTTGTAGATGGGTTAGATTATGAAAAAGAAGAGCAAAAACTCCTTCCTTAGTGTTTAAGATCGTTTGAGAGCGTTTTGGGACGGTTAGGGTTTGTGAAATGATGAAAAATGACAAAGGTTGGTATTTATACTAATCTTCCTTCGCACCAACTCATTGGTCGAATGTAGTCTCCTTCGCCCCTTTCACTGGGTCGAATGAGACCTGATTGGTCGAAGGGAATTCCTCAAATTCCACTTCCCTGGTTCGCCCATTTTACAAGGGTCGAACCAGGCAATTTCCTCTCCTTCGACCACTCGATGTGGTCGAACCAAGACCTCTTTTAAACTAGTTTTCCAGTTTGTCGTGTTTAACGCATTCTAACACATCCTAACACATAAGCATGCATCCTTAGTCTATATTTAACACATTTAGGCACAGATAATCATTTACACATCATTTAAACACATCTATGTATATAATCCACCACACAACCCATAATCTACACATATACTTAATTAGTTCATGTAATGTCACCAACAACGGAACCCGGTACTAGTGTATTACCAAAACGACTCCCAATGATCCTCCAGATCATTGTACCCTGGACAATCCTAACTTGACCCGACTCAACTAACCCAGTTAAGTTTGTTTATAAACGTTTCTCGCTAAGGTAGACTTAGATGTTACTAATATGTTTAAGCCGAACATGCCGGGTGTCACATCATCCCCACGTTGAAAGAATTTTCGTCCCGAAAATTGCGCAAAGCCCAAAAAGAAAGAAACGAAAAGAACAGAATGAAAAGAAAATTACCGGATGTCACATCATCCCCACGTTGAAAGGAATCTCGACCCGAGATTCATTCCGCTTCAGCAGTAACATGCCTCGATTCAAAAGCGCGCTTCGGAAAGAGATGAGGATACTTAGATTTCATCTGATCCTCCCGTTCCCATGTGAACTCCGGTCCACGGTTTGAGTTCCAACGGACTTTAACGATGCGGATTTTACTCCGACGAAGGCTACGAATCTTGTAGTCGAGAATCTCGACAGGTTCCTCCACAATGCGAAGACGATCATCAACCTTGATCTCTTCCAGTGGTACAATGAGAGATTCATCAGCCAAACACTTCTTCAAGTTAGACACATGGAAGACGTTGTGTACACTACCGAGCTCCGCCGGTAAGTCAAGTCTGTATGCCACCGGTCCAATCCGATCCAAGATTGCGAACGGTCCGACATAACGAGGGTTAAGCTTGCCACACTTTCCAACGCGTATGACGCCCTTCCATGGTGAAACTTTCAGAAGTAGTTTGTCCCCAACCTGGAACTCTAAAGGTTTTCGACGGCGATCGGCATAGCTCTTCTGACGATCCCGTGCAGCAGCCAAACGTTGACGGATCTGTACGATTTTCTCCGAAGTTTCGTACACGAGTTCCGGACCAGTGAGCTGGCTCTCGCCCACCTCGGCCCAACAAAGTGGTGATCGACATTTCCGTCCGTAAAGAGCCTAAAACGGAGCTGCCTTGATGCTAGAGTGATAGCTGTTGTTGTAGGAGAACTCCACTAACGGCAGGTGGATCTCCCAACTTTTGCCAAAATCGATAACACATGCCCGAAGCATGTCTTCCAAAGTTTGAATCGTCCGCTCACTCTGTCCATCAGTTTGCGGATGATAAGCCGTACTCATATCCAACTGAGTACCCAAAGCCTTGTGCAGAGCCTTCCAGAAACGCGAAGCGAAACGAGAATCACGATCAGAGATAATAGAAACAGGCACCCCGTGCCGAGCAACCACCTCCTTAAGGTAAAGTCGAGCTAACCGCTCGAGTCCATCGGTTTCCTTAATAGGTATAAAACGTGCCGATTTTGTCAGCCGGTCAACAATCACCTAGATCATATCGTAACCACTAGGTGACCTTGGCAGTTTGGTGACAAAATCCATCGTGATTCGTTCCCACTTCCATTCTGGAACCTCTGGTTGTTGCAGGAGACCAGACGGCCTCTGATACTCCACCTTGACTTTAGCACAAGTCAAACATTTACCGACGTAAGAAGCTATGTCAGCTTTCATGTTCGGCCACCAATAAAGTATCTTCAAATCCTGATACATCTTATCGGAGCCAGGGTGAATAGAATACCGGGACTTGTGAGCTTCATCCAGAACAAGCTCGCGCAATCCCCCGAACAATGGGACCCAAACACGTCCCGCAAAATAGTGCAAGCCATCAGTCCTGAGCTCAAGATGCTTGTCAACACTGTGCATCGTTTAAGCCTTAAGGTTTTCCTCCTTTAAGGCTTCCAACTGTGCAGAACAGATTCGGTCAGGCAACGACGAATGAATGGTGAGCTGTAAAGCTCGAACACGGCGAGGGTTCGCAGACTCCTTCCTGCTCAAGGCGTCCGCCACAACGTTCGCCTTGCCAGGATGGTATTTGATGGCACAGTCATAATCGTTCAGGAGTTCAACCCAGCGACGCTGCCGCATGTTCAACACCTTCTGGTCGAAAATATGCTGAAGACTCTTGTGATCGGTATATACTTCACACATGGTACCGTACAAGTAATGTCTCCAGATTTTCAACGCAAAGACTACTGCACCCAGTTCCAAGTCATGAGTAGTGTAGTTCTTCTCATGAACTTTGAGTTGACGAGAAGCATAAGCAATAACCTTCCCGCGCTGCATCAACACGCAACCAAGACCCCGAATAGAAGCATCACAGTACACAACAAAGTCATCCGTACCCTCAGGTAGGGATAAGATAGGTGCAGAACAAAGTTTAAGCTTCAGCATCTGAAATGCTGATTCTTGGGGTTCATCCCAGTCGAACTTTCGGTCCTCCTGGGTAAGAGCAGTGAGGGGTTGAGCGATCTTCGAAAATCCCTCAATGAAACGACGATAATAACCCGCAAGACCTAGGAATTGCCGCACCTCAGATGGTGTCTTTGGTGCTTCCCAGTCTTTAATAGCCTCGATCTTAGCCGGATCGACATGAATTCCCAGTTCATTCACCACATGTCCTAGGAATTGAACTTCACGCAACCAAAAATAACACTTCGAGAACTTAGCATACAACTGCTCCTGTCTCAAAAGTTCCAAGACCAACCGCAGATGTTCCTCATGATCTGCCTTGTTCTTGGAGTAAATCAGAATATCGTCAATGAACACGATGACGAACTTATCAAGGTAAGGCTTGCAAACGCGGTTCATCAAATCCATGAACACCGCCGGTGCGTTAGTGAGACCAAAAGGCATGACCAAGAACTCAAAATGGCCATAACGAGTGCGAAAAGCAGTCTTCTGAATGTCAGCTTCCCTGACACGCAACTGGTGATAACCGGACCGCAAATCAATCTTCGAATAGTAGCTAGAGCCCTGAAGCTGGTCAAAGAGATCATCAATGCGAGGAAGAGGATAACGATTCTTGATGGTCACTTTGTTCAACTCACGATAATCGATACACATACGAAGACTTCCGTCCTTCTTCTTCACAAACAAAATAGGGGCTCCCCACGGGGAAGAACTCGGTCGAATGAAACCCTTTTCCAAGAGTTCCTGTAACTGGCTGGACAGCTCTTGCATTTCGGGAGGTGCAAGACGATACGGAGCTCGGGCAATAGGAGCTGCGCCCGGAGTGAGATCAATACCAAACTCAACCTGACGATGGGGAGGAATGTAACAACCGGCAAAAATAAGGTAATTCCGTACAAATTAATTAATATATGATTAACGTAATTAAATGCAATTATGTGTGATTTAATTATCAAGGCCTTAGGGGATAGCAATTTCCAAATAGGGCATAGGAATGCATACGTTTAATGGTAAAGCATGATTGGATCATGTGCGAATAAGCTATCCGGCATGGACGTTGGCAACTACCCGGTAATAATTAAATAAACGAAACGGATCCCGGACGCCCAGGATATAAAATAAAGGGTATTTTCATGGAATATAATGAGTTTTGGAACTCCAAAACCATAAATGAATACGTCTTGTACAAATCTCCCGGTAACGAATAAAATGCGCGTACTACGCCCGATACGCGTATAACTCATAACTTCACCCGGCAAGGACCTAAATAAACAATCAACGCTTAAATTAGACTATATTTAAGGGTTAATAAAGAAATTTTTAATGTCCGGATAACGCGTGATTAAAACCCGAAAAATACCCGAACGACACCCGAACGACGGGGGATTAAACATAACAAACAATGGGTAAATATTTGAAGTTGTGGACCTCACCAAACCCACCCAAGGGGCCGGCCTAGATGGCCTCCTTGTGTTCAAACATGTGTTAATAATAATTATCTTCACTCTAGGTGAAAAAGAACTATCTTCACTCTAGGTGAAAAAGCATTATCTTCACTCTAGGTGAAAAAGCATTATCTTCACTCTAGATGAAAAAGCATGTCGTGCATAAGACAAAAGTGTAAGATATCTTGTATAAAGATCAAGTGTAAAGATTAGGAAAGATCACAATCATTTAACCAAGATTTACAAGCCACCTCTTTGGCTCTTTCAAAACCCACGGCCACTATCACCCTCCCACACCCATTCAAGATCAATTTTTGTACTTCATAAATCTCTCATATCTTTGGTAATAATCACAAGATCCATGGAAGATTACATGTGATAAGGGTATAAATAACATGTGTTAGGAGATTGAATAACAAAGCAAAACACTTCATTCTTCTTCCTATCTTGGCCGTGAGTTTCCATCCTCCCACATACACATTTCTTTCAAGTTTTTACATCTCCAAATTACTCTAAACAATCCATCATCCAAACCCCTTTTGTGTGTTTCAAGAGCTTGGAGCTAAACCACTAGGAAGAACACACTAAACCCCTCTCAAATCCAAGGTTTTTGTCTTCCCTAGCCTTGTGCTAGTAGTAAGCATTCTTAATCTTGTTTTTGATTGTTATTATTCATGTATGTGTTCCTAGTAGCAAGTTGTACATGAAGGGTTTAAAAATGGTTTAAAACATAATCTTTAATAAGTTTTACATGTGTAAAATGGATGATTAAAGATATGAAAATAAAACATGGATTTGATAATGATGGAGATATAATCTTGAAAATATGTAAAGTTTACATTTAAAGCTAAGTAGGATGATGTTTTGGTTAAGATTTTGGGATGAACTTGAATATGTTAAAAGTAACTTTAAATCATCTTATTATGATTATCTAAGTTATAATATGTGGTAAAACATATTAGAAGTTCATAAACGAAAAAGATGGAAAACCTAAGTTAGCTTACTTAGATGAATGATGTTTTGTTAAAATGGACAAATACATAAAACACACACATAATTAGTCTTCCATAGGGAATACAAGACTAACATAAGTGATTTGATACAAAAATAACTTACCAATAAAAAGTTGAATCTTCAAAGTTTACTATTTTGAGTGAAAAATGTTAACTTTGGAAGTTAGAGTGGAAAAATGCAACTTTTGTAAGTTAAGGGACTAAAGTTGTAACTTTGAAAGTAGAGGACTAAAATGGACATTTTAGAAACTATTAGTCCAAAAATACAAGTATGGAAAGTTTGGTGTCAAAAATGTAAGCAATAAAGTCTAAGGATGATTTTTGTAAATACTAGTAGAAATACCAGGGTATTTTGTATAAGAGTGTATTTTTGAAAGTTATAAAAATATAAAGGGTTTTAACATAAGGATTTCTATAAAATAGAGATTTTATAAAAATATTAAACAAACTTGGAAAACTTATACAAAAATGAATACTTTTATATAAATGGGAATATAAAAGTGTTGGGAACATTTTTGTAGTTAAGTTAACAAGTTGGGTCAAAAATACATAAGTATTTTAAACCATCCAAGTAACATGTGAAAAGAGGAAGAAATATGGATAATATTTCTATAAAATACATGTTGGGAAAAAAAAACTTGGAAAAATTAACTAATCGAGTTAAGATATTGAACTAAGACGTGTTAACGAACCGTACACGGACAAAACATGAGAAAAATGCCATTGCGGCAAGATAAGAAAAATATATATTTTAAGAAGTAAAATATATATATACATTGGGTGAAAACTAATAAACACTTTCCTAAGTGTTAAGAGAATTATTCGTGGGAGAAACACATGACATAAACAAATAAGACGTTAAACAAACGTATATACTCAACGAGAAAAATTACACATCTATATATATATGTACGCTCGTCTCGGCAAAAATTCTAGTATATATACTTAATGGGAAAGTAGATATGTGGGAAGGAAAGCCGCGACGAGAAGACAAAGATATATATATGTGTATGCCGTACCAACGAAATCCTAGTATATTTATTTGAATGGGAAAATAAATATACGGTATGGTGAGTTGAAATGGGACGTTAAGAATATACAATCGAACGACAAGATCTTAGTACATTTGTTTAAATGGGAAAACAAATGTGCGGCAAAGTGAGTCGGGTCGAGGGTTGAAATATATATTATATCGAGCGATGCGATCTTAAGTATAATTATTTAAATGGGAAAATAATTATATGTTAAGTGAAGTCGAGTCGATGATAATAAGATACAAGTTATGGAAATATTAACAAGAGTAATATGTAACTTGTAGTACAAAGGGTAATGTAACGCCAACAAAAACCTAGGATACGCGCTTAATTAAACGGGATTTGGAACAACTTGTGGTCGGGAGTTGGGTGTACAACTTGCCAAGGCACATGCACTATAGGAATAGTGACTTATACGTCTAGGACGTTTGTAGGTGCGAAACCACCCACTTGCTATCTACCTTTTGAGCCAGACGCAGTTTCAGGTGAGTTTCACGGCCCCATTTTAAACTATTTTTACGTTTTCCGGGGGAAAGATGTGTTAGGGAAAATGTTTGACGGGTTTATTACTTGAGGTGTGACCGCCACTCGGGGTTGAGTCCTCGCCTCTATAATCATTTATTCAGGGAAATGAAACCGGAGGAATATTGAATAGTACTATTGGTGCCTGACAAGGCCCACCCCTAATCGATAGCGTCGATTTTGCATTAGGTTATGCCTGGGGTGCATATATTCTGAACTTAAGTCGTGGGAAACCGAGTACCGACTTGGAGCGGGGCATATTTATTTATACGTCTTGGTTTGATTATAGTCTCAAGTAGAGTTATAGGAATTTGCAACTCCTATACATTGTCATAACATGGTATTTCCCAAGTAATCAAGTTTTGGAAACTGAAAACCTGTGAACTCACCAATATATTTTATATTGATAAAACTTTTAAACATATCTTTCAGGTAACTAGATGAAGGAGCACCGGGCAAGCTGGGTCAAGGAATACTCCAATGCGACGTCACACTTTTGCGGGGTTTCACTCTTATTTCCCAAGGCCTTTGGGATATATATGAGAAACCTCTATGATTATCTTAAAAACAATTTACTTTTGTGTAATGTTTGAAACAGAGTTGACGTCATAATAAATGACCCATTTTCTTTAATTACTTGTGTTTAGCATTAACCTTGACTTTATGCTTTTGAACCGTCACGCCACGTGTTTCCGCCGTTGTCGTGGTGTGACAAGGAAGACCAGGTAAATCATCAGGAAACACATCAGAGAAGTCACGAACCACCGGGATATCCTCGATCTTCTTCTCATCGTCAGTAGAAACGTTAACAAGTGCCAGAATGGCCGAACAGCCCTTCCGAAGATACTTACGGGCTTTCATGCTAGAAATGATACTCAGCGGAGCACCGCTTTTCTCGCCACGAACCGAAAGAATCTCTCCATCAGGGAGAGGGATCCGAATAACCTTGTCAAAACAAACGATCTCTGCGCGATACAGCGATAATTAATCCATGCCAACCACGACATCAAAACCACCCAGAGGTACCGGCATAAGGTCAATGGGGAAGGACAAACCCGACAGTTCCAAGCGACATTCCCTAAGGGTGTGTGTCGCTTCGATTTTCTTACCATCAGCCAATTCTATCAAGTACTTAGCCTCTAAAGGTGTGGGTACTATATCTAGCAATCGACTAATATCCAAAGATACGAAACTCTTATCGGCACCAGAATCAAACAAGACAGAAACATAGCGATCATTAAGAAGGAACGTACCGGTAACTGTGTCTGGATCCTGCCTAGCCTCTGCAGATCCAATGACGAAAGCACGTGCAGTCCTGCCTCCGCCGCCATTGTTCCCGTTACCGTTCCCGCCCCTCCCATTATCGCCCTGCTTCAGTTTGGGACAGTCACGCTTGAAATGCCCCGTGTCACAACAGTTATAACACCCCTGCCTCCCCTGAGTCCCCTGAGCAACAGGAGCAGGAGTAGCCGCAGGAGTCTGAGTTGGGGTGAGCGCCACCTTGCAATCCTTAGCATGGTGCCCCAACTGATGGCACCGATGACAACGAGCCCTATCACAACTCCCAGAGTGATGAAAACCACACTTGTTACACTTGGGATGCTTCCCAACATACCCACCCGTCTTCGACCCAGAAGAAGACCCAGATGTATCAAACTTCTTTGCCGGCTGAGCTGGCACCACACTCTTCCCCACACTCTCCCACTTCCTCTTGTTCCCCTCAGCAGCTTTCACAGTAGCACCCTTGGGTGGCAAAACGCCTTCCGCCACCTTCAGGTTAGTCATCCGATGAGCTGATCGGACAACTTCAGCAATAGTGGGAAGATTCCCAGCAGCCACCAACCCAGCAATCTCGGGCACTAGTCCAGACACATAGTGCTCGATCCTCCTGTACTCGGGTGTGCAAGTCAGGACACAACACCGCCAACTCGTTCCTCCTCACAGTATATTCCTCAATCTCCGACCCAACCATCTTGTAACTCCAGACCTCATGCTCCAACTTCTGTATCTCCTCCCTCGGACAGTACTCACCTCTCAAAAGCTGCACAAACTCCGCCCAAGGCATAGCAATAGCCTCTCCCAATCCCACGTTCTGTGTAGTAGCATTCCACCACGACAATGCAGGCCCTTCAAATGTCACAGTAGCATACTTCACCCGGTCCCCAGCAGGACAGTTACACATAACAAAGACAGATTCAACCTTCTCCAACCATCGGAGCAGTCCCACCGCTCCCTCAGTTCCAGCGAAGTTATGGGGCTGACAGTCCCTAAACTTCTTGTAAGAGCACTGAGGTGGGGGTGGATTGGCACCAGCACCTGAAACACGGTACACGAATAAAACACAAACGAAAAGGACACGAAACCCAAAAATGAGGCAAGGTCGACAGAAATCAACTCACCACCCATGGCATTAATCCCAGCCTGGAAATTAGCCATAGCCATGTTCACTTGCTGCTGGAGAAAGTTGTTCAGTTCAGCTTGGGTCATGTTGATGTTTCCACGACCACCGCCTCCAGCACGACCACCGCCGCCAGCACGGCCACCGCCGCCACCACGACGTCCACCACCGCGAGCACCAGACATGATCTAATAAATCAAGAAATCGAGGGATTCAGATTCACTTCCAGTGTCAACCACTAGAAATTTACAAGAGTTAACCTAGGGACAAATTCAGGACTATTTATCCAAACTCGAAGTCCATCGGGATTTTCATGCGTTTCAGTTTATTATTTCGTGTGCACCCGAAATGATAAACTGCTCTACATGGTCCTCCAGATGTACCCCTAATCTAGACCCCAGTCACCGAACATTGTCGCCTATGTGGCAATAGGTGCAAGTGTAAGAAGGCATGTGTGTGCTAGAATCAACAAATCAACCCCTCCTTCTTCAATCCAGAAGAAGAAGACAAGAGTAGGCAAGAACCCAAATAAAAGCGGGTGATGTAACGGAGAAACGTGATGATGATGTAAGGACACCCCGACAACGTTAGTACGTATCCCATTAATAGACCCAAAGTATGTGACCGTCTAGTGTGTGCGACTCGGCTATAGACCAGACTCTACATGCAGTCCTAGTTCACTATAACCATTGGCTCTGATACCAATCTGTCACACCCTCAAATTACCACTTGCGGGGTTTTACCGCGAGGCGCATGACAAACCAGGATCCAAGTCAACGGTCACAATAAACAACACTATATGAGAATACATAACATTCAAAAGACATAGTTTTCATAAACCCATAAACTGTAGCGGAAGCATTCAACGAGTTACAATCCAAAGTTTCAATGTTTCAAATGTTTAATGCAAAACGTGAACTAAACCCTAGACGCCAGTGCAGACCCGTGCGCCTAGTTCCAATTGTTGCTACCTTAGCGACCTGAGAAAAACATGCCAAAAAGATGTCAACATATAATGCTGGTGAGTTCACAGGTTTGTTCAAAATGTTACTAAAGCGTTACCATGTCCATACTATATCAATGTTACCAAGTACGCTAGCTAGGCGTATGTTTCATTACTACTACGATTGGAAACCATTACTAGACACGTTTAGCAATGTTCAGCATGTTTAAGCAGCCCGTATGTTCAGCATGATACCAATGTACCTGTTCGAGACAATATGCACCCGCCCGGCCCTCCAAGCCGACGAGTGGGGCAGGTCACGCCCAATAGATCTATCCACATTTCCCCCGTTGTGCAACCCCGCACATTCATGGTTTCCCCCGGGACTTTCCAAAAGATCGTATAGCAATATAAAGTTAAAACCATAGTATGACATATGTTACCAAAACCGTTTAGCGCATGTTTTCTCCCCCAAAAGTTAAAGCAGTAAAAGTGGGCCGTGAACTCACCTTAAGTAGCGTTCTTCAAATATAAGTAAAGATGTTTAGCCCTTGATAATCCCTCTACCGGAGATCTATCAAAATGTTCACATAAGTGTTCTGACTAATAACCATAAGGTTATCTAGTCCCTGATTGTCCAGATCATAACCAAGTATGTTTTAAAACGTGTTTAAATGTTTAACCGACACACTAGACCGACCCGACATACCGTTGGTGACCCATTACCCTAACTAATCAAGTACACATAGATTACACACAAGGTTCAAGCACAAAACACTTAGTTTGTATCAAAAATCTCATTTCTGCATCAGAACGGTCGAACCAGTCAGTTTTAAGTCTCCTTCGCACCTTTTTGTCTCCTTCGCACCATTTTTACATCTCGTTCGACCGTTTGATGCTTCCTTCGCCCGTTTTATCACATTCGTCCAATAAAAACCCAGGTTCGACCCTGGATCCCTCCTTCGCACCATCGACTGGTCGAAGGAGGCCAGGTTCGCCCCTGTTGTATAATTTTTCCTAAAAACGCTTCAAACACATTCAAAACGACCCGAAACATCATCAAACACAGCAGTCAAGCATGGATAACTTATCCCTACAAAACCCCATCGATTTCCCCCGATAATACGTCCGTTTCAGCCCTTTCCCAAAATGGTAAAGATTATGGAAACATCACTTTCATGCATGGATTATTTACCCAATTTGGAAACTTTTGAAATCGATTCATGTTTAGCTTAAAATACTCAGTTTGTCGATTATCCGATCTTTCTTATTCATTCTATTGATCATAAATATTCATACATCAAGTATTAATCCAATAAAACCCCCAAATATCAATATATCCAATACTAACCCTAAACAACAATATTCCCTTATTAACAACATTCCTATATCATGTTTCTATCATAGATATAGCAGCAAATCAGTGAACAACACATAACACCACATAATACACAATTTACACATGTTATTCATTATGAAAACCTATGTTAAATGATCATGTTTTGATTTAGAAAGATGTTTAAAAGGTTTTTAATCATAAAAACACCTTTAGAACAGATCCGGACAATTAGGGTTAGATGAAAACGAATTAAAATGCTTTTGAAAGATTTAGGGTTATGAACACACCTTGGATTCTTGTTTAGATGTTGTAGATGGGTTAGATTATGAAAAAGAAGAGCAAAAACTCCTTCCTTAGTGTTTAAGATCGTTTGAGAGCGTTTTGGGACGGTTAGGGTTTGTGAAATGATGAAAAATGACAAAGGTTGGTATTTATACTAATCTTCCTTCGCACCAACTCATTGGTCGAATGTAGTCTCCTTCGCCCCTTTCACTGGGTCGAATGAGACCTGATTGGTCGAAGGGAATTCCTCAAATTCCACTTCCCTGGTTCGCCCATTTTACAAGGGTCGAACCAGGCAATTTCCTCTCCTTCGACCACTCGATGTGGTCGAACCAAGACCTCTTTTAAACTAGTTTTCCAGTTTGTCGTGTTTAACGCATTCTAACACATCCTAACACATAAGCATGCATCCTTAGTCTATATTTAACACATTTAGGCACAGATAATCATTTACACATCATTTAAACACATCTATGTATATAATCCACCACACAACCCATAATCTACACATATACTTAATTAGTTCATGTAATGTCACCAACAACGGAACCCGGTACTAGTGTATTACCAAAACGACTCCCAATGATCCTCCAGATCATTGTACCCTGGACAATCCTAACTTGACCCGACTCAACTAACCCAGTTAAGTTTGTTTATAAACGTTTCTCGCTAAGGTAGACTTAGATGTTACTAATATGTTTAAGCTGAACATGTCGGGTGTCACACTGTGAGCGGCCGCTCACTTTACAAAAAGGTGCACAAGTGGTCGTGAGCTGACGTAGGCGTTCCAGAAGGTCACCATAAAATTCTGGAGGAGCGAGCGGCCACTCACAGAGAGTGAGCGGCCGCTCACAGGACCTAGGGTCCTGTTTGCGCGCTGAAATCTTTGTTTTTCTATGATTTAGCTTCCGGGACATCGTTTAAGACCTGAAATCGTAAAGATACCCAAATAAGTACCAATTCCTCATGTATAAGGTCAAAAACGTATAAAACGGGAGTTAAACGGGGACTTTAATATGTGTAATTTAACGTATATCAACATCCTAAGGTAACTCTCGATCCTTTTAAATCATCCCAATTCGTGGTGTATGGAAGATGATGATTTTATGGTTTTTGTAAAAACATGATTTCTTAACTTTTATGGACTTCTATGTGTTAGTAGACCTCAAAGAAGCTATAAAATGTGGTAAATCACTATATGTTGTTGAATCATGTGAAATTATGATTATTTGTTATGTGTAAGTAGTGGGTTTTTACCCTAATCATGAAATACACTAGTATGTGGAATTATCTTGCAAATTTTATGTGATTAGTATCATGTATGTAAGCTAAATGGTGAAATGATCATGTGCAAAGGGTTAGCTAAGCCATGGTGGAATCTATAAAGCATTGAACACCTAGAATTAACATGCTGAAAATAGTGCATATGATGTGTTCGATAAAATGCTTGAATGAGGAAATAAATGTGTAAACATGTATGAACATGAATACTTGAAATGTGATGTTGAGCCAGAGGTAAAATGGATACATGAATGCCATGGATAATGAAAGAAATCCATATTATGTATTCTAACAAAAACAAGGTTTGACATGTCCCTAAGTTAGGTACGAGAACTAGGGAGCAAGCTGGTCAAACGGATGCAAGCTCAATGGGTATAGAAACAAGAACGGGTATGAGGTAAGTTCTACTTATACTATTAGACTATAACATCGATTAAGTGTTGTATATATTGGTATTAAATCTTTAGTGTGTACTAAAGACAAACCCCAAGGGGTGAAATTCATTAAGTGGGTCAATTTATGTGGACTCACAATAAGTCAAGGTTTATGAGCTTAATTGAAACCATGAGTGGTAACCGAATGGTGAAATTCATCAAATGGTTCAATTAATAATTATATGTAAGAAATTATGTTTTAGTCCAAAATGGGTCACCGGAATCATTTGAATTAAGTCATTAAGTATGTTGTTTAATTGGTCAAGTTTGTGGCACTTGAACCATAGATAAAAGCTTGGATAACTTAGTATTATGAACTATGAGTCTAAACGGGTCAAATGGTGTTGTCCTCACCATGGGAGTCCAATACTTGATGCTTGTATTTCAAAAATTAAGATTCATGAGGTTAAACGGATCAAATGGCAAAGTATTACCATTTGAGTTTTGAGAATTTAATGTGTCTATTTAGAAAGCACACAGGTAAATGCACTTGCACATGCACGCTTAATGCTAAGAATCATGGAGGATAAGCACAAGGTATGGATATGGATATGTGTCAAGGCCACCCGGTAAGTCCGTAGCTAATTAAACGCCTTCGGGCAAAGCAACATGGGTACTAAAACTACCTACATGAAGTGTGGGTGCAAATCAAGTAAGTTATTTCCATAACTATGTCTAATGTGCACTAATGCGCTTAGAATTGACTAAATTAGAAAAATCTGGGGAAATGGTAGAAATCTAAGTCCAAAAGGACTTAGATGTTTTTAACCAAGTCATTGAGTCAAAAACAATGGATTTGAAACAAGAAGTGTCGCTATGAATGGCTAAATTAAAATATTTGCCTATAAGGGGGCATTTTGGGAATTTAAAAGATTACTAGGTGTTGAATCTAAGAATCTAGATCATAATGAAACAAATCGGACAAACGCTTTAGTTGATCAAGTGTCTAATGACTTGACAACTTAAACGGTGGGAAATTTGTATGGTCCAATAGTGCCTTGTTTAATTCAAGGCATTAACGGGTCAATTTGGGTAAAAATCGCCATATACACTCAAAACTAAGGACCGGATCATTGTATCATGAACCGAGCTATAATTTCAGTCAAACAAAGGTTTATTTTGTCGGCAAGTCAATATTTAGGCTTCGGGAATCATCAAATGCGATTGAGACATGATTCCCATGCTTTAAAACCACCAAACAAGCAGTAGTGAACTGTCGTTCGGTCATCAAAGAAGGTCAGTTATGGTTCGTGTCCAAGTGAACGGGCATTCGCCTAGGCGAACGGCCATTTCAAATAGACAGCCTGATTTTCAAAAATTCGTATAAAATCGTAGAAAATCGTTTGGAGGTGTTCTTTATGTGTGGAAAGGTCTTTGAACGAAGAAAATTTCTTATTTGAAAGTCGAAGTCAGATTTTGGGTTTTAGAAGGGGTAAAAGCGACCCGAACAGCTGCTGCGCAAAAGTTGCAGCAATTTGTTCTCCTAATATTGGGCCGATTGGCCTGGTTCGTCCCGTTTCTACGTGTAACGAATCTATACATATAATAAACAAAACCCCCTATGTACACATGTCCTACCCTCATTCAAAGTTTAATCTATACCCCTCCATATTGTGCCACATGGCACAACCATGTAATTTATAAGAATTTTCATTTTTTTTTTAAATAAACAATCAATCATTAAATTAAATGAGGTAAATCAATGTTGATTTACTTATTTCGGTTAAGGCATCTTGACTTTCTTATACACATAATTTTGGTGGGATTATATTCCAAAAACAATTTTACTCTATCTTCTTTATTATTAATCAATCTTGTGTTTTTTTCCGGATTCAATTAGAATCAATTGATTGATCATTGCAAGCCTTCAACCTCTTTAATCCATCAACCTCTCTGATCCAATCTATTCAACCATCAGGTACACCTTCATTATTGCTATTTTTTCTACTTTTTTTTATATATCATTGATGGAAAGCAACGCTTCATCCCGTGGTGATGGTAGCGATGAGAAAGTGGGGATTTCGTCTAGCGAGGTACGTTTCCATATTTCATCTCTGCTCTTGGATTGGTTTCTTTTTTCATACTCATGAAGGCACGATTCCTCATCTCATTGCCATAGGTAAAACAAATTCAAAATAGAGAAGTTAATGTTTATAACGGATTTGAATATTTTTATTTGTTCGATTTTGTGTTTTTTCATTACGATATTCTTTCATGTGTTCTTGAGGATCATCTCTTTTTGGATCTTCATCATCAGTAGTGAATGTTTTTTATTGTTTGATTCTAGAATGAATAATGGGTTAGTGTATTCGGATATGGGGCTCCAGTTTGGATCTTTCATTCAAAATTCAAAATCCATGAATTGATTGGAAATTTAAATGAGTTTCCTATATTGGAGGCTAATAATATGGAAGGATTATCGTGGGTTTGAAGAGGGAAGTATCCGATGGAAGCTGCTAGCCGAAATTCATTATGTTTTTTTCGGAAATAATATCCTCCCGAAATTCATTTGTGTAGGTTGTTCAAATGGTTTCACTCATGGATCGTCTACTTAAGTTGGATCGATTTTGCACATACGTTTTTGGTTTGATTTTACATTTTGGATTCTAATTATTATGTTATATTCATGCTTTCATAATGAATCGTTTATTGATGGATGAATCATTTAATACACGAGTTTTTTCATATCGATATACAAGACGGGCGATTATTAGTTTCAATCCCAGAGACGGTTCACCTCACGGTAAGAGTTTCTAATCTTTTTTATTTAGTTGTTCATTAATATTTCCCATGCTCATGTTATGAATTACATTCAATATACCTCTAAAACGATTATTAGGGTCAATTATAGATAACTAATTTCAATTTATGTCCCCTAAAGTGATTTTTATATTACCAATTCATGTTTTGCTAGGCTTGATTTTAAGTTTAATTTTTGAATCAATAATAATGTATTGTTTTTGGATTTATGCGTAAATTTATAAAGAAAAAAATGGTTTGGGAAAACAAAGTCTTCAATTTTGGTCGTTTTTAAAAGGTGTTGTTAAAACGCCGTTAGTGGCAATTTGCTAAATGTGACGTGTTCCAAGGCTTTTTTTATGTTCATGCTTTGTATGATGAAGATATTGGTAAATTGAAGATATCACGTTTTAGTCTTTTTACTTTTTTTAAACAAAAAATAATAAATGAGAATGAGAAAGGAAACTGAGGTAAATTAGGAACTTATTAAATTTCCTTATTACATTCAAATTACTCACTTCCTAAATATAGTGTAATTTATATCGGTAATAAGTTAAATTTCGAATTTCGAATTTCAAAATTCAAATTAAAATTCAAAATATTTAAATTCGAATTATACAAAATTTCAAATTTTGAGTTTTGGTTAATAATGGTAAGAAATTACACATACTAATTATCCTTTTAATTACACATTTAATAAGATTCAAAGTCTCTAGTCAACTCTCCAATTAATACATTAATTGATCCTATTAATTGTGATATATTATTCTAATATTAGGTTAGCATATATTGGTAATCAATTAAATATCGAATTTTGAATTTCAAATTTCAAATTAAAGTTCGCAATGTTTAAATTCGAATTTGACAAAATTTAAAATTTTGAATTTTGGTTAATAATTGTAAGAAATTACACATACTAATTATCCTTTTATTTACACAGTTAATATGATTTAAAGTCCCTACATAAGTTGTGTCAACTATTATTAATATATAAATTGATCATATTAATTGTCCTATATTATCCTAATATTAGTTTAACTTATATTGGTAATCAATTAAATAATGAATTATAAATTTCATATTTCAAATTAAAATTTGAAATATTTAAATTCGAATTAGACAAAATTTCAAATTTTAAATTTTGTTTAATAATGGTAAAAAAGTTACACATACTAATTATCCTTTTAATTACACATTTTGAATAACTTAATCTTTTAAAAAAATTGAAAAATTAATAATGGTAACCATTGCAGCTATTTATTATCTTTAAATTATGATTTCCTAATATATTTAAAATATAACAATTAATAATTTTGGTTGTAACTTTCTCAAATTAATTACAAGTAAAAATTAAAATTTTAAATACTAGAATTTAAAATTATAGATTTATGTTAAACTTTAAAATATTTGAATACTAAATGTTTTATTTAATTATTTAATCTCAAAATTTTGAATTTAAGATTTATGGTAACATTTAGATTTAGATTTAATTAACACACTTAAAATATTTAATTCAAATTTTTGAATGATTTGAATCTTTTAAATTTTGATTACTAAAATTTGAATTGATAGATTTCAATTAAACCTTATAAATATTCAAATATTAAATTTTTTATTTAAGTATATAATTTCGTATTTCGATATCTATAATTTTAATTTCTAAATTTTTTTAACATTATAAAAATTCTAAATTTTGGATAATAATGGTAACAATAAGAGTTAATTATAAAATTTAATTCAAATTTTGAATTATCTGAATATTTTAAAAAATTTCAAACTTTGAATTTAGATTAATAATTGTAACAATTAATCCTACTATGACCATTAAAATAGAGATATTATAATTAGAGATTTCCTAATATATTTAAAATTTAACAAATAATAGTTTTGATTCTTCAATTAGTTACAAGTTAAAATTCAAATTTTGCTTACTAGAACTTGAATTGATAGATTTCAGTTAAAATTTATAACTATTCAAATATTAAATGTTCTATTTAAGTGTATAATTTCATCTTTCAATATCTATAATATAAATTTTAAAATTTTGTTAACGTTATAAAAATTCTAAATTTTGAATTCTAGATAATAATGGTAACAATTAGACTTAATGATAGCATTTAATTCGAATTTTGAATGATTCGAATAATTTAAAAAATTTTAAACTTTTGAAGTTAAGTTAATAATTGTAACAAACAATCCTACTATTACCTTTAAAATAGAGATATACTAATTAGATATATTCTAATATATTTAAAATTTAACAAATAATAGTTTTACTTATAAATTTCTCAAATTAGTTACAAGTTAAAATTCAAATTTTGAATACAAGAATTTGAATTGATAGATTTAAGTTAAACCTTATAAATATTCAAATATTAAATATTCTATTTAAGTATATAATTTCATATTTTAATATCTATAATGGTAACAATTAGACTTAATTATAACATTTAATTTGAATTTTGAATAATCTGACTCAAACAATGTCTTACTTTTAACATTTTATCAGAAATATTTTTCACTTCTATTTATTTTTTACTAGATAAAACTCCTCAAATACCATCTGATAACAAGATTCCAGTGAAGTTCCACAGGCGTCAATTCCCAATATCTGTATGTTTCACAATGACCATCAATAAAAGCCAAGGACGGTCTCTATCGAAGGTTGGATTGTATTTAAGAGACATCGTATTCTCACATGGCCAACTTTATGTCACATTGTCAAGAGTTAAAAGCAGGGCAGGGGTGAAATTAATTATACTAGATAGTGATGGGAATGTCAAAACACAAACAAAAAATGTGGTGTATAAAGAAATATTTAGTGAAACCTTATTTTATGTTTTTAATAGCTAAAAATGTAAAATCTATGGAAATAAAAAAAATGTATTGATTACAACGGCTTTAGTTTTAAACATCAAAGTTTTAATCGGGAGTGGTTTTTAAGTAAGGTCAAAACTCGTAAGATTATGCGTTAATCACGTGATTACGGGTTAGGGTCTTACACATAGATCTAATTATTTTAAAATACTATATAAATAGAGTTTTAAATAAGCAATAAAATGTTTATACATAACAATTCTATTTCAAAAGATTTCTTTTTCTCCAAGACAATAATAAAATAGAAATCGCTGACGTCACCCACCGTCTTTTCGATAAACACAAATTCTGAAATGGAATTTGACGATCAATGAACCGTTTGGATGGTGTTCCTTTACGTTGATCCATTTAATAAATGAACGAACATGAACGCATGTAATGCTCATTCACTTATGATCGTGAACGTTAGCTTATTTTTTGTTCATTTACATTCGTTTATATCCATTCAATCAAATAAACAAACATGAAACAAATAGCAATAGATTACCATTAAATCATGTCAACTTAAATTCCCTTTCTCTGTGTCTTTATTTCTCTAGTTTTAATATCTTTTCATATATATTATTTTACAGATCATCTAGAAAATTATATATGTATAATTAATATTAATTCGTTGATCCTATTTATTATTTATAATTTACTTTTATAGAGTAAACATCAAAATCGAACCAAAATAAAATATAAAAATACGAACATGTCTGAAGCAAATATCAATTACATCAACATGTCTTGCTTTGTTCCTTTTGAAAACCCAAACTCTAAAAACCAATAGTTTAATCTTAGTTGTGTTATCATATTGTTTTGTTGACTCAAATCAATGCATAATTACACATTAGCAAAAAAAAAAAAAAAAAGAAAGAAAGAAAAGCTCGTCCTGAAGTATTGTTAAATGATGAAAAGTAACATAAGATCAACTCCTATTACGTCAAATAAAAAAAT
This sequence comes from Ambrosia x helenae, assembly GCA_030844895.1. Lineage (NCBI taxonomy): Eukaryota > Viridiplantae > Streptophyta > Magnoliopsida > Asterales > Asteraceae > Ambrosia > Ambrosia x helenae. The sequence goes on along the minus strand of CM061229.1, from coordinate 110,782,232 downwards.
TTACTGGATTGACTGACTAAAATATAAGAAAGTTTAATATTTAAGATTTAATAATATAAGAAAAAGGAAATAGATAATGAATTTTTTGAATTGGGTAAAAAAAAAAAAGCTAGCTAATATGTGATTTTAAAAAATGAAAGGCAAATACAAAATAGATGAAAAATACCATTATAGTTATCTAGGAACACTATTTTGGTAAATAATTTCTCCACAAACACTAATTTAGAAAAGAAAAAAAACTCAATAAAAATTAGATATGTTGGGGCCTCAATAAATAAAGTCAAAATCAAACTTGTCATAGATGGCCCATAAAATAATTCATTAAATAAATTATGGTGGGGCCTCAATGGGTGTATGAATCATGAGTTGATGTCAGGGGGTGTAGGATTCTCATATCCCTTTTTAATATTACTTTACCTTTAAAATTGACAAGACTTGTACTCTATGTTTTCGAATCTTGCATGTTACGTCCTTTGGTTTTAATCCGGTTAAATTTTAACTTTAAATCAGGTCATGTAAACCTCATACGAGGGTATTACTGTCTTTTTCCATCCTGATACATAAATTTTTAAAAGAAAAACAACAAATAAACCCCACAACCTTTCTCTCTTTATAGTATTTCTCTTATCTTTGTCTCTTTCTTAACCACCTTTCTTTCTCTCCAGTTACCACCCCTCATTTGAATATCGAACCCTCCAAACCCACCATCTAAACACTTGAGGCGACGTCGGAAAAAGGGCTTAAGTAACCGGAAAACAAACTTGTGTATATCGGTTCTTATGAAATTATAGAAACAAGCAATTGATATGTTGTTTTGGACTTGAGTTTTCAAAGTCGTAGCATATTGTTATATTATTGTTGTTGTTATTATATTGTTCTTTTTTCAAGATCAATAAATATTTCTTATTGCTTTATAAACTTGATAATTTTTCGCATCTCATAATAGATATTAAAAACAATCATAATTAAAATCTCATCGCAAAGCGTGAGGTGATATAGACTTGTGTGAATAACATATCCCCACGAAACCCTTCCAATTTTATTCCAAATCAATCCGTTTTAATACTTACCCAAAATGGTAAGATTTTGGAAACGTCACATCATGCATGAAAACTTTACCCAATTAGAAAACTTTCTGAAATCATTCAACAATCAACTCAACATGCTCAGATTATCATGTGAAACAAAACCCCTAATCATATCATCCATAACAGCATCATGAATCAAATCCCTAAATCTATCAAATTCCCCAAAATGAGCAAAATATCATCATACAACAATTAATAGCCTAAGATAACCAAAACCTATCATCCATAGCAGCCTTAGAACACTTCTATAACATCTATGTAGCACATAATCATCAAACAATACATATCACATCATAAAACACCATTAATACATGTTAACTTGTATGAAAACTCATGTTTAATGATTAGGTTTTGTTTAGAAAGATGTTAGAAAGGTTTTTAATTGTGAAAACCAACTTAAAACAGATCTGGACCTTTGGGGTTTAATGAAAACGAATCAAAAATGTTTAAAAAGGATTTTGGATGAAGAACACACCTTAGATCTTTGCTTGTTTGTGATATAGGAGGTTAGATTGTGAAAAAACAAGGTCAAAAACTCCTTCCCCAGTGATTAAAGTTGAGAGAGAGTGTTTAGAGGCGTTTAGGGTTTGTGAAATGATGAAAAATGACAAAGTATGGTATTTATACTAAGGTCTGGTTCGACCCTGTGCATGGGTCGAATGAGACTTAGGGTGGTCGAATGAAGCTTTTAAGCAGTTCAATGTTTGGTTCGACCCCCCTTAAGGTCGAACCAAGACTGGGCATTTCCAGATTTTCCAGTTTTGTCGTTTTAACACATCCTAACACATGAACATGCAATCCTAACACATGTTAATCATATAGAACCATGTACAATCATCTAAACACCGTTAAAACACGTATTTGCATATTATACACCATATATGAATCAATCTATGCATAACACTTAATCTAATTCATGTGATTCACCAACAACGTTACTCATGACTTGTGTGTGTGTGTGATTAACCCAATGATCATCCGAATCATTGAACCCTGGACAATACGGAATGTAATCTGACTCAACTGACCTAGTTAAGTGTGTTTGGTAAATGTTTTATCGCTAAGGTAGACTTATGTTTTTGTAAAATGTTAACCTGAACATGTCGGGTGTCACAAAGCATATCATGATAAAAACCTTCTCTGTGGAATTAGAATTATGAGTTCCTAGATGACAAACTTTGTTCACATTTTCTGTTCTTGAATTGCTCTTTTCTATTTATAACCTATAGGATGATTATTTAAATATTGAGAGGAAAAATAAATGTGCAGGAAGTTATGAATTAACAAATTACGTAATTTAATCATATCCAATTATATTATATTACAGAGTTAATGCTTTGTAAAAATAATGTATCCTATTATATAATAGTGTTTTCTTATTTGTATTAAGTTCGATCCCTACATCCTTCAAATAGTGAGGTATTTAGTGCGTAATGATTGTGACAAACCCACCGAGGGGGTGTCGATCATGAGTGTAACAACCGGCAAAATTAAGGTAATTCCGTACTAATTAATTAAACGCGATTAACGTAATTAACCGTAATTATGTGCCGAATATTTAATTGAGGCCTTAGAAAGATAGGAATTCCCAAATAATGCATAGGAATGCATGAGTTTAATAGCAAAGCATGATAGGATCGTGCGCAGACAAAACTATCCGGTATGGACACTGGCGATTACCCGGTAAAACTGAAATAAGCGAAACGAACACCGGACACCCGGAATATTAAATAAATAATATTTTCACAAAATATTATGAGTTTTGGAAACCCAAAGCCATACGTAAAAGCTTATTGCACAAATCTCCCGGTAACGAATAAAGTGCGCGTACCGCACCCGATACGCGCGTAACACGTAAATTCACCCGACGGAAACCAAAATAAATTATCAGTAATTAAACTGGACATAATTTTATAAATATTAACGGTATTTTAATATCGAGGGAAAACGCGACGAAAATTTAAGGAATACCCGGGCGGTACCCGGAAGGGACTTGCTTAAGCATAATGTGAAGAGTTAATTAGCAAAGTGGACCCCACCAAGAGCCCATAGGGGGGCCGGCCAAGGGCCACTTAGAGTGGGAGTTCACTTAAGTTTTTCTAAAATCTCTTCCAAATCATTTGTAATCATGAGTTTGCATGCAATGGGAGTGGCCAAGAGAATTAACCAAATCATTTCTTCTCTCTCTCTCTTAAAACTCACGGCCCATACACCCTCTTTAAAATCTTTACAAGATTTTCATAATCTAGCAAATCCTTCCATAATCTCATTAACCTATCCAAGCAAGATTTGATAATCTTTGGAGGATTTGCAAGGATCATATAAACACTAGAAGAGCACTTGGAGAAAAATCACAAAATCTCTTTCTTTTTCTCCTCTTGGCCGTAGCTTTTCACCACCCCACCACCACCTCTCTTTCAATTTTTACTACTCCAAACTACCTCTAGATCATTATCCTTCAAAACCCCATTGTGTGTTTCAAGAGCTTGGAGCTTAACCCATTGGAAGAACACACTAAAACCCCATCCAATCCAAGGTTCTTGTCTCCCCTAGCCTTGAGCTAGTAGTAAGTTTTAACCTTGTTTTGTTTGTTAATGTTCATATTAAGTGTCTTTATGAGCAAGTTGTACATTGATGGGTAAAGTATGGTTTTGAAACATAAAGAGGATGAATCTTACAAGAATAAAGATAAAGGAATAATAACATGAAGAAATCTTGGATTAACATTAATAAAAGTGATATTGTGAGAAAATGTAACAATAATAACATACACTTGGGTTAGAAGATGAGTGGAACATGATTTGGGAAAAAGACTTGAATATGATGAAATATGGTTTTAATCATCATAAGATGACTAGTTAAAGTCATAAAAATATTAAAATGGATTAGAGGGCCATAGATGGAAAAACTAGTTCTTCAAAGTCCACTCACTTGGATGAGTAAAAACTTGATGTTTTGGATAAAGATATGAAATAAACATGTTATTAATATCTAGAACGGATTAGAAGAACATTAAAAGTAAAAAGGAGTAAAAACAACTAAACATGGTAAAAATGATTCTTCAAAGTCCATTAAAGTGGAAGAAAAATAATAACCATGAAAGATTTGGGGAAAAATGCTACAAGTGAAAATTAAAGGATTAAATGTGGCAAACTTGGAAACCAATGGACTAAAACGAATATTTTAGAAGTATTGGACCAAGAACACAATAATAGAAATATTAGTGTCAAAAAGTGTAAGTAACGATTTACAAGGTTGAATTGGTAAATAATAATAGCCTACTTGGGCATTTTAAGTAAAAAGTATATTTTTATAAAATGGACGTTTTATAAAAATAAATAGAGTAACGCGAGTATTTTATAAAGTAAGATTTTATAAAATAAATACTTGGAAAGACTTGTACAAAAATAAGGTACTTTTATATAAATGGGAATATAAAAGTATCGGAAACGTTTTTGGTAACAAGTTGGACGAGTCGGACTAAAACGTACATAATATATTTTTCCGTGAGATAAACGTTCGGAATCGGAAGTTGGAACAATACTTCCATAAGAACACGCAACGGAAATAAATATGAAAAACGCTAACTAACGAACTTAGTTACACGAACCAACGTAAACGGATTTATTACGTCGAGATAAAAATATACATATATATTTTACGGAAATAAAATATATATAACAAGGGTGAAACGTGCGTAACACTTTCCTAAGTGTAGTAACGATATTCGTGGAAAAGGAGAGACATAACATAACAAACTAAAAACGCTAAACGACACATGAACTTAACAAGTAGTATCCACGCGACGATATATGTACATATACTCGTTTCCGACGGAATTCTAGTACATCTATTTAAATGGGAAAATAGATGTGCGAGAAGGAAAACCGAGACGAGTAGACGAGATATATCTACGAACGCGTGAATACCGACAAGATTCTAGTACATTTATTTAAATGGGAAAATAAATGTACGATGTGGTAAGTCTAGTCGGGCGTTAAGATTATGTTACGAACGACAAAGACTTAGCATATTTATTTAAATGGGAAAATAAATATGTGGCAAAGTAAGTCGGGTCGGTTGATAAGACAACACTTTATATTGAGCGAAAAGATCCTAAGTATAATTATTTGAATGGGAAAATAATTATACGTTGGGTGGAATCGTGTCAAATATAATGTCGTTCAAGTCATAAAGAATAATTATAAGAATAATATATGACTTGTAAGGAAAGGGTAATCCATCGCCATTGAACCTAGGATACGAAACTATTAAACGGGAATTGGGATAAAGACGTGGTCGGGAAGTTGAGTGTACAACTTGCCAAGGCACATACACCATAGGTGTAAGTGACTTATACGCCTAGAACCTTTGTAGGTACGGGATCACAAACTTTACTATTTTCTTTGAGCCGAGCACAGTTACAGGTGAGTCTCACGGCCCCATTTCTAAACTATTTAACGTTTTTACGGGGGAAAGATATGTTGGGATTGTATGACGGGTTGGATACTTGAGTAAAGATCGCCACTCGGGGTTGAGACCTCCCCACTATAATCATTTATTCAGGAATGAGAAACCAAAGGGATATTTGGATAGTACTATTGGTGCCTGACAAGGCCCACCCCTAATCGATAGCGTCGATTATGCATCGGCGTATGCCTGGGGTGCACTTATTCTGAAATAAAGTCGTAGGAATACCGAGTAACGACTTTGGGCGGGGGCATTATTAATTGTCTTGGTTTGGTTATAGGCTCAAGTTAATTGTAGGACTTTGCAACTCCTATAAATGTCATAACAAGGATATTCCCACTTTATAAAGACTTATTAAATTAAAACCTGTGAACTCACCAATATTTATATATTGACGATTTTCAAACATATCTTTCAGGTAATTGAATGATGGAAGTTAGCATGGCGAGCAGGGTCGGGGATGTCTCCAAATTGGGCGTTGGGAATGTCGTGACGGGGTCTTATCTCTTTATTCCATGGATTTAGGGATAAAGGGAGAAGCCTCTTTATCATTTTCGAAAACAATTTATGGTTATGTATTAATAATTTGACATGACTATTAGCATTGAATAAATGCCCGTTTTCTAATTAATATTGTGCTTTGCATTAATCTTGGCTTAATACTTTTGAACCGTCGCGCCACGTGTTTCCGCCTTAGACGTGGTGTGACAGAAAGTGGTATCAGAGCCAAGGTTATAGCGAATTAGCATTTTTAAACAAATCTAAACTATAACCGGATTTGGTTCAAAATCTTTCAAAATAAATGCGAAACGCAATAAAGTAAATTTTTCCAACGACCATTTGGGTATATGGAGATTCCGACCAAGCTAGCCATGGTAAGTATACGTATTACTTCTGTTAGAAGGTTAGGAAGAGAACCGTAGATATGTGCCTTAACTACCTAACGAATAATACTTAAATATTAGTACGGTTTCTTTTGCCAGGATGTCGAACGCAGGGAGCGTAGCACCGAGCTACGACAGTAGCCTCCAGATCATCCCAGCACCGCCAGCGGGGCCGATCGAGGTGGTGATACTCGATCCCGAGGATGATGAGATGGACGTTGATGTCGCCATGGAGGGCGCCGACGGAGATAGCTCCGACGAGACGGACCCGAGCGAGGACCCAGCGTGGGCCCCCGCTGGAGATGACATGGCCGCCGTGGCCGACCTACCGATGGCCGAGGCCGACTTGCCTCTAGTGCCATTCCAGGCAGCACCACTGCCAGCACTACCTATCCGCGCCGTCAGGGACTTCCCTGTAGGTTGCGCAGGTCCTTCGAGACCTATCCCTACACGGTCGGAGACTGTCGAGTCTCCGTACGACCGACGCGCACCAGTCGACCGTGAGCCTTTACCTACCCCACCTATCCCCGTTCCCTCTGGCATGAGGCTTGTGCCTGTCTGCCGGGGACACAACGGGTGGATCTCCGATGACTCTGACGATGAGTCAACTGCGTCGGTGGAGCACATTGCCGTGCCTATCCCACCAGCAGGCCAGGAGGAGCACGTTGCTCCGATGACAGGGCATGCTACCGCTACCCCAGCCACCTTTCCTACCATGCCCGAGCCCATACCACAGGATGGGCCAGCTTCTACTGGGCACATCCTTGAGGGCAGCTCAGCCCGCAGCTCTGAGTTGCACCGAGCAGGACTGGCAGCTCATGCCACTGCTAGCCCTCCTACCCCTACCACTGTGATGTCTACTATAGAGTGGGTCACTGTCACCCAGCCACTCATGGTCCCACTCGCCGAGCTTATAGTCCCCACACCCTTATCCATGACACTACCCATCACCACTTTTCCCACATTACCACCCCTACCCGAGATGCTCCCTACACCACCACCTGCACCATTCACTATGGATGCAGGAGCCCCATTTCTGACACCCCCATTTGCACCGTATACTCTAGGTGCAGGAGACCCATACCAGGTACCACCCTACTGTTTCACTGGATTACCGGGCTTTGCCCCACCCTTCACACCACTACCCATACCCGATATCGTCGGCCCGTCTCAGCCGACGTACACTGACATCCCCGGGCCGTCGCAGCCCCACGGGATGGCCCCACTGACAGGACCCGCATGGTCCAAGGTGATCTCACTAGAGAGAGATTTCCAGACCCTCACCGACACGGTACAGCGCACCGTGAGTCAGATGGAGCAGCAGGCCCAGCTCATGTGGGCCAGGATCATTGATGCCAGGGATGCACTGGCACATTACGCTGAGGAGCTATTGAGCATGGATGCTCATTGTGGCCTTACGGGCGACGCACACTTTGCGCATCGCCAATTCTTGTACGATCGCATTATGGCGATCAGTATGACCATCAGCATGTGCGCACCTCAGTACCAGTACCAGCACCCGCCACCGCCACCACCACAGTAGCATTGCATCAGGGACGTTTGGGAGATCACTCACGGACATAGCAGTAGTAGTAGTAGTATGATAGCACAGCATGGGTTATAGCACCCATCTGCATTTTTGCCTAGCCGAGCGGGATTGTGCCGGCATATGACATTATATTTCTAGTGTATTTCAAAGAGCAATGTAAGAGGAAGGTATCCTCGGTTTTTGTTATTATGGACAAATCATTGTACTTGGTATTGAAATTAATGAAAGTTTTGTTATGGTAAAATATGTGTTGTGATTATCTACGATTATTATTACTTATTCTGTTTATGTTGTGATTGCGTGTTGTTGTTATGGTGATTATTGTGTTCATATGTTGTGTGGTTGTTTATACTATATATGTGATGATATTGTATGAATGATTGTTGGAAATTAACCTTTGATATTGGTTATTGAAGAAACATGGCACCAGCCACAAGAAGCAACAGTGGGAATGAAAGACTACCCACGACACCTGAAGAGCTTGAAACCCTAGTTTCGGGACGTATCGCTCAGGCTCTCGCAGAACACAATGCCACGCGCACCGAGAGGTCGCGAGACCGGACCGGGAGCGACAGACGCGAAACCTCCCCTACTGGTAAGAAGACGTCGGGTATATACAACAGGAGTCTTCGTGAAACTCCTACCTTATATTTAACATTGCTTTATTATTGCAGAAACGGCCTCACGAGAACGTGGCTGCACGTTTAAAGCTTTCCTGGACTGCAAACCACTGAACTTCAGCGGCACTGAAGGTTCTGTCGGACTAGTCAAATGGTTCGAGAAAACCGAAGCTGTGATTCGTATTAGCAGCTGTACCCCACGACAGGCTGTCATGTATGCCACCAACCTGTTTCTGGACCAAGTTCTGACCTGGTGGAACAACCAAGTGCAGACACTGGGAGATGATGCTGCTTACTCTTTATCATGGTTGGAGTTGAAGGAACTAATGATCGCCGAGTACTGTCCGGCAAGTGAAGTGCAGAAACTAGAGACTGAGTTCTGGAACCTCACCATGGTTGGACTGGACGTAGCTGGTTACACGTCCAGATTCCATGACCTCTCTCGGTTAGTGCCTCGCCTGGTCACCCCGGAAGGCAAAAAGGTGGAAAGGTACCTCTTCGGACTGGCACCACAGATACGCGGCATGGTCACTTCTTCCAAGCCTACAACCATGCGCGAAGCTATCGACCTCGCTTTGAGCCTCACTGAAGACGCCATCCGAATGGGCACTCTAATCCGGAAAGTGTCAGGGTTGAAGCTTACTGAGTCCAGCAGCGTTGAGGGTAAGAATCTGGGTACAAGTTCAGCCGTTGGGTCAAGTGAACAGGGAAGTAGGCCAAGGTTTGGGAAGCGTAAGCGCGACGAAAGGAAAAAGGATGGATCATCAGGTTCAGGGAAGAAGGGAAAAGGGTATGTAGCCACTGGACGTGGAAATAATGGGAAGCAAGGTTATCAGGGCAAGAACGAAGTAATCTGCGGTAAGTGCCGTCGTTCGGGGCACAAAACTGAAGACTGCAGATCAGGAGCGCCAAAGAACAGTGGAGCGAGGCCCTGTTTCTCATGTGGATCGCTCGATCATTGGAAGAGGGACTGCCCCAAACTTAACAACCAAGCCCGTGGGCGAGCGTTCGTGATTGGTGCCGGTGACGCACGACAAGACCCTAATGTGGTCACTGGTACGTTCCCTCTAAATGGTCATTATGCTTCAGTATTGTTTGATACTGGCGCTGATTTTAGCTTCGTATCTGTCGAATTTAAAAGATTACTCGGTTTAAAGACTAGTAAGCTAGACACACCATATTCCATTGAACTAGCTAACGGTAAGACTATAGAAACTCGAGAGATAGCAAAGGGTTGTAAGTTGGATCTCTGTGGTCACGAGTTTGACATTGACCTATTACCAGTCGTACTGGGTAGCTTTGACATAGTCGTTGGCATGGATTGGCTATCCGCACACCGCGCCGTCGTCGTGTGCAACGATAAAGTAATTCAAGTTCCCCTCGCGAGTGGTAAAACTCTATCGATCCAAGGGGAAAGGCGTGGAACGCCACTAAGAATTATTACCAGCATGAAAGCCAGGAAGTGCCTAAGGAAAGGTCTCGTCGCATTCTTGGCGCATGTGGTAGACAAGAAGGCCAACGAGCGAAAGCTAGAAGACATTCCGATAGCCAGAGACTTTCCAGATGTATTCCCAGAAGACTTGCCAGGATTGCCGCCACCCCGACAAGTCGAGTTTCGTATCGACCTTGTTCCAGGAGCAGCACCTGTAGCGCGATCGCCATATCGCCTAGCTCCTTCAGAAATGCAGGAACTGTCTGGACAACTGCAAGAGTTGTTGGACAAAGGTTTCATAAGACCAAGCTTCTCACCCTGGGGAGCTCCCGTCTTATTCGTGAAGAAGAAGGATGGCACTTTTCGAATGTGCATTGACTATCGGGAACTGAACAAGCTGACTATTAAAAATCGCTATCCTCTTCCCAGGATCGACGATTTGTTTGATCAACTTCAAGGATCCAGTTTCTACTCCAAGATCGACCTAAGGTCCGGTTATCATCAGTTACGTATTCAAGAAGAAGACGTGCCAAAAACAGCATTCAGGACTCGTTACGGACACTATGAGTTTCTGGTTATGCCTTTCGGTTTAACTAACGCACCAGCTGTTTTCATGGACTTGATGAACCGAGTGTGCAAACCATACTTGGACAAATTTGTTATTGTCTTCATTGATGACATCTTGATCTACTCACGCACTAAGGAGGAACACGAGGAACATCTCCGATTAATCCTCGAGGTACTTCGCAAAGAGAAACTCTATGCTAAGTTTTCAAAATGTGATTTTTGGATTCGAGAGGTTCACTTTTTAGGCCACGTGGTGAATGAAAGGGGTATACATGTCGATCCCGCCAAGATCGAAGCAATCAAGAATTGGGACGCCCCTAGAACGCCTACTGAAGTACGACAATTTCTTGGCCTTGCGGGTTACTACAGAAGGTTCATCGAGAACTTTTCTAAGATAGCACAGTCTTTAACCATGCTAACTCAAAAGGATAAGAGGTTTGAATGGACGGAAAAGCAGGAAGCAGCGTTTCAGTTGCTGAAGGATAAGTTATGTGGAGCACCAATACTAGCACTCCCCGATGGTACAGAAGACTTTGTAGTTTACTGTGACGCCTCTCATCAGGGATTGGGTTGTGTATTGATGCAGCGAGAGAAGGTCATAGCCTATGCTTCCAGACAGCTAAAACTTCACGAGAAGAATTACACTACACATGATCTGGAACTAGGAGCCGTGGTATTCGCACTCAAGATATGGAGACACTATCTGTACGGAACCAAGTGTACGATCTTCACTGATCATAAAAGCTTGCAGCACATCTTTGACCAGAAGGAATTGAACATGCGACAACGGAGATGGGTCGAATTATTGAACGATTACGATTGTGAGATAAAGTACCATCCCGGGAAGGCAAACGTCGTAGCCGATGCCTTGAGTCGCAAGGAACGGGTTAAGCCACTGCGTGTCCGAGCTTTGGGTCTAACCATCCACACGAACCTGACTGACCGGATTCGTGAAGCTCAAACTAACGCTCTTAAACCCGAGAATGTCAAAGGAGAAAGATTGCGGAAGATGGTTGAGTCACTGGAGTCAAAAGCGGATCAAGCTCTGTATTTCATGAATAGAATTTGGGTACCAGTATACGGTGGATTGCGTGAACTGGTATTAGCCGAAGCCCACAGTTCGCGATATTCAGTTCACCCCGGAGCAGACAAGATGTTCCACGATTTGAAGAAATTTTACTGGTGGCCAAATTTCAAGAGAGATATAGCGGCATATGTTGCGCGATGTTTGACTTGCGCAAAGGTCAAGGCCGAGCATCAGAGACCATCCGGATTGCTCCAGCAACCGGAAATACCGGAATGGAAATGGGAAAGGATCACTATGGACTTCATTACCAAATTGCCCAGGACAACAAGCGGCCATGACATGATCTGGGTAATCGTTGATCGATTGACAAAATCGGCACACTTCCTCCCCATTCGCGAAACGGATAAGTTGGAGAAACTAACCCGTTTGTACATTAAGGAAGTCGTGTCAAAGCACGGTGTACCTATTTCTATCATCTCCGATCGAGATAGTCGTTTCACCTCAAGATTTTGGGAAAGTCTGAATAAAGCCCTAGGTACTCGCCTTGATATGAGTACCGCATATCATCCACAAACCGATGGTCAGAGTGAACGAACCATCCAGACCCTGGAGGATATGCTACGGGCATGCGCAATCGATTTCAGCGGAAATTGGGATACTCACTTGCCACTGGTAGAGTTTTCGTATAACAACAGCTACCACACGAGCATTCAAGCTGCACCTTTTGAAGCTCTATATGGACGCAAGTGCAGATCGCCTCTATGTTGGGCCGAAGTTGGCGAAAAGCAACTCACCGGGCCCGAAATTGTTCAAGAAACGACGGATAAGGTCTTTCTGATTAGAGAACGTCTCAAAGCGGGCGTGACCGACAGAAAAGCTACGCAGACATGAGGAGGAAGCCTTTGGAATTTCAAGTCGGAGACAGGGTCCTACTAAAGGTGTCACCGTGGAAAGGTGTCGCGCGTTTCGGAAAGCGCGGAAAGCTAAACCCACGATATGTTGGACCATTTGAAATCCTGTCCAGAGTAGGCCCCGTAGCATACAAGCTCAAGTTACCACAAGAACTTAACGGTGTACACGACACGTTCCACGTGTCGAACTTGAAAAAGTGCTTATCCGACGAAACCCTCATCATCCCCGCAGACGAAATCCACATCGATGACAAGTTACACTTCGTCGAAGAGCCAATCGAAGTAACCGATTGGAAGGTCCAAAAACTAAGACGCAGTAAGATCAGATTGGTCAAAGTGCGTTGGAATGCCAAGCGTGGACCGGAGTTCACATGGGAAAGGCTGGACCAGATGAAGCAAAAGTATCCCGCCCTATTTAAGAAGACCCCTATACCGGAGAGCTCAAAGTGAATTCCGGGACGGAATTCTCTTAACGGGGGGAGAATGTAACAACCGGCAAAATTAAGGTAATTCCGTACTAATTAATTAAACGCGATTAACGTAATTAACCGTAATTATGTGCTGAATATTTAATTGAGGCCTTAGAAAGATAGGAATTCCCAAATAATGCATAGGAATGCATGAGTTTAATAGCAAAGCATGATAGGATCGTGCGCAGACAAAACTATCCGGTATGGACACTGGCGATTACCCGGTAAAACTGAAATAAGCGAAACGAACACCGGACACCCGGAATATTAAAATAAATAATATTTTCACAAAATATTATGAGTTTTGGAAACCCAAAGCCATACGTAAAAGCTTATTGCACAAATCTCCCGGTAACGAATAAAGTGCGCGTACCGCACCCGATACGCGCGTAACACGTAAATTCACCCGACGGAAACCAAAATAAATTATCAGTAATTAAACTGGACATAATTTTATAAATATTAACGGTATTTTAATATCGAGGGAAAACGCGACGAAAATTTAAGGAATACCCGGGCGGTACCCGGAAGGGACTTGCTTAAGCATAATGTGAAGAGTTAATTAGCAAAGTGGACCCCACCAAGAGCCCATAGGGGGGCCGGCCAAGGGCCACTTAGAGTGGGAGTTCACTTAAGTTTTTCTAAAATCTCTTCCAAATCATTTGTAATCATGAGTTTGCATGCAATGGGAGTGGCCAAGAGAATTAACCAAATCATTTCTTCTCTCTCTCTCTTAAAACTCACGGCCCATACACCCTCTTTAAAATCTTTACAAGATTTTCATAATCTAGCAAATCCTTCCATAATCTCATTAACCTATCCAAGCAAGATTTGATAATCTTTGGAGGATTTGCAAGGATCATATAAACACTAGAAGAGCACTTGGAGAAAAATCACAAAATCTCTTTCTTTTTCTCCTCTTGGCCGTAGCTTTTCACCACCCCACCACCACCTCTCTTTCAATTTTTACTACTCCAAACTACCTCTAGATCATTATCCTTCAAAACCCATTGTGTGTTTCAAGAGCTTGGAGCTTAACCCATTGGAAGAACACACTAAAACCCCATCCAATCCAAGGTTCTTGTCTCCCCTAGCCTTGAGCTAGTAGTAAGTTTTAACCTTGTTTTGTTTGTTAATGTTCATATTAAGTGTCTTTATGAGCAAGTTGTACATTGATGGGTAAAGTATGGTTTTGAAACATAAAGAGGATGAATCTTACAAGAATAAAGATAAAGGAATAATAACATGAAGAAATCTTGGATTAACATTAATAAAAGTGATATTGTGAGAAAATGTAACAATAATAACATACACTTGGGTTAGAAGATGAGTGGAACATGATTTGGGAAAAAGACTTGAATATGATGAAATATGGTTTTAATCATCATAAGATGACTAGTTAAAGTCATAAAAATATTAAAATGGATTAGAAAGCCATAGATGGAAAAACTAGTTCTTCAAAGTCCACTCACTTGGATGAGTAAAAACTTGATGTTTTGGATAAAGATATGAAATAAACATGTTATTAATATCTAGAACGGATTAGAAGAACATTAAAAGTAAAAAGGAGTAAAAACAACTAAACATGGTAAAAATGATTCTTCAAAGTCCACTAAAGTGGAAGAAAAATAATAACCATGAAAGATTTGGGAAAAATGCTACAAGTGAAAATTAAAGGATTAAATGTGACAAACTTGGAAACCAATGGACTAAAACGAATATTTTAGAAGTATTGGACCAAGAACACAATAATAGAAATATTAGTGTCAAAAAGTGTAAGTAACGATTTACAAGGTTGAATTGGTAAATAATAATAGCCTACTTGGGCATTTTAAGTAAAAAGTATATTTTTATAAAATGGACGTTTTATAAAAATAAATAGAGTAACGCGAGTATTTTATAAAGTAAGATTTTATAAAATAAATACTTGGAAAGACTTGTACAAAAATAAGGTACTTTTATATAAATGGGAATATAAAAGTATCGGAAACGTTTTTGGTAACAAGTTGGACGAGTCGGACTAAAACGTACATAATATATTTTTCCGTGAGATAAACGTTCGGAATCGGAAGTTGGAACAATACTTCCATAAGAACACGCAACGGAAATAAATATGAAAAACGCTAACTAACGAACTTAGTTACACGAACCAACGTAAACGGACTTATTACGTCGAGATAAAAATATACATATATATTTTACGGAAATAAAATATATATAACAAGGGTGAAACGTGCGTAACACTTTCCTAAGTGTAGTAACAATATTCGTGGAAAAGGAGAGACATAACATAACAAACTAAAAACGCTAAACGACACATGAACTTAACAAGTAGTATCCACGCGACGATATATGTACATATACTCGTTTCCGACGGAATTCTAGTACATCTATTTAAATGGGAAAATAGATGTGCGAGAAGGAAAACCGAGACGAGTAGACGAGATATATCTACGAACGCGTGAATACCGACAAGATTCTAGTACATTTATTTAAATGGGAAAATAAATGTACGATGTGGTAAGTCTAGTCGGGCGTTAAGATTATGTTACCGAACGACAAAGACTTAGCATATTTATTTAAATGGGAAAATAAATATGTGGCAAAGTAAGTCGGGTCGGTTGATAAGACAACACTTTATATTGAGCGAAAAGATCCTAAGTATAATTATTTGAATGGGAAAATAATTATACGTTGGGTGGAATCGTGTCAAATATAATGTCGTTCAAGTCATAAAGAATAATTATAAGAATAATATATGACTTGTAAGGAAAGGGTAATCCATCGCCATTGAACCTAGGATACGAAACTATTAAACGGGAATTGGGATAAAGACGTGGTCGGGAAGTTGAGTGTACAACTTGCCAAGGCACATACACCATAGGTGTAAGTGACTTATACGCCTAGAACCTTTGTAGGTACGGGATCACAAACTTTACTATTTTCTTTGAGCCGAGCACAGTTACAGGTGAGTCTCACGGCCCCATTTCTAAACTATTTAACGTTTTTACGGGGGAAAGATATGTTGGGATTGTATGACGGGTTGGATACTTGAGTAAAGATCGCCACTCGGGGTTGAGACCTCCCCACTATAATCATTTATTCAGGAATGAGAAACCAAAGGGATATTTGGATAGTACTATTGGTGCCTGACAAGGCCCACCCCTAATCGATAGCGTCGATTATGCATCGGCGTATGCCTGGGGTGCACTTATTCTGAAATAAAGTCGTAGGAATACCGAGTAACGACTTTGGGCGGGGGCATTATTAATTGTCTTGGTTTGGTTATAGGCTCAAGTTAATTGTAGGACTTTGCAACTCCTATAAATGTCATAACAAGGATATTCCCACTTTATAAAGACTTATTAAATTAAAACCTGTGAACTCACCAATATTTATATATTGACGATTTTCAAACATATCTTTCAGGTAATTGAATGATGGAAGTTAGCATGGCGAGCAGGGTCGGGGATGTCTCCAAATTGGGCGTTGGGAATGTCGTGACGGGGTCTTATCTCTTTATTCCATGGATTTAGGGATAAAGGGAGAAGCCTCTTTATCATTTTCGAAAACAATTTATGGTTATGTATTAATAATTTGACATGACTATTAGCATTGAATAAATGCCCGTTTTCTAATTAATATTGTGCTTTGCATTAATCTTGGCTTAATACTTTTGAACCGTCGCGCCACGTGTTTCCGCCTTAGACGTGGTGTGACAATGAGCGTCACCCCGGTTTTAATCCGGCTGTTACTTCAGGAGGCAACTCATGTGAAGGCAGTACGGTTTTCGGGGGAAGCCACCAAGGCCGATGTCCTGCACGAGGCCCAATAGAACATCGTCAGGGCAGCCTTCGTAAGCTGTCGGTTCAAAACGGACTGGCGGAGTGACAATTGGTCACTCATAACGAAAGTCACCTTCCAGTATGTATATGTATATATATATATAGGGTAGGGTTCAAATAGGAACCAACCCTTAAGTAGGAACTATAGGAACCAATCTGAGCCATCCATCTTCAATGGCATGATTGTAAATAAGTAAAACTTTAATTAATTGTTATTTTAATAAAGGGGTATTAATGTCTTTTGTTCAATATCATTTATTAGGTAATTAATAAGAAACTCCTGCATATTTGGAAACAGCAAATTAGTGTTTATGGCATACCCAAACGTATTTATTGTATATACTATTAAAATTATATCTCGGTATATATATACAACAGTGTACATTGGTGTATATTCGTTTTTTCATTCATCATCATCACCAACACAAGATATACATTGGTGTATATTTGTTTTTTCATTCATCATCATTCAACATCATCAACACAGATATACATTGGTGTATATTGGTTTTTTTCATTCATCATCAACACAGATATACATTGATGTACACAGATATACATTGGTGTATATTCGTTTTTGAAGTGTACATTGGTGTATATCAGTTTTTTTTGTTCATTCATCATCATCATCAAACACATATATACAACGGTGTACATCAGTTATACATTGATGTATATCATTTTTTTTCTTTTCATTCAACATCATCAACACAGATATACATTATGATAAGAAACTCATAATTTTCATACATTATGATAGTTTCGTCCAACGTTCTAAACTTGGCACCTACAAATGGTTTAACATCGTCTGGTACAACAGGCGTCCAATATCTCGTCCCACCGGGAGACTCATATACGTTGCTCGACGAGGAACCTACAATAAAAAATGTAAAATTAAAAATGAATTTTACAATATTTAAAAAATATAGTTAGACATGCTACAACTCATATACGGTACACATGTGTATATTGAGTAACACACAGGCTGTGTCATACTGCACATTCCATTTTTTATAATGAATATACACCTGTGTATATTTCACGTCAAACAAAATACTATCAGTTTATTATAACGTCTTTTACCACCTATAATACACTTGTGTATAATAATTAATAGATTTGTTGTTATACACTAGTGTATAACAACTAAATAACTAAGAACAAATCTTATTGTATCTGTACAACCCCAATAACTATATATGATACACCAGTGTATAACTCTTTACTCATTCCAATTATGTGCGTAAAATATGACTTACAGAATACAAAACAATTATTTTACAAATCAATAATAAACCACACTATAAGGCTAATCCAAATAGAAATCACAAAAAAAACGTGATTCTCGCACGAAAAACAATTAAAAAAATAAAAACAATACATAAATACCTTGATTTTCAACACTATTTAGAAACAAAGCTTGTGATTGTGTTTCATGATCTTCTATCACATGAGATTGTGATTCAATGTTTTCATGTATAGAATTATTATCCATAACTTGGAAATCTGAATCGTTTGCCGATTTTAGATTCTTTTAAATCGAAAGTTTTTTCAATTCAATCAATTTAAATCTTCTGAATTCGACTGGAAGTTATTTCGATTCAATCGAATTCAATCGAACGCGATTTTTTTTTTATTTGGGATTAGAGATGATAATAGGTTGAGAGATTTAAGGAAAGTCAAAAAAAACTTGCATGTTAATCGCAGGAAGATAATTAACTGCCATATATAAATCTTTTAATTAAATTAAAATATAATATTTAATTGTCTAATTACATAACTACTTCCTAGATCAAGATCAAAGATGAATGGCTCATATTAGTTCCTAAGTTCCTAACTAGGCTCTAGGTTCCTATTTGATCTTTTTCCTATATATATATATATATATATATATATATATATATATATATATATATATAGTATAAGGTTATATTGGAAACCCTTGTTATATGGTAAACTCTGGAAACTCTGACTTCCCGACTTTTTTTATATGAAAATTTTAGGTATGTAATATACATGATTTTAAGCATTTTGGGCCAAAAAATGGAAAAAGCGCCGAGCCATTTTTTTTTTAAAAATAAAAAACCGTCTTCGGGTAACAAATGGTTAACACGTGTTAGTTTCGCTTAACATGTGTTAGTCAAAACTTTATTTTAATAAAAAAAAAACTCGGCGCTTTTTTGATTTTTTGGCTCAAAATGCTTAAAATCATGTATATTGCATGCCCTATTTTTTTCAAAAATAAAAAAAATGGGAAGTCAGAGTTTCCAGAGTTTACCATATAACAAGGGTTTCCACATTATCCTTTCCCTATATATATATATAATTTTAACCCATTTATTTTTAATAATTTCATTTTTCTCTAATACATTGTGTTTATAACTTTTCTCTATAGGTCACGAATTTTACAAAGACAATGTATCTCTACATTTTAGAATAAATTTTGTTGAAAATGGAGTTTTGTTAAAAACAAAGTTTGTTTTTCCATCGTAAGCTACACCGAGTGATGGTATTGTATCCATGGCGTGGGGACCGAACTAATGTCGACCGAACAACATTAGTACATGTATCGGTATTATCAGATGCCCTACCAATATTTGTTATTATGGTTTTCAATCGATATAGAATATGTGTTGATATTTTTTAGGCATATTACAACTTTATTCTTTTAGTTTTATTTTCAATTCTTGTACCGAGTGTTGGTACTAAGGTTTTGAAACCCGGACCGGACCGGCCGGTTCGACCGGGTTCCGGAGGTGAGGGCGGTCCGGGTCAAGACAAAGGATCGGGTATGCATTGAACCGTCCGGTTGGACCAGGACTCGGGCGGTCGGACCAGAAACCGCTTGGATTGGACCGGACCGGTTGTTACTTTACCCTGTTCTGTTCTTCAGTCTTCAGTTCACAGCTCTCATTTTTAATCATCATCATCGATCATCCATTCATCATCATCGATCGTTCATCCGCAGGTCGTCTCCTCCGGCTCCAACCAGAACATCACCGCCGGTCGCCGCCTTGCTCTCCTCCGGCTCTTCCTTGTCCCGCCTCTCTTTCCTGCTCTGTGTGTGTGTATATCTGTGTGTGTGTGTCTGTGTTGAGAAAGCTAGAGAAGAAGATGGTAGGTGGGTAAGGGTTGGGATATTTAAAGTGATTTTTATGGGTTTTTTTGTCTTTTTATGGTTTTTTTATGCTTTTATGAACTTTTATAAATTTTTTGAATTATATATATTTTTATAATATTTATAACGTTGTCCGGTTCTTAAATCCGGTCCGACCAGTGGACCGGTAAGCAGGCTGGTTCGACGTCCAGTCCGGTTCTGAAAACCTAGGTTGGTACCAAACCGATACCAGCCGAATTCTCTCTGCGGGTTGCAAATTTTACAAAGACAATGTATCTCAACATATAAATTGTTAAAGACATCTAAAAAACCTCGTGAACTCAATGTGAGGCTAGTGAGTGTGAATACTAAACCAAGGTTTTGTCTTAATGCCACTAGGATGCCACATAGAATTAGTTTAGTCTCAAACATTTTGAGATTTGAGTGGGGTGTGGAGACTAAACCACTCCATGTCTCTAGCATTAATTATTAAAAAAAAAAAAAAAATTATGCTATTGGGTAATATTACCGTTTGATTTCAAAAAAAAAAAGAAATTTTGCTATTGGAGCGTCCGTTTTGTCTCGTGGGGGACGGGGCAGGGGTGAGACAAAAGGAGGGGGTGGTGTTCTTGTCTGGGACAAGCCAAAAAGGTATGGGGCGGGGGTTGGGATGGTCTCCACACCGGGTAGCCTGATGATAGAAGAATATACTGGACTATGGGTTTTAAGTTTTAACGGTTATAGTGAGGTGGCATCCATATATTAACATACTTATGTACTCTTTTTAATTCACTATATTTAGAACACTTGATTTGGCTTGTAACTTTTTAACAGAACACATTTTAAAACAATCAAACATATAAGACTAGTTATCAAAATAACATTGATTAGTGATTTTAAATACTATTAAAATAACATTACTTTTTGGGTTTACCCTACTGAACCGAACCAATACCGACCGAATTCCTGATGCAGCGTGCGGAGGAAATTACAAATGTTTGTAGTTAACTAATAAATAACAAACAAGTCAAGCTTGATCTTGATCTCGAGCTCTCGTAAATTAAACTAGAACTAGAATTGCTAACACTCCAAGTTATGGAATCAGATGATGGCCGATGCCCGATGGTAGTCTTCACTTTTATCTCATCTGTAGATAAGAATACTCATTTGCGCCATAATCATTGCAAACAATGGCGAAGGTTGGTGAGGGCCAGGGGGTGCCTGGCACCCCACCGTTTTTTGGCTCAATGGTGGAAGTTTGCGATTTTCGTAGGTAATTTTTATATGGATTGAGTCCGGCTCCCACCGATTTGATCTTCCGGCCCCAACCGATACGAAAAAAAATAAGTCTGGCCCCCGCCGATTTGATCTTCAAACTTCGCTACCGATTGCAAATATGACCTTACTGACGCCCGATTCGCTTTTTTTTTTTTTTTTTTTTTTTTTGTGGATCATAGTTTCAAAATGGACTGTAGACTCTAAAATTGCTTCTTCTTTTTTTATGTCACTTGGCCATGATTCATGATATGTTACTTTTGTTAACATTAACAATATTGTCTTATAACTCTTACTTAGATATTCTTCTTCCACACCAAATCAATGAGATGACAACAAAATGCCATATGTCTTGAATTCTAGAAACCATAAAGCACTAGTCATACAGTCAAAAACACTCAACATTCACAATTCACACACTTTTCTTTAAAAATGTTTCCTTTTACAAGTTACAACCACCAACAACTAAAACTCATAAGATTCTACCTTATATCCTTGGTGACATAGTGTTGATCCACTCTATAATCAGACAAAAATGTACCACACAACCAAATTTACTTTATTTTTGCTTTTTTTTCTTTCATGTGTTGGAGATGGAGGGTAGGCACTGCAATGTTTTTTCTCTTTGTCTGATAAAGAGACTTATGTCTGTTCAGTATGTTTTCTTCAAAGATAATAATAATTCTTGACCTCTTTTTTATTTATAATTTGGTTTTTCAAATGTTTACTTCATAATTGTCTTCTTTTGTATGCAGTGTCTGGTTCATATATAAACTGTTTATAGTTAACTAAACTTGCACAAAATCCAATGGATTCTAAACACCTGTTGTTAAAAATAGGAAGAAGATAGCAAGGGTCCCCTTTGATACTACTGCATGATAAAGTAAGTTCTTGAGTGGACCCTGTCTAAGCCACTTTTTTTTGTTTATTTAATAGGTGCAAAAACATATGTTTTTTTGCAGTATTCCATCTATAAAGAAAGGTGGCACACTCTTTGTTCACAAGCTAAAAAACTACACACACACACACATACACAGCATATGTTCTAAGTTCTATATTAGGTGAAGGGTTGCATACTTGAATTATATTGATATAAAAAGTCAGTTCATTTGAGATGGAATTAGAAAGGATACAAAGTTAAAGAAGGAGTAGTAGTTGAGATGAATGGTAGTGTGGTTTTGAGGGTGGTGTTCTTGGTGGGATTTTGTTGGTTGTTGTTCGCGACAACGGTACACGCACGGCGTGTGGTTCCTTCAACGGTACAAGGAAAAACGAGGCGAGATGGTTCGGTTATTAATTATGTGAGCAAAAGACGAGTGCCGAATGGGCCTGATCCTATACACAACAGGTATGTAGTGTAAACATGTTATCTATTTTAATGTAATGTCAGTTTTAGATTTTATATGAAACCGAATAAAATTGCACGTTTAACGTGGTTAGTTTTTATCGTATGATGGACTACTTACGTTACGTACCGACATTTTTCAGGAGAACGAGGAATACGAGACAACCTCCTAATCGAGCCTAAGCACGAAAAGGGAATTTGGTTTGAAAGGTTGTGTGTACATGACATGTGGTTGATAACTCATGATTGTTGTGTAGAATTTACATGAAGAAAGAAAGAAAGAAAGATTGAAGAAGGTTTGAATTAAAAGATTCATGGTGATTGAGATGTGTTGGTTATGCATGAATGAATGAAATAGTTATGTGTAATTAATAATTATTAATCAGGGTCCCTTTTGCATACATTTTTTGTAGAAAGATGCATTGTTTGTTAAATTGTTGTGGTCTTTGCTTTAGCTAATTAAGCTTTGAGCTTTATTCCTCTTGTTAAGTGGGTTGTGTTCCCTAAAAAAAACATTTTCAATCTGTTAAAGCTTCTATTCTTTCAACAAATCTTTTTTTTTTTTTTTTGAATAGAGAGATGACCAACTTCTTAAAGTTATGGTCTTCATTCACTTTGCTTTACATCAACATTATGCCCATAGATGTGGGTCTTTCACTCTTTCTTAAAACCATCTTTTGGGTTCTCACCGGCTCATGCTCCGTGGGTAGTCTCGTCTTTTGGCATGACCAGGTCCAGGTGTGCACACTCGTTTAAAATGTACGTGTGTGCCTCCAAAGTTATTTCAAGAGACGAACTAATTTGTAACTAACATATTTGTGTATGAATTAATTAAATTAAATCATGTTTTATTGCTCAAATAAAAAAATGGCAAATATAACTTTTTTATATTTTCTTATAGTTATTAATTAAAAAAATTATAAATGAACATCTTTTTTAAAAGGTATAAAAGAACAATTGCATGAATTGTACTATCCATATGCATGTTTAATCTTTTTGGGTTCTTTCTAATCTTATCCTTTGTTGGTTTTGGAATTTAATTTTGAATGCTTCAAGAAACAGTATTCTCTATTTCTTAAAGTAAACAAGATTCAAATTATTAAAGGTACCTTTTGTTTCTTTAGGTTGCATTCCTGAGTTGAGTTGTACAAAATACAAACCACTCAACCTTCATTTTTATTTCTTTTCTCATGTGCTTCACCGCTTTTACTATTTGATTAACATAAAGTAGTTCATGGTTCTATCTCAATGGTGTTGGTCTCTTGTGCTAAGGCTAGACAGTACCGATTCGTGTCCCCTCCACATCTAAAAAAGACCATCAACAACGCCCCATCCATTTCCTGAACGTCATTTGTGTGTGTGTGTGTTGAGGAAGAGGGGGGTGGGGGGGGGGGGGTTGGTGAACGAATGTTAGTGCAGTAACGAGTGTTAACAAGTAACGAGTGTTAACAAGGAATTATGGAATTCTGGTGGAGCCGATATGTCACAACTAATCAATTTTTTTTTATTTTCTTTTTTTAGTTAAATGATCGTTATTCTATTGTGCGAAACTTCTATCTAGGTGGCGCTGATGTGACGTAATGTAGCCTCTAAGGGCTCCATTACTATATAGCCTAAAAGACGGGTCAAAAGGAATTTAAGCCTTTTAGAGTACTAACAAAACTAAATAAAAATTCCTTTTGACCCAAATTTATTTTTTTATTTACGTAACGTAGCCTCTAAAGGAATCTAAGCCCTTTAGAGTACTAATAAAACTAAATAAAAAATAAAT
Organism: Ambrosia x helenae; assembly: GCA_030844895.1. Lineage (NCBI taxonomy): Eukaryota > Viridiplantae > Streptophyta > Magnoliopsida > Asterales > Asteraceae > Ambrosia > Ambrosia x helenae. Next base: position 110,757,881 of record CM061229.1, on the reverse strand, counting down.
TTGGGTCAAAAGTATCACGTTCTATCAACCCGTAATATGCCTGTCGTGTTCATATTCATATGTGTCACACAATTTTTAGATTCAAGTTCGTATCAAATTTGACCCGTTATAACTATGTTATAGATAGAAAGCAAAATTAAACCCAAAAATATAACAAAAAGGTACATAATTAAATAATATGGTTGCCTACCAGTGACCACATGCTTGTTGAAGAAAGAACTTAGAGGTTAAGGAAATCAAGCCATTGTGATAGACTGATAGAGCAGTTTACTTATTTATGAAAATTCACCAAGAGGGAAAGTATAAAATCTTCTTTTATTTTTAAGTTTGTCTTTTTTGACTTCTTTTGAGAGCTAGAAGTGACCTTTATTATCAACTTTAGGACTCAAGCACTACCCAATATACCTTCAGAAGCATGCTGAAGCTGACCTTTATTATACCCAAAGCATTACTAGTGGAAAATTGTGTGCTTCACTTTTTTTCTCAATATCTATTTTTTTTTTTATTATATAAACTTAAAAGTTTAGAACTTGAAATGTTTGACTAGCTTATTTACAAAGTTTGTAACTTTGTATCACAGATTTGGGACTTCAAGAAAATAGAACACTTGAAAGTTTGTTGAATTATGTGACTATACATTTATACATAACAAATATCAAATGCATAACAACCACCAGCAAAAATAGAGAGTACATAACTCAAAATGAGCATACCTCAGTAGAACAATAAGATAGCGACCGTATGGTCAAACTTTCTTCGCGCATCTTCAACACCACAGGTCAAACAATATCGTCGGTATCCTTTAAGTCAAACAGAAGTGGAAACTCATCATAATGTTGTGAGACACCTGGTTCTTGAGCTATGTTGTTTAATGCTTCAGAAACTCGATACATTGACCATCTTGACCGAGGTTGAGATGCCACACAGTTGCCAGCAATTTGAAGAACTTGAATAATTTCATCATCATGGCCTGTGCCAAGAAGATTCTTATCAATGGCATCCGCGATTTGTCCTGACGTCGAACGTTGGTTAACCCAATTTACTAAATTACCCTTGAACCCTTCTTCAGCTGCGGCAGGTTTGAGGGGTCTCTGCCCTGTTGCCAATTCCATGAGCACAACACCAAAACCATAAGTATCGCCTTTCGCAGAAGCAACCATGGTGCTTGAATACTCACCCACACCGCCATTAGCAAAACTTATCTCATTTGATTCATCAGAAGAGGAAGTCAAGAGTCTAGCCAATCCAAAATCAACTATTCTCGCATTGTAATCCTCGTCTAGAAATATCACATCAGAGCTAACATTTTGAAGCAGTATCGCAGGGCGACAACCATGGTGAAGCCAAGCAAGACCTCTTGCTGCACTTACCGCGATCCTAAACCTAGTAGGCCAATCCAACAAGTTCCCATTTTTATGCAAAACCGACGATAAAGTCCCATTCGACATGTACTTATAAACCAATAGTTTTTCATCTTCCGCAATGCAGTAACCCAACAAAGGAGTCAAGTTAGGATGTCTAAGCTGACCCAACTTATTCATCTCTACCCGAAACTGCCTCTCGTTAAGCTTACAAATATTAAGCCTCTTAATCGCAAGCGTAGAACCATCCGATAAATCAGCCCTGTAAGTTGTTCCTGTTTGAGTCGATACAATAACATTCGCCCTACTAAAATTATTTGTCGCAATCATCAAATCAACTAGCCTAACCTTAACAAGAGGCTTCTGAAACAAAGACACTTGAACAAGCTTATAAGCCCTAACCTTATCAACCCAAGCATTACTATCATCATCTATATCAACATTATTTCCTCTCTTCCTACTAGACTTACTATAGCACCACCACCACATCCCAAACCCCAACAACAATGATCCCACAGCCCCGAGCACACCAGCCGCAACAATAATTGTCAGATTCTTCTTACTCAAACCACCACACTTACCAACAGGCTTACCACAAAGTCCACTATTTCCATCAAATTCCGAAGCATCAAATTTGGACAAAGTCGAAGGAATTGGACCGGATAGATCATTATTCGCAACTGAGAACCTAGTTAACCTGCCTAACCTGGACAACTCAACCGGTATAGCACCGGACAACTTATTTCCAGACAGAACGATACTATTTAAAAACGAACAGTTACCTAAACTAGCCGGTATTTCACCAGTAAAACCGTTATTCGACAAGTCCAAATTAACCAAATAAGGCAACCAGCTGCATATCTCACTAGGAACAGATCCAGTGAGATTATTACCTGATAAATCAAGGTTATGTAAGCTCTCACAAAACTAAATAAATGAAATATTCTTAGATTAAATAAACTAAATACGAAATAGTCATTACTAATAATAAATAGTTGAGAAACTATAAGCGCAAAAAAATTCATTCGGTTACTTATTATTAGGTATATATTTAGTGTCAAAACATAAGTAAAAATTTATATTGTAACAATCTAAAGATATATGTGGCATTAAATTTAAACTAAGAGCGACTTTCAACCCATCAACCTTCTCTTTTTATACTACTTTAATTTAATTTTTATCCGTTATTCAACAAATCTATACTAACCAAATAATGAGACCAGCTACAAAGTTCTCGAGTTTTTTCTCTAGGTGTAGAAAACTTATTTACCAAAATTGGTAATTTCAAAAACATTTACTAAAAAATAAGTGTTTTTTTTTACGAAAGACAATTTTTACCGCTCCTAATTTTACCGGATAAATATAACTTGTATTATACTTAGATATTATCTAAGTATAAATATTTTTTATCTGATAAAATTAGGAGGGAGAAAAAGTATTTTTTTTTCAAAAAAAACACTTATATTTTAAGTAAGGGTGCAAACAAGCGGAGCCGAGCGACCAGGCTCAAGCTCGAAAAACTTAGCTCGAGCTCGGCTCATTTGGGGATTTGTTTTCAAAGCTTGAGCTCGGCTTGTTAGAAATTTCTTAAGCTCGAGCCCGGCTCGTTTACTATCTAATAGTTAATATATTAAATAAAAATAATATAAATAAATAATAGGGCGGAGCTCGATAAATGAAGTTCGGCTCGGGCTCGTTTAGTAAAGAAGCTTAAACGAAGGGTAAAGATTATTAAATATTAATAAAAGTAATATTATACTAAGGCTCGACGAGCCTAACGAGATTCACATGCTAGTCTCGAGCTCGGGCTCAATTATTTAACGAGCTTTGTTTTAAGCTCAAGCTCGGCTCAGGCTCGATAAGCCTCGGTTTGTTTCGAGCTTTTTAGTAAGCTCCGTTTGCACCCCTAAATTTTTATGTAAATGTTTCTAAATCACCCAGTTTGGTAAAAATACGTTTTCAACAAAATTTCTCCACGAACAGACACAGTAAGATTATTAATTACCAGAGAGATCAAGATTCTGTAAGCTCTCACAAAACTTTAAATCCGAAGGAACCGATCCAGCAAGCCCAAGCCCACGAAGTGTAAGCGAAATTAACCGGTTTTCTTGATCGTTCCAGCAGGCGACACCAGAGAAGCTGCAGACGAACCCTTTACTGCTGTTGGAGAAGTTCCATGTTGAGATCTCTGATCTTGGGTCGTTGAGGGATGTTTTTATGCCTTGCAGACACTTGGCGTCGTCCTCTGCGATCACTGATGGCGGCTGGATGGATAAGAGGAGCAGGAGTGTGATTGATAACATGGTTGAAGGGATGTGGATGGGTTTGTTGTTGTTCATGGAGCTAGGGTTTTGTGATCGATGTTCGCAGATGATGAGGAAGATGAGTGTTGATTGACTTTTTAGTTGGGATGATAATAATAATATTATTATTGTTATTATTAAGTTGAAGGTCGTTTGATTGGCGGGTTTTTAACTAACGATTTGTTTAAGATTAACCTGGAGATTGGTTAGGCTGCTACTGGTAATTCAACGCGCTTTAAATGACACGTGGAATTTGTTTTTTTTTTAAACAGTAAACTAACCTGCTTTTCGATATGGTTGTGTAACTCGAGAAGCAAGCCCACACCCCATGCTTGAAAGAGTTGTAACGGTGTATATGTTCACTACTCGTTCAGCTTAAGTATGATGTTTCTTGTACCCCTTAGGGCCTCATACGTGCACGCAGGGCCGGGTGGTCACTGACTCAGGGCCCGACCCTCAAATAGGTCCGAACGTTTTTTTAAAATCTATTAATATATATAAAAGAATTGAACATTGCTGACGTGGCGTGCAATGGTGCCTTCAACCTCTCCATGAAACTGTCACGTGGCATCATAATTGAAAGATTTTAGTGTTTTTGAATTATTTCATTTTTTAAATAAATTGAGTTATTTTAGGAAAAAAGAATTTAAAAATAAATTTAAAATTTTCTCTCTAATATTTCCTCCCATAATTTTTAAACGTTTATATCTTTTATATACGGGATTTTTTAAAGGAAAAAAATACACCAAATTAACGAGCGTTTTATTATCTTTCCAACGAGTACCATAGTGCTATATAAAAAACGGAGAAAAAAACGACTATTTTTTGTGGGGTTTCGTTCATACAGGAAAAAAACACACAAAGTGTTCATGTTATTCATTAATCATGTTTTTTCTTTTAAACCAGGTTCTTATTTACGATGTTGAAAATCAGCCCAATCGCCATGTTATCATTGGAATTTTACTAGGTATACTTCATCAAGAGAAGCTAGGAGAAAGAATCGCGCAACACTGCAACACATGGTGTCAGCTTATAGCAATGCTATTTTTTATTTATTTAATTACAAGAGTAATAATTATTACTATTAGTATTAGTATTATTAGAATGGTTATATTTTTCAACCCCGGAACGCTCCCAGGAAGAATTGATAATTGCTGGCGTGACATTCAATGGTGGCCTCAACCATCTCTTGATTACCACGTGACATAATGAGATGCAATGGTTACAACTTCCAACTTAAGTGTTTGTTTAGTTGATTAGGTTAGGAATTATAAGAGCCATTAGAATGTGAGAAAATTAAAGAGATGTGATGAGTTTTTGAATAGTTGCAGCTTACATAAGTGATTCTTTAGATGATTACTGATTAGGTTTTAGATTAGGGAATATGACTTATTACTGATTAGAATACTATGAACATGCAATGATTGAGAGATTTTTGTGCTTAGTTAACTTGAGCCATTTGCAATAGGTTATCACGTAAAATTAGATTTTTTCAACCCCGGGACGCTCCCGGGATAATTAGCTAGTATATACATATATATATTAAATTATATATTTAGGATATATATTTGTGTTTATACATTAGAGTCTTGTTAGTGGAGTTGGAAAAACCATGTTAATTTAATGTAGAGGACTTAAGTTCAATCTTTGGCTCTAGCACCCTATTCATTTTTATTTTTTTTTTATATAATTCATTCCTCTCTACAAAATTTTGGACCCATATTTTTTTTCGCCCGAGGCCCAATTTTTTTTAGTATTCTCAGAGGCAGGTTTGAAGCATTGTTGTGTTGTTACAAAAGGTAGTGAATCTGGAAGGCACCGAGGAGATTGTTCAACACTTGTACAAAGAGATAGCCTTTAGTCTTGTCGTTGAGGTGCTGAACCCTTGAGTATGTAACATCTAGCCCCTCTCATCGCCAATACTATCCATTTTACTTCTGTTGGGTTAACTGCAGAGTTTTTATGTGCTCCACAACCAACTAAACCCAAAACGTGTTGGTGTGTTAAGAGGAATTAGATAACTTATGAACCAATGATCACTTATGTCCATGGCTGATGTTGGATTTACCTATGGTGTTTTAGTGGTCTATGTTAATCTTCTTGATAGTCGATACTATTACGATATATGTTAAGTAGATACTGAATCTTTGTACAAAAGCATGACTAATTTAATGACTAGGCCAGCTAAAAAAAAAATAGGCCAGCTAGCCTAGTGATGAAGCCAGCGAGTGACTAATCGACTCATGCAATGGTCAACCAACAAATGAAATAGGAGATAACGAATGCGACTATGAAGATAGCCAAGCGCGACTATGTTAGTTTCTTTCTTATTTTTAATTGTTTTTTAGTTAGAAAATTGAAATTAGATTTGTTTATGTGATTGCAAACTTGAATGAAGTTGAAATTAGATGTGTATATGTGATTGTAAAGTTGATTAAAGTTGAAATAAACTGTTTATGTGATTGCAGACTTGATTAACGTTATTGGTTTGCCTATTTAGTTGAAGCTTTAGGTCCGTCTTTTATAGATAATGAAACTTGATCTTCAAATTTTTAGAGGTTATGCAATAATTCTTGAAATGAAAGTCAATAATCTTTGCTACTTTATCTTTAGGTAGTGTTTCCCCGGAAATTGATTTAGATGATTACTTGTAGATACTTCTGAACGAAAAATCATCCTAATAAAAAAAGATTTACTTGACGAGCATATTTGTTTAGAGATACACGTCAACCAAAAAGATGGTGGAAATAAAAAAAATTGTTGGTCTATCACTTATTAAAATTAGCATTAGTTTTACTAGTTGCAACACGTATTAGGAGATAATTTTCTACAATGAAGCATGTAAAGGCAGAGTTGCATAATTGGATAGATGATGATTCTATAAACGATGCTTGCGTTTTTAATATTGAAAATGAGTTATCCGTGAAAACCACATCGTTTTCAAAACATGAAAACATGTAGGAACAACTACAAAATGTCTTTTTTATATTTTAAATAACTTTGTATTTTTATTGTACGTTTACTCTTTGGCAATCTACTTTTATTATGGTGTTGCTTTTTATTATATGACCCAATCTGAATCCAAATTGAAAATTTATGGCTCCATCGTTATTGAGATATGAATTTAATTGTATATAAACATTTAAAAGCATATTGTAACTATTATACGTTTTTATGTTTGTAAAGGGCAAGTAAAGTGATAAAAATTAGACACAACTCATAAAATCAACTGTAGCATTCATGATGAATTTTAGTGATAAAAATTAGACACAACTCATAAAATTGACTGTAGCATTCATGATGAGTTTTAGTTAGCATTCATGATGAATTTTAGTGACATGACACTAAAACTCATCATGAATACTACAATCGATTTTACTGTGGGTCGTACATCAAACATGGGTTTGCATTAATAGCTTTCTCTCTGTAATTTTAACAATTTATACAAGTTAAAATTTGCTCTTGGCCTCTTGTTATATCCTAGGCTTTAAAACCCCGATAGGGTGTGAAATTTTGAGTTTATGACATGAGGCGAACCAAGCACAAGATTCACGATTTTATGTTTACTCTAAACGGGTTAGAATTAAACCTACAAGATTCACGAGTTTATGTTTACTCTAAACGGGTTATAATCAAACCTACAAACACATTTAACTAAAAGGGTTGTGATAGCATCAACTGATGGCATCACGGGTTGACCAGTTTAACTCGTTTATTTATTTTTAAAAATACTTTATGTAATAGCTTAAACTATTTTGGGTTTTATATATCAAAATATAGAATGTAAAAATAAAATAAATATATAAATATATAATTTTGAAGTATTAATATGTAAAATAATGTAGGTTAAACGAGTTGGATTCGAATCAGTCCGTACATAGGTGTCTTTTTCGTGTTTATACGTGTGACATGATATTCAATAAAAAAAGGTGATAAAAGAGTCAGGGGCTATTTGAAAGTGATTAAACCCCAAATGATCAATCATCTTTCCAACATAAAAGAAAGTTTGTTCCATTCTAAGTGTTATGAACTCTTTCCAATTTGTCCAAAATCATCCATTAAGGAATTTCAAAATTTCTCTGGAAAAACATTTCCTTCCTAAATACCTAACTCATACACTATTAAAAAAACGTCATATAAGTCTTATGTCCATATACCGTACCAAGGCAAAGTGATCAAGCAATCCATAACAATAGTCATATACACGTCATACGATAAGGCAAAAATGTCATACGACTCATATGAAGGTCAAATTATACGGTTTAACCACTAACATAATCATATGACCGGTGTAACCTTATACAACTCATATAACATGACACATTGATTTTGATTTGATTTGACATCATATAACCTTTGCAAGAAGACCACTATTGACGGTGTACTAGTAGTTTTGTTTATAAAATCAAATCAAAGCCACACATCTTTTGTACAATCATCGGACATCTCTACGTTTATATATATATATATATAGAGAGTAAAGATCCGGTACAAATAGTTTTTTTGGTAAGAACTGTGAGAATCAAAGGATGGTATTTTTTTTTATTTTTTTTTTCAAAAATTTTTTCCCCATATTGTTAAACATGTATTATAGTATTGAAAACTAAAAAAAAAAAAAAAAAAAAATTTGGTGTAGAGTAATTACTTGTAGAGTAATTACATAATTACTCTAGTGTAAACTAATGTATTTACCTTAATGACGTAATTACACTAAAAAAAATTTTTTTTATTAATTTTTTTTTTGTATTATTCATCTAGAAAAAATGTTTAAGCACATGGGAAAAAAAAATTCTAAAAAAAAAAAATAAAAAATTTTACCCCCTTTGATTCTTACAGTTCTTACAAAAAAAACTATATGTATTTGATCTTTACTCTATATATATATATATATATATAAAATAAAATGTCTACACACACACACAATGCACAAACAAATTTCTTCACCTTTTTCTCTTATATGCCTGCCTCTTCGTCATATGCCTTCTGCTACACAGCTAATCGTTAATTCAAATCCTTCGATCTAATAAAACACTCGATTTAACTCTTTAATTGCTTCGATCTACCCTAATTTCATCTCTCTAGGGTTATTACTTCACAGGTTTTACTTTTATTCCCCTCATTATTCCTTATTATTATTATTATTTTTATTATTATTATTATATAAACGAATTCACTCCAACATTTGGTTTTGATTGCAGATATGAAACGATTACGAGATGATGTGATTAGTAACTCTCAAATTAAGCGACCTTTTGGCTCGTCTCGTGGAGAATCGTATGAATTCTTCTCAATATTTTGTTTGATTATGTCTATGTGTTGTTTGATAATATTAGGTTTGTTTTAATGTTCATGCAGATTGTATGTGAATTTGAGTTTGATTATAGTTTTAAGTGATTAGGTTTGAATTAGGTTTGACTTTCAGCTATAAATTTTGATGATAGCTGATAAATGTATGGTCTTTAGGGTTTTATGCATAATATTTTTCTTTAGAAGAAAGGAGCCATTGTGCAGAGTGTTTTCTTCAAATGTATTTTTAGGGTTTCAACCTTTTAGTTTTAGCCTTTTAGGGTTGATGATTATTAGATTATCAAGTGGATAGAGGGAGAGTGTGAATATGATTTTTTGTATAGATTTTTTATGCCTCTTTGACTCTTATGGCTGTGAGAATGGTATGAGATCTTATTAACCAAGTGTGTTTTTGGTTATTGAAATTTGAATATATAGACATTTGAGAAAAAGAAAGATGGTAATATAATATTCATTTCAATAACTATCTTTTTCTAGCTCTCAGTTTTTGATAATTATAGGTTGAAAGTAATCCAAAAATTGGTATCATAGTATCGGTTTGCTTTAACAATTGAAACTAGATTAGGAGACTTGAATTACCAGTATTTACTATATATGCGGATTCAAATCCCTAAAATTAGTTATGTGAGTTACTGAGTTGAGAACAGGTTTGCATGTGCAGCTTCCAGATTATTTTGCTTATTTGATATACTGTGTTATGTTTCTTCCTAAAAGGATCCATTTTAACCCCCTCTTATCTTGAAGGTATGGCCCGCCCCGAGTCCCTGGAGGAGGAGGTGGTGAAGCGTCGGGAAGGGTAGGAGGTGGTGGTGCTAGTAGTGCTCAGAAACTTACTACCACTGATGCATTAACATACTTAAAGGAAGTTAAGGACATGTTCCAAGACCAAAGAGAAAAGTATGACATGTTTCTTGATGTTATGAAAGACTTTAAAGCTCAAAGGTACATATGTTGGTCAAGGGTTAACATTTGTTAGGTTTTTGATAGTTGTTCTCCACAAACATCAACATGTAACTAATTTGACAATTAACCTTCTGCAGAATTGATACTACTGGGGTGATAGCAAGGGTGAAGGAATTGTTTAAAGGGCACAACAATCTTATTTTTGGGTTTAACACCTTCTTGCCCAAAGGTTATGAGATAACTGTTATTGATGACGACGAGCCTCCACCTAAAAAAACTGTAGAGTTTGAAGAAGCTATAAGTTATGTAAACAAAATAAAGGTGAAACCCGCATTCTTATATGTAAAGGATTAAAACAAATTTTTTTATATGTAATTATTCTGACTTTGTCCTTCTGTTGCAGAAACGTTTTCAAAATGATGATCGCATTTACAAATCATTTTTAGACATCTTGAATATGTATAGAAAAGAGCACACGGGTATCAATGATGTCTATCAAGAGGTGATGTTCTATAAGCTTTTGTATTTGCATATATTGTATGACATGTACAATCGTATATAGTTTCATCTTACATATCTGTATCCATGTAGGTTGCTACACTTTTTGATGATCATCCTGATCTTCTTGATGAGTTCACAAGATTTTTGCCAGATGCCTCTGCTGCTGCATCTGCACATCGTGCTTCATTTCGCAGGCAATCGTATAATCCTTATGATGAACGAAGCTCTGCTATGGCTCCACTCAAACATAGGGTAACTACCTTATTGTATATCCACTTTTAATCTCTGTGCAAATTTTTGAAAGAAGGTAACCGACTTTCTAACTTTTTGGTAAAAGAAACTCAAATATTTAAATTTTGATTTAAGGTAACCTGACCTGGTTACTTAGCCAAAATGATGACGGCAGTTGACACATCAGGAAGTTTGACCATGTTGACTCATCTTCTCATGTGGCGTCTGAAACAGCTTACCTTAGATGATTACCCTAACGAATTGTTCATGAAAATTTTGAGTGTTTTTGTGTGTGCAAATGAATTGTGTTACCTTTTGTTAATCTATTATGCTATTCCCCCTCTTTTATTTAAGGGACTAAATATTTATATGTTATTAGCAACGAGGGTGGCGAGATAGGATAATTCCTCCTCATGGAGAGCGGGGCCCAAGTGTTGAAGGTTCTGAAATGGATGACGATAAAACAATGATTAAGAGGAAAAAGGAGAGCAGGGATAGGAGAACTCGTGATCAGGATTTTAAAGACTCCAGCATCAATCACCGTTTTGAAAAACGAAAATCTTCAAGGAAAGCTGAAGATTTTGGAGTTAATTCGGGTTTGGATCCATCTGATGATAAAAGTGCATTAAAAAGTGAGTATGGCTCTTTCTTGCGTTTTTATTTTAATTTGAAAAGTTAGTTCGGACTTCATGACTAATGGTATTTGACAATTTGTTGATTATAGGTTTGTACTGCCAAGAGTTTACTTTCTGTGAGAAAGTGAAAGATAGATTACGTAATTCAGATGATTATCAAGCATTCTTGAAGTGTCTACACATTTATAGCACAGAAATAATTACAAGAAAAGAATTACAGAGCTTGGTATAGATTTTTAAGTCTGTCTTTATTTTATGATTTTCCTTTTCCATTATGGAACCTCTCTTTTTTGTTTCAGGTTTCGGATTTACTTGGAAAGCACCCAGATCTTATGGAAGGATTTAATGTATTTTTGGAGCGTTGTGAGAATATAGGTGGTTTTTTTTACAACATCCATTGTTGTATTTTTTTTATTTTTTTTTTTGAGAATCTTTTTACTAATACTTGTTGTTTGCAGATGGATTCCTTGCTGGGGTTATGGACAAAAGTATGCCCTTTTCTTGTTTATATTGTTGTTTTCCATTTGTTTGCCTCTTTTTTTTATCCAATTTGCAAGTTATCAAAATTAATTCTGCCATGCATTGCAGAAACTATATGGAATGAAGAGCGTGCATCAAAATCAACCAAAACAGAGGAAAAAGAAAGAGAGCATAAACGTGAAATTGATGCCGCTAAAGAGAACATGTACAAAGAAAAGTATTGGGGGAAATCTATACAAGAGCTTGATCTTTCTAATTGCCAACAGTGCACCCCCAGTTACAGACTTCTGCCTGATGATGTGAGTCTTTTAACAAACTCAAAACAGGCAAATTGACACAAAAACGTATTTTTTTTATGTTTCTTTAAAGTTTTCAAATACAGTCAGTATATCAAATATGATTAGGAGGTTGTTTGCATTAGAAATACAATTCAGGCGGCTATCAACTTTTTTGATGGGTCTGGTCGTTTGACCTGCTTTGTTCTGTAGCTGACAGTGTGTGATTTGACGTTGTGTAGTATCCAATTCCATCAGTAAGCCAGAAATCAGAGCTTGGCTCTCAAGTACTTAATGATGTTTGGGTATCTGTAACTTCTGGCAGTGAGGATTATTCTTTTAAACACATGCGTAGAAACCAGTATGAAGAAAGCTTGTTCAGATGTGAAGATGACAGGTAATCTCTCTCTCTCTCTAGGAAAGATTTAAAAGAAGATATAGCCAACTTCATGACTTGTAACATCTTGTCTTTTTTGTTTCTGTACTCTTGGTAGTAGTTAAATGTGTCAATTTTACCCATTTGCCTATCAAATATCAATGGCTAGGTTATGCATGAGTTTTAAATTAAACGGGTCTAGAGTTGCTGAAAATGTATATTTAATGCATATAGCATTTATATAAATGCATATAGCATTTATATAAATTTTATTCAAGAAATTGTATTCCCTTTGAAGTTATATAGTATTTCTAAATTCTAATCATGTTTGACATACTAATTATTTTATTAAGGTGTTCAAATTTTGGACAATAACTGTTTCGGGTCAATCCAAACCGGTGTTTTCGAACAGTTACCAACTCGCTCTTCATACATTGTGCCACCTCTAGGACTAGTAGTATATATACAAAGTAGTGACTTTACATTCTGTTTTGATGATGCTTCCAGATTTGAGTTAGATATGTTGTTGGAATCCGTGAGCTCAACTGCTAGGAGGCAGAAGACTTGTTAAACCGCATTAACAACAAGTCAGTCAGTATCGAGGTTCCTATCCGTATTGAGGCCCATTTCACAGGTAATTAGCCAACTTTTATACAACTCTGGAATAATGGTTTGTATTTCCTATTCACTCTATGGTTATGTGTAGCTCTTGATTTACGGTGCATTGAACGTTTATATGGTGATCATGGTCTCGATGTGATGGATATATTACGAAGAAACCCATCTCTCGCGTTGCCTGTTATACTGACCCGTTTGAAACAAAAACAAGAGGACTGGACAAAATGTCGATCAGATTTTAACAATGTTTGGGCTGAAATATATGCAAAGAACCATTACAAGTCACTTGACCACCGTAGCTTCTATTTCAAGCAACAAGATTCCAAGAATCTCAGCACCAAAGGTAAGTCAAATTTTTTTTCACTAATCATATTTATATGATATTCTTACTTTTCTCATCTTTGTGAGCAGCCTTGGTGGCGGAAATAAAAGAGATAAAGGAAAAAAGCCAGAAAGACACTGATCTCCTACTGAGTATTGCTGCAGGAAGTAGACACTACATTATGCCAAATCTTGAATTTGAATTCACCGACAACGACATTCACCAAGACGTATATAAACTTATTAAATACTCATGTGATGAAATGTGCACCACCAAAGAACAACTGAACAAAGTTTTAAGGTTATGGACAGCATTCTTGGAGTCAATGCTGTGTGTTCCTTCTCGTCCTCACAATTCAGATAGCGCTGAAGATGCTGAGGTATCTACAGCTGGACCTGAAGTTAATGAAAGCTCATGTGCTGTTGATGGTGTTAAGCAACCAAAACAGGTGGCTTGCAATGAGGATCAAGTAGATTCAAGCAAGAACGGTTTGGTCAATGGACATGTGTTGACCAAGGAAGATGGGTCTAGACTTGAGAGTTCTAGTCCAGCCATAGATTTGTCTGGTTTGTATTCTCATTAATGATATTTCTAAACGCAATGCCTTTATTTATTTATTTTTTCCCTAAAGGTAGCAAAATGGGCAATGATTTTATAGGTCAAGTTGGCCCATGGACAACTTTTTGCTTAGTAATTATTTTTTGTTCTGTTAAATACGACTACAATGGCAATCTTATTATTATAATAATCTATCTTTTTTAGTAAAGTAATGTTGAGGTTGTATGCATATAAATACACTTTGTGCAATTTATTACATGATGACCCGTTTGACCCACATCTATCTTATGCTAATGGATCGTTATTTTGGAATGTGTTTTAGGGTGTGAAACAAGTGCTTCTAGACCTAATAATGTTACTGAGGATGGTCACGAAGCCAAGTCTAAGTTTGACAAAGTTCCTTCTTCACTGGTATGACATGAATAAAAATTGTATATTCATTACTTTTTATATTGTCTTAAGTAGTTTATCATGATCTAGTATTTTCATTCTTAAAAAATCAATCTGTAGCATGGGGATTCCTCAAGATCGTTAAATGTAGCAAATGGCGGTTCTACTTCGCCCTCCAAAATTGAGAAGGAAGAAGGCGAGTTATCACCTATTAATGAATTTGATGAAGTTAATCTTACTGCCACAAAGCATAGTGGAGATGCTGATGACGAGGACAGTGTGAACGTCTCTGGGGGTGCTAATGTTTCAGGCAGTGAGTCAGCTGCCGAGGATTGCTCAAGGGAAGATCATGAAGAAGATGGTGACCATGATGATGCTGACGGCAAAGCAGAAAGTGAAGGGGAGGCTGAAGGGATAGATGATGCAAATTTTTCTGGTGGTTACGCAACATCTTTGCCACCATGTGAGCAGTTTTTGCTGCCGGCAAAACCGTTGACAAAACGTGTAATAATAGACTCCCCTTTACCTGATGCCAAAAGAAAAGGCGAGAATGTGTTTTATGGAAATGATGACTTTTATGTCCTCTTCCGACTTCATCAAGTAAGAATACAGTTCTTTTATATATATATATATATATATATATATATATATATATATATTGTCTGTTACTTATTAGTAGACTCGTTTATTAAACAAATGAGTTAAAGAAGGAAATTGACCAAACTGGTTAGCCTCTTATATTGCTGTCCAAGGTAGTTGGATCAGTTATAATGTTTGTTTTTGTAATTATATTTATTATATAAATTATTAATGTTTTTTTTTTACAAAACAAAGGGTTGATGGGTCATGCGTCAGCCAGAATTGTTTTGACTTGACACTAATTTGCCTCATTTTGACAGCTACACATTTTTTTCTTTAACATGATTACTATTTTGGTTATTTCTCCAGGTATTATATGATAGACTATTGTCAGCTAAACTAAATTCAACATCTGCTGAAATGAATTGGAAAACTTCAAAAGAGGCTTCCCCTCCTGACCTGTACTCTAGGTGAGTTAGAATTTATAATTCTTTTGTCAGAATTATACAGTTTTTTTATTGATACATGTTATTGTTTTTTACAGATTTATTAGTGCTCTATACAATTTACTTGACGGGTCTGCTGATAATGCAAAATTTGAAGATGACTGTAGGGCCATTTTAGGAAATCAGTCTTACGTGTTATTTACGATGGACAAATTGATTTATAAGCTTGTTAAACAGGTATATGTTTGATGCACCCACATTTGCTCGTAAGTTATATTATATGATTATGTTTCTAGTTTCAAGGGTTCCGACTTCTAATTACCCTTTTCTTCATGCATCAGCTTCAAATTGTTGTGGATGATGAAATGGACTACAAACTTCTTCAACTATACGAGTATGAAAAATCTAGAAAACTCGAGAAGTTTGTTGACTCTGTATACTATGAAAATGCACATGTTCTTCTCCATGATGAGAATATTTACAGATTTCAATGCGTAAGTTTTCTTTGATTCTTTCATTTTATTTTACATATTGACTAATAAGGTATTAATTGTTTTTATTTATCATTTTCTAGTCGTCTGGTCCATCTCGTTTGACCATCCAGCTGATGGAAGATGAGAATGAAAAGGTGGAAGTGGTTGCAGTCTCTGTGGATCCTAGTTTTGCAGCTTACATCCATAATGATTATCTTTCAGTAGTGACCGCGAGAAAGCAATCTGGCATCTTGATGCAGAGGTATTTATGTTGATTTGTCAGCTTTTCTTAGTTAACAAAGAACCCTAGAATTTTGTAGGGGATTTATTTTAGAGAAAATCACGAAAGTAGTCATTATATAATGCATTGTAAATATATAGTCATGGTAGAACAACTTCGCGCATAATAGCCATGATATACGAGAATTTTTTTTGTCATGTCTCTGCTTTTAATCACATATATATTTTACTCGCCTAAATATTTTCATTTTATGCGTGAATAAGAACACATACGCAAATACCAAAACATACACAAATATGGATATGCAAATAACGATGCATACATGAATCTCTACACTATATGTTTCCTCGTATTACATTAGTTTTAGGTAGGATACGTGAGTAAAAGTGGAGTTGTGTACCTGACATGGCTATATGGGTATAAAACACTTGCGAAAATGATTACTTTGGTTTTTCACTATTTTCAAATTTGTATGAGAGATATGACGATTCCTAATGTTTGTGCAGAAATAAACGAGAATATTCAGACTTGGATGAATCTTGTGTCATGGAAGGTGCTCATGTGGTCAACGGATTGGAATATAAGATGTCTTGTAGCTCCTCAAAGGTACATATATATTTACTACTTTTTTATTTATTTATTTCTGATGATTTATATATCGTTTCTTTATGTAAATGTGCGGCCAGAATTTGGTTTATTGGTTTTTACATGGAGAGATGGTTTCATCTGATATATAAATATTCGAGTATCTGCAGATATCCTATGTTTTCGATACAGAAGATTATTTCTTCCGTGTGAGAAGAAAAAGGAGAAAGCGATCAGGAGATGTATCATCATCACATAATCAGGCAAAAATGGAACGATTTCACAGATTCTTATCAGCATAAACATGAAGGTACATAACTACATATCTTTATGAGCTTGAACATGATTGGACTGTTATTAAAAATAAATGATTAAATGCAATGTTATTTTTGTTATGGTTTTGTAGAATTTAACCTAGAAAAACTGCCACCTAACTCAAGGTATCTTGCTGGTTACATAAAGGAGAAAGGCAATGCAATCAATGAATGGAGTTAGATGTGTAAATATAGAGATTTAATTGTGTAAAATGTTGTTTTGCAACACAAGGTTAAAGTGTTTATAATGTTACAATCTCAAAGAGAGGGTGTTATTTAGAGTTTATTCCTAAATTCACAGTTTTCAGTTGCTTATTCGGGTCATCTGCTGGCAAATCTCTGCTAACTCGTCTCCCACCAGGTGCCAACTGCCAACTACCAAGTCAACTGATCTGACGGCAAATCGAATGGGTTGGGGGATGGGTCAAAATGGGTATGGTTCATTATAGGTTCCAAGCAAAATGAGTTGGTGTCAAAATGGGCAGTCTAAACAAAGTAACAATTTGGAGTGTATGGGGAGGGACGGTGCTGGTAGTGTTGTGGTATTGGCGGCGTGATGAAGTGGTGGTGGATGCGGCAAGAATGGTGACTAATGCGTTGCGTCTTTAGTGGTAGACGGTGAAGGGTAGGCGATGAAGACAAACAGTAGCCATGTTGGTGCTAATCCATTTGGTTTTGTTTTAAGTTAACAGGATTTATAATGGTAGACCGTTTTAGCCTCTTGTCTAATTTAACAAGACTCAATATGACGTGTAATTTAATTTGATCTGAATGAATCCATATTTTATTTATTTTTTCTCTAAATCGGCCTATTCTATGAACTTAATCTAACAATAACAATTTGTTAGATAAACCTAAAATCAATTTATCGAATTGTGAATAGCATGAAGCTTCACTTGGTATTAAAGCATAATTTGGGAGCATAAATTAGTGATTATTAACTTGCTAATAAAGCACAAAACAGTAGCTTGCAACTTGTGAATTGAGACGTGAGAGTGGTTGTGGTAGACACTTCAATTTCTTCTATATGATACTTGCCACTTGTGCATGCATTTATTTAATCTTTTTAATTTGCTAATTATATCAATAATAAAATAACGTCCTCACATAAAATTTATGACTTGAGCGATGAAATTACTCTATATATTAAATCATAACATGTTAGAGAACACTAAATATTTTTTTTTTTCTGTTTGTCTTTTTTGTGAGGTGAAACCTCACGTACCCACTAGCTATTACTATTTAATAACATTTTTTACGAACTTAAAAATTGTGTCATGTAATAGCCCTCTTCGGACTCCACTCCGTCCACCCTTGGTGTCAAGGACAAATAAGAAGTTACAAAAGTGAAATTTAGCGCCAATATGGATAAAACATCATGTACTCGCAAAAAAACATAGTGTACCATTCGTCACCTGCAAAATAAAACATAATAACCACAAATAAAACACCGCATAATGAACACTTAGTTACCTGCAAAATAAAACACCGTGTAACTGCTGTAACTAAAACACAATATATGAACATAATCAAAGCACCATATACTAAAAACAACAAATTGAAACGTTATTTAATCCCACCAATAGCAAAGCTAAGGTAGGGTCTAAGGAGGGTAAGATGTACACAGCCTTACCTCTACCCCGTGAGAATAGAGAGGCTGCTTCCAGTGAGACCCTCGGCTCGATAGTGGTTTTGTATCAAGCCTTGGACATAAGGCACATAACACTTAGCAATCGGGACAAGCCCGATTGGTGCATGTAAACCCTTGTCTTTTGGCTATCAACGCCACCACATGATGCATGATTAACTATCCGTCGTTTTTGTAAGTCCAAGATCTTCTCTACCAGGTATCAAACAAACAATCGAGTGCGGAAAACAAGATTGAATGGTAAAGAACAAGAAAGAAACTTTGAACAGAATGATTTTATTGATCAAGTGCACACGGTTTCAAGGAACCGTCTGGTACACCTACTAGCCGAAAATGGTCCATTTCGAGGACTGAACTGGTCTTCAAAGTTAAAAAAAAAAAAAAAAAAAAAAAAAAAAAAAAAAAAAAAATTTCATGTTCTTTTCTTAGTCTTTGATTTAAAAAATTTGTTCTTTAAAATTCTAAATTTTAAGCACAAATTTAGGGGGATGTATCCTAAGAAAAGATCAAAACAATTTTGGTCTCAAAACGAGAGATGAAATTAACTTTCACAGGTCGGATTAAGGCTGACACACATAAGACGTGTATCGAAACAGTCTGGCTCTAATGTGATTTGTTGGTAGGCTTAGTCCTGAAGGCTCAAATGTTAATGATCTTGTGAAGCACTTAAAGATAAAGACACGACCTCAGTAAAGAACATCACTTAGAATCAGGTACAACTTCTATTTGAATGCTTGTGTGATGTCCTGAAGCATAACACTGTGGTCTAGGTCTGAAACCTTTTCTGAAAAACTCGTGTATCTCCTCTGTTTTGCGTAAGCAAGGACCTGGAGATGCTAGGCAACGAAAGCTTCTGCTGCATCCAGATATATGCTGACCTAGTTTTTCGTTGTCGTGCTTTAGATCATCCCTCACCTAAAAAGAGACCTCAGTGTCCAAAGATGTCCTGACTGCTCCTCTGCTGCATCCAGATATATGCTGACCTGGACACAGTCAGGATGTCATAAAAGAGACCCTCAAGAGTCCAAAACCCAAAGGTCCTGTCATTTGAGAAATCATCTGACTTGTACTTTAATCTAAAATCTCTACTGATCTATTCTTTTCTTTTCTCAATCCAGTCCCAGTCAAGGTTTCAGAATTCTAGAACAGATACTGTGAAAAATATGTTGTAGGGAAACCGCTTGCATGATAGAGTGTACCATTAGATATTCTAGGATTTGATTTTGACTTGCTTGAGTGTTCGTACCAACATACCAAAACATGATAAATAATATCACAGATCACTATACGAGAAGGCCTAAGGAAATAAGTTTAAGTGGACAAATATACTGGCAATTGCTACGACCAACTGGAGTAGATTAGAGTTGATAAGTGTAGCTCGGCCCGAAACACAGTGATTTGATCTCGTTTGACTAAATTATTTTTTTAATATTTTATTTAGATATTTATTGTTGAGTTTAAGTTAGGCCAGTTTACGATCTGATTTGGACCCGGTTACAAAAAACACCAAGATTATTTTCAAATGGGCATTGGGATGTGAGAGGGGCCCACCACACGTTTGGTGGGCCACCCAAAATCTCGGGTGAACAAAAAGGTGGGGGGGACGGTTAAGATCACATCATCACAAATCAAAAGTTTTTCTCTCAACTTCATACACACATACACACACATACTTGCTGATTCACTTCATTCAAGATCATCAACGAATCTAAAGGTAAATCTTTATCTTATGATTGTTATTATGATTGTGTGTTGGTCGATTAAGTGATTTGCAGATTTGAAAGCATGTGATTTGGGCGTTGGAATGATCATCGGCGACGAACAGTGAAGTCTGATCGTCTCAGACGACGGCGCGTGATTCTCACGCGCCTGGGAACTCGAGTTCGAGGAGGAGCGTGACATCTACGCGTTGGGAGTTCAACCTCAGATGAGGGAAAATTACAAGAATGCCCTCGAACTCTATCCTTTTAGTTGAACTCATGGGATATTTACCAAAATACCCTCGAACTCAGACTTGGTCGTCGAACTCATCAAAAATTACTGAAATGCCCTCGAACACAGAACATCTCATCGAACTCACTTGTATTTTGACCAAATTGCCCTCGAACATTCATCACTACATCGAACTTACCCATGATCATCGAACTCATCTGGAAATTGACCAAAATACCCTCGGACTCATACCTGGTGGTCGAACTCAGATAGTAAAGGACAAAAATACCCTTGAACTCATCCATCACCTTGAGTTTACCTGTCTTTTTACCAAAATACCCTCGAAAACCCTCAGGCCACTCGAACTCACTTGCTGTTGGACTCGTTGTTGACCCAAAGCCCAAATGGGTTAAATTTACAACAAATATGGGCCTGTTTTGTTTATTTGAAGCTTAATAGGCTTTGAATTTGTATAACTATTGACCCGAATGATGTCTAACCCAGTATGTTTTGTGTAGATATGACAACTTCTCACGTGCCCAAGTTCGAGAACAGTCACAACGTTGTGTGCTATCTATCTGATCCTCCTGAAGAGTATTTGCTCGAATTCAAGTCCTTGACTGTGGGACTCAACACATGTAGAATTTCACACGCCATGCGAGAAAATCCAGTCGTTCTCACTGACTGGATCATGGAGTTTTGGAACAATTCGACGGCAAACAAGGGAGACACTGTGATTCGTTCAAAGGTTAGAGGCACAATGGTGACGATTACAGAACAAGATGTTCGAGATGTTCTACTTTTTGGTGACTCTCCAGATGACCCTGTCAGTTTTACAAAAGACAAACTTGTACCAGTATTGCAAAAGATGGGATATGAGGGTGAACTGTCAACTCCCCCTTATTTGAAGAAGTTATTTCCGAGCTACTGGAGATTGTTGGTCCATATGTATTTGGCATGCTTGAGTGGAAATAAAAGCGGATTAGATCAAATGGGAGTGAGATATGCTTCTGGAATAGCGGCGTTGATTGAAGGATGGGATTACAATTACTCAAAAAGTATTTTTGAGGATATGTTGACAAATGTGAAGACGATTAACAAGAAGTATTTTTTCAAGTATCCGAGGTTTGTGCAGATGATTCTAGAAAGCAAGTATCCCAAGATTGAGAGGACAGTTGAAACATATGATAACAAGTGCATGTCATCATTGATTTTCGGGTTGATTAGACAGGTTCGTAAAGATTCAAGGCAGATTTTTGAAGGTAGATTTCCATTAATCAAGTTTGGGAAATTCAGTGAAATAGTTGAAGAAGTACCGGTTCCTCCATCTGCTATAGTTGCTGAGGATCATGACGTTCAGATTGTTGATCCTCCACCAGCTGAACAACGATCTCCTCCTGAGAAAGTTGACTTGACTGAGGTGGAAAGTGAAGATGATGTGGAGAGTGAGGATGAAGAGGTAATGAAAGATGATCAACTGACTACAGGAAATGAAGATGATCAGTTTGAGAACTTTGAGTTTGATGATCTGAATGATGATGAGATAGATGACTTTATTCTTGAGAATGCTGAAATAAAGTCTGTGACTGACACTGAAAAGGAGATGATAGAAGAAGAAACTGCGACTCAAGATGCTGATATTATCACTTCTGCAACAATCATTCCTCAAGCAGAGGTGTTATCTAGCATCTTAGAAACTGTTCGAGAAGCTGAACAAAGGGTTCCTCCACCCATTGTTGCAGCTGAGACAGTTGTTGGTGATGAAGGGGCTGTAGATCTGGGTTCTGATTTACGACCAAGAAAACGAAGTAAGAGAGATCCACGGATGAATGTTGTTGTTGAAGAGACTGTTTCTGCTGCTGCTGATGACATTGCTATGACCGATACTGATCCTTCACCTAATATTCCTACTGGCACTATTAGTTCTTCTGTCTCACCAGTGATTGCAACAGAGGCTTTCTCTCAGTTCATGAGCAAGGCACCTATCACTGGGAGACTTAGTGAGGAAACTGGATCCTCAGGTGCATCTGGCACTGGAAAGGTTTTGTTTGATGAAGAAGCCTTTCAGAAAGCTCAATTGGCGTTTCTTGCAGATAAAGAACAGGGAAAGAAGGTGGATGTGGAATTTCTGACAACTGAGGAAAGAGAGACAAGTCAAGAAGAGGTTGAAAGTGATGATGATTTGTTTACAGAAGTGGACGTTCACAGATTACAGTCTAAAGTGCTGAAACTGGAGACTGAAAATGTTTGGTTGACAGCTCAGGTGGAGAGTTTGATGGAGACAGTTACTGAGAAGGAAAAGAAAATTGCTGAATTAGAGACGGGATTGGGAGATGTTTCAGCAAGATTGCTTAACTTGACTCAGAAACTTGAGAACAAGTTTGGTAAGGAATTCTCTGAGACATCTTCTTTTGTTGACAAGGTGTTGACTCCAGCTGAACGTGAGAGATCAGAGAAAGAGCGTGAAGAACATATGAAGAAGTATTTTGAAGATCAAGTTCCCAGAGTTAGAGATCGTCGACCTGGAAGTGCATATGTTCTCAAGAATTTAGCTGAACCGTCTATTGATCCAATGGAAGAGCATCCTGAGCGATATGTGACGATTACCAGTGATAGATATGATACGTATGGTAATCGAACGGGGATAGAGTGTTGGAGGTATAATGATGATAAAGGAGTATTTGTGGTTCATAGAAAGAATGGAGCGGTTGAGTATTATGCCTCTACTTCAGCTTTCAACTCCTGGACGAAGATTGACTTGGCTGAACTTGCTAGATCTCCTTTTATCAACCAAACAAGAAATCCAAGGAACAAAATAGGTCTCACGTTTCATAAGAGGATTCAGGAGCAGGCAAAAGTAAATTTCAGAGATATGAAGACTGCTAGCTCGATATTGGTGGAATATAAAGGCGTACGAGGAGCTGATGGAAAGCCTTTTAAGACTGTGCAGTGGCCACCAACTGAGAAATTGAAGACTATCCCCTTGTCAAGGCCAATGGATAGAGGTTGCTTAAAGGACATGAGATTTTGGGTATATGATCCTACCTCTTCATCTGCTGTTATTGTGTGTGATACGGATGAGTTCAGGATTTCTGATGCTAGAGATTTAATGAGTTTGCATTCTGAAGATATTCAAGTTTTGGCTAGGCATCAGATTCAATGTGATCCTACTTATGAAGTTTGTGCCAAATCATTCACTAGTGCGGTGGCGCAAGTGGATAGACTGGGATTGGCCTCTGACAAGAGAGGAAGGGTGGAGACAGAATTATTTGGACCTTATGTCGGTAAATCTCCAGAAGAATGGAAAAGGGCAATGGAAGCAAAGAAGAAAGAATCAAAGAAGCGCAGCAAAAGCAGCAAGAAGCGCTAAAGTAATCACAAGTCAACACAAACCTAGGGGGATATTGTTGGGCCATGTTATTAGAGGTTTGCGTTTGACTTGGGCTTGTTAGTATTATTGTGTTAGTTAAATTTCGGCCCAAGAGATCCATGTAACTTGACCGCCCTATAGTCATATAAATAGGGGGTTACTTAGTTGTTTTGGGGTTGCTAGTCTATTGTTCTTTTGCTCTAATATTTTCGGCTAGTAGGTGTACCAGACGGTTCCTTGAAACCGTGTGCACTTGATCAATAAAATCATTCTGTTCAAAGTTTCTTTCTTGTTCTTTACCATTCAATCTTGTTTTCCGCACTCGATTGTTTGTTTGATACCTGGTAGAGAAGATCTTGGACTTACAATTGGTATCAGAGCCTAAGAAGTCTTTCGAAGGCTCGGTTGTTGATACCTGGTAGAGAAGATCTTGGACTTACAATTGGTATCAGAGCCTAAGAAGTCTTTCGAAGGCTCGGTTGTTGGTATCAAAAGAAGAAAGAATCAAAGAAGCGCAGCAAAAGCAGCAAGAAGCGCTAAAGTAATCACAAGTCAACACAAACCTAGGGGGATATTGTTGGGCCATGTTATTAGAGGTTTGCGTTTGACTTGGGCTTGTTAGTATTATTGTGTTAGTTAAATTTCGGCCCAAGAGATCCATGTAACTTGACCGCCCTATAGTCATATAAATAGGGGGTTACTTAGTTGTTTTGGGGTTGCTAGTCTATTGTTCTTTTGCTCTAATATTTTCGGCTAGTAGGTGTACCAGACGGTTCCTTGAAACCGTGTGCACTTGATCAATAAAATCATTCTGTTCAAAGTTTCTTTCTTGTTCTTTACCATTCAATCTTGTTTTCCGCACTCGATTGTTTGTTTGATACCTGGTAGAGAAGATCTTGGACTTACAATTGGTATCAGAGCCTAAGAAGTCTTTCGAAGGCTCGGTTGTTGATACCTGGTAGAGAAGATCTTGGACTTACAGTTTTTAACGTTATTTTCACGAAATTAGTAAAATCACGTTAAAATTAGTGCAACTTTACTTTTGCCTCCCGAGGGCCACACATATATACATTATATGCGCACAGCCGTAATCGGGGATCTGAAACGTTATTTTTATATGCATATATATAGTAATACGATACTTATATAAAACAAAAAAAATTATTAGCGTTTAAAAAAGACGATGAAAGTTGGGTTGCGTCTATTAAATCATTATCTTTTTTATGGTTTACAAATAGGTCCAGATTTAAAAATGTGTTATGGAAAAACTGGGTAAAGTCCCCCTTGTATTATTTGTAAATGGGTGTGTGTTTTGGATGCCCTCGGTTTTGAAAATTTTCCGTTGTTGAATGAAAGTAAATATTCAAAAATAAAAAAAATTTATTTACTTGTACCGCTATGCTAACAAATAATAACTCATAAAAAAACACCCTTTTAACCTGTGACCTGTGCTCACATACACAATACACAAATTTCTTCACCTTTTTGGTTTGACTCTGCTACCTTACTTCACAGTACGTTAAACTTTTTTTTATTTTCCTCATTATTTGTTCATATTACATAACATATTCCATCACACATTTGATTTATTCTCAAAAAATATAATCTTGTTATGTTGTTTGCTGTTGCAGACATGAAACGATCATATGACGATGTGGTTAAGAGTCCTTCTGCTTCAGACACTGGAGAATCGTATGTTATTATTATATTGTAGTCTTTGAATTCTTTCATTTCGTTGATCTTGTAGGGTTATGTCTCTCTCGTACTACTAAACAAATGAGTATAATAATTCAGTGCATAGTTGTCAAAGCGCCTAGGCGTACTTAAGGCGCATAGGCTGAGCCCGGAGCCTAGGCGCAAGGCGCATAAAAAACGACGGCTTTTTATAATTAAGCGCATAGTATAAAATACATTTTTAGGGATTCTAGAGATGTTTTAGGCTTGTTTAGGGCTACTTTAGGATGTTTTAGGGTTGTTTAGGACTTGTTCATGACTCATTTACGATGTTTTAGAGGTCTATGCAACTTTTAGCCTGAATTTGGCCGGAAATCAGTCCTGATAGTGCGCCTCGAGCCTAGGCGCGCTTTTGACAACTATGATTCAGTGTAGATAATTTTATTACTGAGGTGAGGGCAATCTTAGGTTGCACGGTGTGGGGCCGTGGTAGGGGGTGTGAAGCTCCTGTACCCACCAACACTGCCCCATATTAACGCGTGGAATGACGTGGGGCAGAGTGGGTGGAGATCTTCACATGGCGTGGGGTATTTTTGGGGGAGGAGGTGGCGGCTATTAATTGGTGGAGAAAAGCTAGTTTTAGAAAAAAAAATAAAAATCACCGAAACGTCCCTCCCACACCACCACCACCACCACCATGTGGTTTTTTTAGGCCCGGAGGAAAAATCCCCCCCCCCCCCCCCCCCCCTCATGTTGCTTTATGCTCCCTTTACCCCGTGACCACACCGTGTAGTTGAAGTGGGGGTTACTGACAGGTGGGGTCCTTTCTAGTGGCTGACGCTATTTATTTTTTATAAATATTTTAGAGTATTTTTGCTTAGGTAAATACTGACGTCACATCAGCGAAACTCATTTGTTTAATAGCGTGTTGTGTTTCTTCTTTTCATTTCTCCCTACTCTCATCTTGAAGGTATGGCCCCGACGGCGAATTATCGGGAGGGGTGGTTGGTGGTAGTGCCAAGAAACTTACTACCATGGATGCTTTAACATACTTGAATGAAGTTAAGGAGATGTTTCTAGACCACAAAGAAAAGTATGAGATGTTTCTTGATCTTATAAAAGACTTTAAAGCTGACAGGTACATATATTTTAGTTAAAAGGTTAACATATTATTAGGTTTTGAATAGTTGTTCTTAACATCAACATGCAACTTATTTGACAATTATTGAACCTTATGCAGAATTGACACTATTGGGGTGATAGGAAGGGTGAAAGAGTTGTTTAAAGGGCGCGATCATCTTATTCGTGGCTTTAACACTTTCTTGCCTAAAGGTTATGAGATCGATGTTATCGATGACGATGACGATGACGATGCTGATGCTGATGTTGATATTACTGGGGTGGCAGGAAATTGATGTTGATAGAATTGGGGTGGTAGCAAATTAGACTGCACTTGAGATCTATATGTATGTTTTGATGTTTCTTGTTATGGTATGTTTTAAGCTGTGTTATAAGAATGGTTTTATGTTTAAGACTCATTAAGTGTGTTTACATATCACAAAACGAAAGAGTTTATAACACTATAATGAAATTTTACAACTCTATGATGTCCTACTGACTTTTCTAGCCAAGGATTCCATGTCACTGCATATTAAAACTCATCATGAAATAAGTATTGAAATCTCTCAAAAATACACATTTAACTAATGTCCATCACATAACTTTTTTTCAACGGATAGTGCAGTTGGCTTCGAAGACACCAGCTACCTCATTCAGGACGAGTAGTGGCTCTTAAACCCTACCCAAGTTTGAAACCTTCCAAGTAGTGGCTCTTATTTAACCACATTATCACGTTTGACCACCGCCAGCGTCGGTTTCATCCTGTTAATAACTCCAAATTCGTCTCCGCTTCCCTCCTGCCTAGGCTGGCAATTCAGACACGAACACGATAACCTGAAACGAACTTACACAATTTTAACAGGTTTCGTGTTTGGCCAGAACAGGCTTCGTGTCTATAACAGGTCGACACGTTAAGACCTGTTTATTTTCGTGGCGTGTTCGTGTTTACCTGTTTCATGTTCGTTACTTAATAGGTCTTATCGTGTTTCTTATCATGTCTTGTCGTGTCTTATCGTATCTTGTCATGTTAACATGTTTTACTAGTGAAGATTAAAACTGGAGTCTGGAGAATATAAGAAAAAAAAGGTCGAATTTCATGGGCTAGTTAATATCAGTGGACTTGTTTATTTGACGGGCTGGGATGATGGAACTAATGTGTCCCAAAATCATTGGTATTGGGTTGTTGGTGAACTAGAATAAACGTAAGGAATCAAGAAATAAGTGGGCAATTTGAGGGATATAAAACACAACTTTTGACAACGAAAATACATTCTCGACGACCAAGACAAATGGGGGATCAAAGAAAGCTTTGTTTCTTATTTGGTTTGGTTGATTTAGTTCAATTTCATTCTGACACTAGCGTTTATTTTCTTGGTTTTGTTTTGAATACTTATGTGAAATGAGATCCAATTTTTAATGATTTATTGTGTGTTTCCTTATCTTAAATAGATTTTTTCCGAATATATATTAGTTTGTTAATTATTCTAATAAAGTTTAAAATCCTGATCAAATTTTGATTTTGATAAAAGAAACAAATAACGGACTATTTTTGTCCATTTTTTATTTATTTTTTTTGCATTCATTTTTTTTTATGTATAATAGTTAACATAATCACGAAAAATTACATCAAGATAGCGGGCAGGCGGCCAACAAGCTGTGCCGCCACCTCTTTCTGGACGGCAAACCCTAACCTACTAAAAACGAACCCATGCCCCACTGGAGTCGAGACACTACTATGAATAACTCGTTGGACTCTGGTCAGGAAACAGATAGCTTCCGGTGCCAATGAGCCAAAGGTATCAAATGCCAAGGGTACGAAAACGTGTTGGTTCTCCTCGCAAGCTTTAGCATGCTTCTCAACTTTCTTCGCCTCTGCCTTGCGCATTGCTTGCCCTGCTACAAAACCACTATCCCTCAAACCAACTAGGGGAGATACACCTGTTAGGTCAACACAAGCGTGTTTCCCCCGGCCCACCCAAAGACAAGCAAGTCTGCTGGACGTAGGGTGGATCTCCCTTCTGCGGGGTCCGCGAGGAAATTCATAGGAGCCTCCTTCTTGGCTGAGATCCCAGCCCTTCTTAAAATGTCCCAAAGAACGTCTCGGACCCAGGCAACTCCTTACAGTAAACCGCGTGTTCCCCGGGTATGAAAATCAATTTCTTTATTGAATCACACATTTAAAAAATAAAAGTTGAAAATATTCTAGGTAACCAGGTATTGAAAAAACCTGGGTATAGCTATGGTTTCAGAATTGGTTTTGGTTCCAGGTACAATTTTTGGCATAGGAATTTGTACATCTGTGTATCCGGTGGGTAGGATTCAGTTCTTAAATAACAGGTTATAACTATACCCGGTTCCGATTTCAGTTACTATTATTTTTACACCGCCAAATGCAACCTTTGATGGTCTATTGATCAATAATTGAATTGGGCTTTAAATATTTAAACTTGGGCTGAAACCATCAAATATCGTCCGCTTATATTTTTTATTGGCTGATGTTGGGCTTAGGAGAGCCACAGGCCCACTAGATAATCGTATGTTGTATTTAAAAGGAGGCAGCAGCAAGCAACTGGAGGAAAAAAAAAAAAAAAAACTATTGGATTTCTTTTTGCGAATCGATCGGTAAAGAATTAATATTTGGGTTTCGTAAGTTTTATGTTTATGTTTGTATCGATTGACTTAGTCGCAAAATCAATTAAAATTCTACGCTTTAGGTGAATGTTTTCTGGTTTTATTTGAACATTTATGTGAAGCGATTATGCGATTATTGAATGGTTTCTTTGTATGATTACTTGATCTTTAATCCAAAACCTTTTTTTCCGGATATTCTTTAGTTATGCTTAAAAAAAAAACTCTACTCTTTGTTAATAATTTCAATTATAGTTCTTTAACATTTAAAACCTAAATCAGATTTTAGTTTTTGATAAAAGAGACAAATAACGGTTTTTAAGTATTTATATGGATTTTAAAGTCGTTGTAGAATCATTCACCTATTTTAATATTCTGAAAAACATGAATGTTTAGTTATAATCTATATCTCTTATCATTGTACCCGCACACTAAGATCAAAACAACTTGAGCTTATGGTAGTGGGTTGGCTCTAATCTACGAATTGTAGTATAAATACAAACCGTTTAATTAAAAGATCATTACACCATAACTGTAAATGATTATAAACCGAATCAAATAAAATGGTAATTAGGATTCATACACCCCTTATTTAGGATTGATACACCCTGGCCCACATCACATACCAATAGGAGGCTACCACATACCCCAGAATGTGACGTCACAGGGTGTATGAATCCCATAACCATAAAAAAATCCGACTTCACCTTACAATTTAACTATCACTTCTTTTTACATAAAACAGTTCCAATTTATCAGTACTTTGTGTTAAATGTTAATTTTGTTTTGTTTAATTGTAAGTTTAAATCATAATCCCATTTTAAAGCAAGCTTATCTTTTATGTGCAGAAATGAAACGATTGCGAGACGAGGTGATTAGCAGTTATCAAATCAAGAGACCTTCTGCTTCTTTACATGGAGGATTGTATGCTACTGTCTTTGAATTTTTTTCCATTCTGTGATTATGTTTGTCTTCATGTCTTTTTTTAGATTTTAACCTTTTACGTCTTAGGCTTATTAGATTATGGGTTTTTTTTTTTTTTTTTTTTTGTGGAAATTGATTTTTAATAGTCCTATTTTTGACCGATTTGCCGGGCTTAATCCCAACTCAGGAAATGTTTTTAGGCAGTCTCAACATTCAATCAGTACGAGATTGTTGGAGGAAAATACGTTCAAAGTTAGGACTGTAATTAAGCATTTTATGAGTTGGGGTTAATCCCGGCTGATAGATCAAAGTTGACTGAGATTATTAAAATCCAATTACCTATCTTTTTAGACCGAGTGTAGTGGGAACTGAATTGGGCGTGGATTGAGCAAACAACGCCCCCAAAACGCTTCTACACCGCCCCCGGCCGTTTTGGGTCTAAATTAGGTTTGGACGTGTTTTTTGTCACGGCGTGGAATGTCCCTCTTTTTTTGCTGACCAATGAAATGCATTTAAAGTGGATGTGGGGCGTGAATATCCCCGCCCATTACATCTGACTTATTTGATATACTATTACTACAAAAAGATGAGTAGAATCCATCGTTTAAAGTTTGTCGATGCTATGGGCTGAGTAATTTTCCGGCTGGGAGGGTGAGCCGGGTGGTCACCGGCTCTGGGCCCGACCCTTAAATGGGCCCGAACGTTTTTTTAAAATATGCGCATATATATATTAAATTCTATATTTAGGATATATATATTTGTGTTTTATACATTAAAGTCTTGTTAGTGGAGTTGGAAAAACCATGTTAATTTAATGTAGAGGTCCCTAGTTCAATCCTTGGCTCCAGCACTATACTCAATTTTTTTTATAATTCATTCATCTTTACAAAATTTTGGGCCCAAATTCTTTTTCGCCCAAGGCCCAAATTTTTTTTTGACGTTTTCGGAGACGGGCCTGTTTTCTTACCAACGATAATCTTACTAAGGGATTATCGACAAGTGCTTCTCCGGTAGCGGGAAAAATGCTTTAAATTTTTTCTAGGATTTTTGTTGTATTATTGGTAATTACCAATGTTAGTAAAATTCACATGTTTAGTAATGTGTGTCTCATCTTGAAGGTATGGCCTGCCCCAAGTCCCTAAGGGAGGAAGCGGTGAAGCGTCCGAAAGGGTAGCAGGTGGTGCTAGTGCTCGGAAACTGACTATCATTGATGCTAAAACATACCTAAAGAAAGTTAAGGACATATTCCATGACCAAAGAGAAAAGTATGACATGTTTCTTAATGTTATGACAGACTTTAAAGCTCAAAGGTATGTATATTTTGTCAAAAGGCTAAAATTCGTTAGGTTTTTAACACTTGTTCTCATCAGCAACATGTAAAACGTTTGACAATTAATCTTATGCAGAATCGATAGGACCGGTGTGATAGCAAGGTAAAAAAAGTTGTTTAAAGGGCATAATAATCTAATTTTTGAGTTCAACAATTTCTTGCCCCAAGGTTATGAGATAACTGTTATTGATGACGATCATGTTACTCCTACCATCGATGATGCTATAACATATGTAAATGAAGTTAAGGACATGTTCCAAGACATAGAGAAAAGTATGACATGTTTCTTGATGTTATGGCAGACTTCAAAGCTAAAAGGTATAATGTATATATTTTTGTCAAAGGGTTAACATTTGTTAGGTTTGTTATAGTTATTTTCGACATCAATGTGCAACTCATTTAACAAATAACCTTGTGCAGAATTGATACTACCGGGGTGATAGCAAGGGTGGAAGAATTGTTTAAACGACACAATAATCTACTGTTCGGGTTCAACACTTTCTTGCCCCAAGGTTATGAGATAGATGTTATTGATGACGACGTTTATAATTAGCGCGCACTTGGATGGACTATCAGTTATGACTTGAAATTTTTGTATATATGTTTTGATGTTTATTGCTTTAGTATTTTGAAGTGTTTTATACGTATGGCTAAGGAGGATCTTTTTCATAGCACTGTATATAGTCCTCTTAAGGACCTTTTGTCAACACACAAGCTCTATCTTCCTTTGCTTTGGGTTTCTCTTTGTGAATCTGACACAGATCTTTGTGAATTTTCCTTTTGTTGTCCCTCGTACCTCGTATGAAAAGTGTTAAGGGAAGATTCCGCGCGTGCTGGTACGCGCGTATCAGGTATTGTTTGCTGCTTATCAGCTGTCTTGACGCGCGAGGTTTGTTGATTGCTTGCTCCCGCGCGAGTAGATCACTGCGCCGTGGTCCGGCGCGAGGATCTTGTTTATGGGGATAGGGACGCCTCTTGGATTAGGCTCCCTATCCCATCAAGTCCCCCTAGTCTAGGGCTTCTCCTGCTCGTTGGTGAGAAGGTGGAGTGCTAGACTCAAAATACGTAGTCGCGGATGAGGGCTCATCTGCTTGCTTTAGGGCGCACTTGGGTGTGTTCCGCCATAGATTTATGTAAAGTTCAGCGGGGAACGTCTTTTGGAATTTTACGTCAAGTTTCCGCTGAGAAGGACGTGTTCCGCCGTACCTTTACAGGAGTTGGGCGGGGAACGTCTTTTGCTATTTTACGTCAACTTTCCGCTGAGAAGGACGTGTTCCGCCGTACCTTTACAGGAGTTGGGCGGGGAACGTCTTTTGCTATTTTACGTCAACTTTCCGCTGGGAATTAAATGTTGGCTGAGTGATTAATGCGGGTCCGGAGTTGTGATAAATTCCAAATCATTGGCATTCAATTTGTCTCTCATAAATTGAAGTTAATGCGCATGGAAATCCGTTCCTTCTGATGGAAGTTTAATGGTTGCTGACGTGTTGAGTAGTTGTCAGGCTGAGACACGTCACGTCATGGTTGCAGTTACCCATATTTCGTCTGGTGTCAGGCGCGTGGGATGTCACGCGTCTGACGTTTTGTCTTCGTGGTTGAGATTGTGCCACGTGTCAGTGGGCACGTGCTTTCTACTAGGCGCGTGAGTTTTCACACGCCCACTTTGTTGATAACGTGAGATCTGGTGACACGTGTCGTGCATCCGGTGCGTGTGTAGTGTGAAGCTGTCTCACACTACCATCTGGGCCGTCCGTCGTCAACGTCGACACGTGTCGTCATCCTGTCTCTTGAATTTGAAAAGGTGCGACGGTTAGTGCTTCTGTGGTGGGTCCCATTGCCATTAATGCGATGGGTATATAAGCCTCATTAGGGCTTATGTGAACGGTTACGTTCTCATAACTTTCTTTTCTTCTTTCCTTGTGTGACAACCGGCAAATTTCGTACAACGATTAACGTGATTCTAATCATGTTTTAGAAATAATTAACATGGTTTAAGGTTAATTATGGTTAGTTGAGCTAATATGAGTCCTACGATGTCCTTTTGAAAGTTCGTTGAAGCCTTAATGCCTTTAAAGAAAGACTTCGCGTATTTAACGTAACGAACTGACATCGGCGAAAATTTGTCAAACTGGAATAACATAAGTTTATTCTATGTAAATACGGCACGTATTTACTATCGATGCGAACGGATGTGGAATCGGCGTGGTAAACGGCCAAAAACGCAGCGTTTTGGAGAACGCGGAGAGGAACTGACGTGGGATTCGAACGTCGAAACGCGTGGTTTTAACCGTTATCGAACTTTCGGAATAATTATTTAATATAAATAATTTCAATTATTTAGTTTCGAAAGTGAACAGGTCGCCTAAATGAAGTATAGCTCGACCGGATCGATTAACGCGATTTTAACGCGTGTTCCGTTTTCACGCGTCGAGTTACGAAAATAACATCTAAATTGCTCGGTTTAGTTATGTTTTTCATTTCGAATAAAACCGACTAGTTTTTGTAATTAATTATCGGGCCAAAATAAAACCGAAGCGAAAAACGTTTACACGGGTTCGATTCGCGGTACAAGTCACCTACCCCAAACCCTAAGTATAAATAGCAAGCTCCTTCTTCTTCCCTTCATTCTTCATCAGCCGCACCCCTCACTCTCTCTCTACTCTCTCTCTAAAACTCTCTCCCTCTCTCTCATCGCGTCACTCCCTCTCTCTCTCCTAAAAACAACCGGCCACCACCGTCCATGGTGGTGGCGGCGTCGTGTTCCAAGCTCAAGGCAGGGGGCAGATCGGGTGGAGGGTGGTTGACGAGGGTTGGGTCCGGCGAGGAGGGAAAGGGGTACGGTGGTGATGGTTTTGGTTTGAGGAGTGCCGCAGATGGTCGTCGTGGTGGTTGTTTCAGGCGAGACGAGGGAGGCAGATGGTTGTTGGGGTGGTTTGAGGTGGTAGGCGGCCGGGGTTGTTCCTGGTGGTCGCGCGGAAGGTTGAAGGCGGTGGTTGGACTTGGGCCAGTGGTGGCGAACGGCTGGTTATTGGCCAGATGTGGCGCTGGTTTATTTGTGGTTCAGTCAGGTTTTGGATCGGGCCGCTTGCATTCGTTTTCGAGTTTCGGACTCGGAGATCTGGTTAGCTTTCAGACCTCGGAGTCATACCTGGTCCAGGTTAGATCCGGGTCAGATCTGGTTCTTTCGGTTTCGTTTGGATGTTCGGGCCAGGGTCGGGTCCGGTCAACTCCTGGTCAAAATTCGGTCATGAGTCAGACCTGGTCAACGTTTCGATTCTGTTAACACGTCGTTCGAGACGACGTGTCGGGTCACGCGAACAAGTGGTAAATTTCGTATTTATTGTTTTAGATCTATAAATATATATTTATAAATTAGAAAAATACGAACAAATTTTGTGTTAACTCGCGAACGAACCGTATATGAAATATACCACAAATATAAATCAGATAAATAGCATTTGTATATTAAAGCGTGACATGGTGTTATTGTATATCGGACTTAATTTGTTGGACTATATGTTGTATATATAGTTATATATAATTAAGTGTAACTTATGTAATCGTCGAAATGTATAAGCCTCATTTAATTCGGAAATGCGGATAAATAGATTGAATGTCTTGTGTTTGGAAATTGATTTTGGGAAAATTGAAGACACTTGTGTTGTCTGGTTTGTACAAAAACAGAGGAAACTCTGCTGAAATTTTATAAAATCCGGAGCACAACGAACGCGATATTGTTGTGCGTTTTTATAAATAACTTCCAAGTGTTTGACAAAGATTATTTGTAATGATAATAAGTGAATCCCGGAAAATATTTTCAAAATAAATATATATAGTTTTCCAAACGTCAAGTATGACGAGTTTTCGAAAGGTTTTCAGTAATTAATAAAGTTTATTGTTCGGATTCAAAAATATATAAACGCTCGATTTTACTTGGGAACCTTTTTATAAAATCTAAGTTCCGTATACTTTAAAATGCTCGGATTTGGGAAATAATGTAGCAAATGTTATCGATTGGGATTAATAACAAGATTTGTGTTTTGCAAAGTATATTTTCCCAAAAATAAACGTACAAGACAACTATATTTATCCGATTTACGATATGAGCTACGGCTCAGGAAAAGTTATACGTTTTGTAGTATTAGTCCAATGTGGGTTACACGCGAATAGTAACAAGTGCGCAACTTGGGGTACTATGTCGTGTGTTAACGCATAAGTAAGATAAGTCACGATCGGTTCGTTGAGTTAAAACACCTCAAGACTCGGGTTAGTACACACGAGTCAAGATAGTTGAATAAACTATCTTTTAACCGGAAATTAAGCTAGGTTTATATATGATAGACTTTAAGGTGTCCTTCATTGGTAATTAGGGCACGAGGAAGTCGGTCAAAGCTTTGGATTTTATTTGCTAGCTAAGCATGGAAATTAAGGTGAGTTTCACGGCCCCATTTTACTGTTTTAGCTGGGGGAAAGATATGTTTGTCAAAAGTTATCACATATTGAAATGTTTTCAAAGGTTAAAATGTGGTAAGTGCATGATGAGTACTTGAGTTTTTGGTCGCCACTCGGGGTTGGGTCCTCGCTACTGTAACCATTAATTCAGGTAAATGAAACCAAAGGAATATTTGGATAGTACTATTGGTGCCTGACGAGGCCCACCTCTGGTTGATAGCGTCAACCCGGTAAAGACAAGAGGTGCACGTATTCTGAACTTAAGTCGTTGGGTTCCGAGAAACGACTTGGAGCGGGGCATGTTTATTAGTCTTGGTTTGGTTATGGGACTCAGGGGATTGCTTATCATCATAATTTGTAGGAGCTAGCTACTCCATACAAAGGCCACAAAATGTGCTGGATTTGCACAGGATATAAAAATGTGCTGGATTTGCACAGGATGTAAAAATGTGCTGGATTTGCACAGGATGTAAAAATGTCGTATTTACGAAACTAAAACCTGTGAACTCACCAATATTTTATATATTGACGTCTTTTAAACATATCTTTCAGGTAACTAGGCGCTGAACAGGTATGCGGCTAGTACGGTGGAATTTGGGATGTCGGACACTGGTTGGGGGTTTCATCTATTGTTACCTTCGGGTTGGGACATAAACGGAAACACCCCACTTTAAAACTTAATGTTTGTGGTTTTAAGTAATGTTTGAAACCAGGTACTCCTTCCCGACATCTTAATATAATGATCTTTTCTAATTAAATATAGTTTGTGTTAATCTTGACTTTGATATGCTTTCGAGCGTCGCGCCACGTGTTTCCGCCATTGGCGTGGTGTGACAGAAGTGGTATCAGAGCCAAGGTTATAGCGAACTAGTATTTTTGAAAAATCTAGACTATAACCAGTTTTGGCTCGAAAACGGAGTTTTCAAAAATAAAACACAACGAAATATTTTCAGAAAAGAAAGAAAATTGTACATGGATTGTACAAGGGGAAATTCCGACCGACGAGGATATTAGGATGGAGCCGGCTGTGGAGGAGGTGGTGGAGGAAGAAGTTCTTGTCGAGCATGGCAAGATAAAGGAGAGGAAGCTGATGTCCAACACATATTGTGTTTGGAGTCAGGAGGCCTTTAACCAATTTTGTACCATGTACAATATTTTACCAGAATGGGAGCCTACCCTTCCGTCTCCGACCAGCACCGTTCTTTCTGCCGGCAGTGGTCGGCTGGCGTTGTATGAAGCCCACTTTACTAAGTGTGGATTTCGCCTGCCGTGTACCCGCTTCCAAATTGATACCATGGTGGCCTATGGCGTTGGGCCCACACAACTAACCGCCTTTGGGCTTCTGAGGTTAGTCCATTTTGAGGCTTCCTGCCACGCCTTAGACATTGAACCAACCGTTGAACGGTTCAATGTCTTCTACTTCATGGCGCGAGACGAGATATGGTTCTCGTTCAAGCCGCGCCCGAGGGTGCCGCCTATGGCCACTCATACTCCCAAGTCCTTGCATTGGGCAAAGGAGAAGTTTTTCTTTGTGAAGAGGGGTGTGATCCCCATCAGTCTCCCCTGGAAGGTTATAGGGGATGGGCAGCGTGTGGCGGACATGGCTGTGCCCAAGGATTTCAAGAAGCAGGCTTGGTTTATTACCCTCACTTCCAACGCCACCAAGCTGGAGTTCAAGAATTTGACAGAGGGCATCTTTTTCCTTCTTGGGATGAGCCGTCTTGGTATCCGCGCGGGCAAAGAGCCTTATATTGCGGTAGAGGGTACGTACTTTCCTTTATTTTTTCCTTTTATATTTTTTGCCCAATTACCCTTATTGTTTATTGCTGCAGGTGTGGATAAGTTCCAGTTTTATGCTGCCCGTGAAGAGAAGGGTATTAAGTGGAGGCCGGTGGCGGAGGGTCAGACTTCTTGTATAGAGGTGTTTGATGACCGCTTCTACTACCCTGATCTCACCACCGCGCCCAAGCCTTATTATACAACCGGTGAGTCTTCGGATCCCTTCGTCACTAGCATTTTCGGAGATGATTCTACTGATTCTTCAGTAGAGGTCGTTCCGCCTCTGAACCCATCCGCGGGGCGTGGACGTTGGAAACACGCGCCGCGGAGACATAGGTATCGAGCAAAGGTTGCTCTTTCTGACTCGGGTTCTTCCGTTTCAACAGGAGAGGTTGTGAAGGGACGCCGACGGCGGAAGGATGGGCTGCACTCGGAAGATGAAGAGGAGGCTGAGTCCTCTCAGCTAGAGAGGAGGAAGAGGGCGCGTTCTGACAGCGCTGCGGCCAGCAGTGTCGCCACTGCGGAGGATGTGTCTCCTGCCTTGGCTGGTGAAGGCTGGAGTGGGGATGCTACTCAAATCCCTGAGTCGGTGGCGGCCCCAGAGACTGTTGCTGAGGGTGCTGGCAAGCAGAAGGTCAGCTTTGCTGGGGAACAAGGAGGGAGCGCCCCCGTTTTTTCTGTGGGGATTAGCGCTGCGCCGACCCGACAGCCTCTGTTTCAGAAGCTGATAAAGAAGAAGACCCCTGGTAAGCAACACTTGTTATCTTTTGGAATTTTTGTCTTTGAATTTTCTGTTAACATCCTGTTTTCCTTTGATAGTGTCGCCCAATATAATCCCTACCCCTCCTCCTGCGTCTCCATCTGCGGAGGCGGCTCAGGTAGAGGAGGAGAGGCTTTGGAGCGAACAGGAAGCGGCTCGCAAGCAGGTGGAAGCCGATGAAGCCTTGCAAAAGGCTGAGGCTGAGAAGATAGCCGCTGCTGCGAGGAAGCAGGCGGAGGCCGATGAAGCCTTTCGGAGGGCTGAGGCCGCGAAGGTTGCTGCTGCCAATGAGGCCAAACGAAGGGCTAAGGCAGAGAAGCAGGCAGAGGCGGAGCGTCTTCGCCTTCAAGAGCAACGTTTTCTTGAGGAGAAAGCTCGGCTTCTAAAGGAGCGCGAAGATCGTGAGCGCGCTGCTGCTGAGACCCAAGAGATGACCCATGAGTCTGATGGGTTCGAAAGAGCGCTCTTGGAGCAGGGCGCTACTAGTGCTAGCGGTGGCTCACGCCAAACTCGGCGTGAGTCTTCAAGGGTTGGTGGGGAGCCATCAGAAGTTTATGATGGTTCCTGTTGGGCTGGTGGTGACGCCATCTGGCGCCCTCGCTGGGCGATCAGGGAGAATACCTTATTTTCAAACTCCTTGGCCGCCCTCGAATTTGTTAGCGAGGTGGTGCCTCCCTACGAGCGCACTCACCAAGATTTGCTGAGTCGTCCTGAGCTCATAACTGCTCTGTGTGTAAACCAGGCGACTCAGCTATCTTTGATGGATTCGCTACGCCGTCGGGATGCGGCGGCGCAACGTGATTTTGAGCAGCTGGAGGCGGAGAAGGCAGACCTTGCTGGGAAGGAGGCTGCCTTCAAGGCAGAAATTTCAAAATATCGCCGCCGTGCTCATGAAGCTGAAGCAAAGGTGGCGAAGCTTCAGGTGGATGCTGCTGCGGAGAGGCGCCGGTGGTCAGAGTCTTGGAAGAAAGCTAATGATGAGACGATGCGATTGAAGGAGACTCTGGCCGAGGCGCAGGAAGAGAGGCGGGTGGTGACCCGCAAGTTTGAAGAGAAGAGCAAGGCACTCACTGAAAGAACCGCAAGGTATGTGGAAATGCGCAAGGAGCTGGAATCCAAGGATGAGGCCCTTGTTGCCGATACTGAGCGTGTTTCTCTTCTTGAGCAAGAGAAGGTCCGGGTCCTTAATGCTAAGGAAGATCTGGCGGGACCTTGACTCTTCTGATCAAGCCCGTGTTGCGGCCGTCAAGGAGTGCCAGGCGGCCCAACACTTACTGGAGGAAGCGGTCACTGCTCAGACCCAGCTGCAGAATTCCATCCATTGGTTGATGACGGGTGGAATGAATGGGGTAAGCCTTTGCGCTTTCTTTGTTATTGATTCTTGTTGTTTGCAATTAATTTGTTAACTTTTTGTCTTCCCTCTAGGTCTTCAAAAGATTCTGGCAGGAGCCCAAGTTGGGCGATCAGGTTGCCGCCATTGCCGCCGCCGCACAAGCTTTTGGATACGGCGAGGGTTATGCGGATGGTTTCTTGCATGCCCGAGGTGATGGGCGACTTGAGGATGCCGAACATTATGGGAAGCCGCTGAAGGAGTATGAGGCGGAACTGGCCAAGTTTGAAGAGATTGACTTCCCTATCCTCCAGGTCATTGCTGAGTGCAATAACAACGCGGATCCCCTTGCTGCCCTGAAATATTTTATCGACAAATCTGATGAGTTGGCGAGGGCTTCTGGCGGGGGTCCTTCTGGGGCGCATAGTGAGTAGGCGTTGCACTTGTATTTTTCATTTTAACCTTGTAAATGTGAAGGGTTTTTAATTCCCTCTTTTAATGAAATTATTAGTTTGTTATATCGTGTCTGTTCTCGCTCCAACCTTACTTATTTAATCAAGTCGTCACCCGGTGTGTAAGTATAAGTTAGGGCGCGCGCTAGGCTAGACAGTCTGGCGTCTTGTATATGTACTTTTGCCTTGAATACTGTAGCGGAGCGCGACTTGTGCCATTGAGTCCGAGTTAGGCGCGTAAGAGCCTTGCCTAGAAGACCTTTTGGCCGCGTTTTGTGTGGCGCGCCTTCCTCTTGTCCGAACTGTAACAGTTCTTGAAGACAAGGGATTGTGCGCGCACATGTGCTAAGCGGGCTGATAGGTCCGACAAGTAAATCTGTCTTGAAGACCGTAACGCGTCGTCCAAGTGTAAGATGTATAAGCCCGACGTGCCCAAGGCGCGTCTTGAAGGCTTATTTTACTACGTTGGTTCGCGGTTTTGGTCCGACAGGATTTTGCCTAAGTCTTGAAGACCCTGGCGCGGAAAAACAAGTAGAAACACAAATATATATGAAACTTTTTCATTGATAGTATGGCATGTGTAGCCATGTTACAAGTTTACAAGTAACAGCGTCGCAACTGTGCGCCGTTCCAAGATCGCGGGATGGGGGTACCATCTAATCTTTCCAACGCGTAGGCGCCTTTGCCTATCACTTCTTGTATTTTGTATGGCCCCTCCCAAGTCGGAGCTAGTTTCCCTGGCTTCTCAGCGTTAGAAGCTCCGTTGTTGCGGAAGACGTAGTCTCCGATCTTGAACGTAAGTTCTTTGACCCGCTTGTTGTAGTATTGTTCCAGCTGAGTTTTGTATCTTGCCTCTTTGATTGCCGCAAGGTCGCGGCGTTCTTCTAACAAGTCAAGGTTCATGCGGAGTTCTCTGTCATTGTCTGTTGTTTCAGCCATTAATACTCTTGCGGTAGGATAGGTCATTTCTGCGGGAATCACTGCCTCGGAACCGTACGTTAAGCTGAACGGTGTTTCACCGTTGCTTGTTTTTGTGAGGGTGCGGTAGGCCCATAAAACATGCGGCAGTTCGTCTACCCACCCTGTCCTCTTGGTTCGAGCCTTGTCTTGATGCCTTCGACGATTGTGCGATTGGCCCTTTCCACTTGACCGTTGCCTTGCGGATGCACGACTGATGTGAATATTTGTTTTACACCCATTTGAGCCAACCATTCTTGAAGGGATTGGTCTTCAAATTGTGTACCGTTGTCGCTGACCAGCTGCATCGGCAAACCAAATCGGCAGATAATGAACTCCCAAAGGAATTTCTTGACATGTGCGCCATCGATCTTGGCTAGAGGCTTTGCCTCGACCCACTTGGTGAAGTAGTCGATGGCTACGATTAAATATCTGACGTTACCCGGGGCTGTTGGGAATGGTCCGACCAAATCGACAGCCCATTTCTGGAACGGCCATGCCGCTGTAACGGGCACCAAGTTGTTCTTGGGGCGCAAGGTGTTCGGAGCGTGGCGCTGGCAACTGTCGCATTTGTGCAACTCGTTGACCGCGTCCACGTGCATGCCCGGCCAATAGTACCCTGCGTTCATCAATTTTGCTACTACCATCCTTGGGCCAGCGTGTATCTCGCATATTCCCTCATGTATGTCTCTGAGGAGGAAGGAGGTGTCTGCGGAGTCTACACATCGTAACAGTGGCCCTAGGTAAGATCGGCGATACAGAGTGCCGTCTATGAGTTGGTAATGTAAAGCCTTGTGTTGGATCTTTCGGGCCTCTGATTTGTCATCAGGCAGGATGCCGGAAGATAAGAAAGCTTTGATTGGGGTCATCCAGGACGCGTTGCCTGTTTGGATGACATGGACTTGTCGCAGCGGAACGGATGGTTTCTCAAGGACATCAACTCGCACCCCTTTGGCCATGTGTGCAAAGACTGGGGATGCCATTTTACTCAGCGCATCGGCTGGTTTGTTCTCACTGCGCCGGATGTGCTCGACGGTGCATGAGTCGAACCGTCGCATGAGTTGCTTGGCTTGTTCCAGATATAGGGCCTTGGTTTCGTCCTTTGCATCGTATGATCCATTGATCTGTCGCGCGACAAGCAGTGAGTCGACGTGTGCCTCTACGTGCCTGGCCCCCATTTTTTTCCGCAATGCGGAGGCCCGCCAGCAACGCTTCGTATTCCGCCTGGTTGTTTGTGCTTTTTAAAATCGAGGCGGATGGCGTACGTGA
Source organism: Ambrosia x helenae (assembly GCA_030844895.1). NCBI lineage: Eukaryota > Viridiplantae > Streptophyta > Magnoliopsida > Asterales > Asteraceae > Ambrosia > Ambrosia x helenae. The sequence continues at coordinate 110,715,359 of CM061229.1, read as the reverse complement.
ACTCGTGTTTATCTGGGCTGATGAGGCGTAATCCTGCGCCGGCGCCGTCGTCATTGGAGGCCCTGTCTGTGAATAGGGACCATTTTTGCGACGGGTCGTGCGCTGGCGCGGGTGATTCTTCAGCTTTGCATTCTTGGATTTGGTCTGCCGGTATCTCCGTGGCGAAGTCCGCGAGTATCTGGCCTTTGATTGCGGGCCTGGGTTTGTAATTGATCGTATGTTCCCCCAGCTCGATGGCCCATTTTGCCAGGCGGCCGGACAATTCGGGTTTGGCGAGAATGTCATTTATCCGATAGTCCGTGAGGACGTTTATCGGGTGGCCTTGAAAGTATCTGCGCAGCCTTCTAGATGCATGGACAAGTGCTAGAACCAGCTTTTCCATTATTGTGTATCTTGTTTCCGCGTCTAACAGTGTGCGGCTGATGTAATAAATTGGCGTTTGCACTCCTTTGCGCTCGACCATTAGAACTGCGCCTATCGCTCGCTCCGTGACGAAGAGGTAAAGTGTAAGCGGTTCTTTGGGAAGCGGCGCTGTTAGTGTCGGGAGGTTCATTAGGCACTGCTTCATTGCCTGGAATGCTTATTCCGCCTCTGGAGTCCAGCGGAAGTTGCTCTTCTTTAAGCAGTTCTTCAAAGTGTTCACGAACGGGAACGACTTTGAAGCGTAGTTTGACAAGAATCGGTTTAGGGCCACAAGGCGACCCATTAGTGTTTGTACTTCTTTGACAGAAGCGGGAGATGGCATTCTTTCGATAGCTTGTACTTTTTCTGGATTGGCGCGGAAACCGTCCCGCGTTACAATGACGCCTAAAAATTTGCCTTCTTCCATCCCGAATGAGCATTTGCTCGGATTCAACTTCATGCGCACTTTGCGCAATTGATTGAACGTCTGTTGGATATCTCGAAGCATGTCACCTTCATCCTTGCTTTTGATGACCAAGTCATCAACATACACTTCAAGTCGTACGCCGATTTCATTAGCGAAGGCCGTGTCCATGAGACGTTGGTATGTGGCGCCCGCGTTTTTCAGACCAAAAGGCATCTTGGTGTAACAGAAGATGCCCGCGTCTGTTCGGAACGCCGTTTTGTCTTCATCTTCTTTGGCCATTTGGATCTGGTGGTAACCTTTGTATGCGTCCAAGAAGCATTTGAACCGATATGGGGCGAGAGAATCCACCTTTAGATCAATTTCTGGCAGAGGGTAACAATCTTTGGGACACGACTTGTTGATATCTTTGTAATCGACGCACATGCGCCAGCCTCCGTTAGCTTTGGCGACCATAACAGGATTGGCTTCCCAGGTTTGGTATCTGATAGAACGGAGGATGCCCGCGTTGAGCAGCTCGGTGACTTGTTCGTTCATGGCCTTTGTTTTCTCCGGGCCCATACTGCGCTTCTTTTGCACTATGGGTTCTACGGAGCGATAGACGTTAAGCTTGTGTTCCGCTATTTCGCGAGGAACACCAACCATGTCTGCTGGTTGCCACGCGAAGACGTCCATATTGCTGATCAGAAGTTGGTTCAAGTGATTGCGTATGGTTTCGGAGATTTCATGGCCAATGACCACCGTTTGCTCCGGGAATTTAGGGTTTAGTGCCCATTTTTCCGGCTCAGTGCGGGCATTTGTTTTGACCATCTTTGAAGGCTTGGCGGTTTCAGTGGTGTGGCACTCTTTATTGGCTCTGATGAAGGCAATACCTGTCTTGGTTGGGAAGCCGACCATTGCGTGAGCCGTTGAAGCATTGGCGTTAAAGCGCGCGATACCTTCCCGTCCCAATAGAATATCATGATTGGAAGTGGTTGGCAGAACCATAAAGTCACATATCTCCGTGCGCTCGTGGGTGCCATCAGACCATGTGACTGGCAAGGAGAGCATGCCCCGCGGCATGATGGTCTCATGAATGAAACCTGAGATTGGCTCATTGACTGGTACGAGCTTTGCCTTGTCTTCTGCATCCAGTTGTTGGAAACACTGCTCATACATGATGTCGGTGCTGCTGCCACCGTCTAAAAACATGTACCGCGTTCGGTAGTGTCCGAAAACGGCGGTTATGACTAGTGGAGCAGTGAAGGAAGCGCCGCCTCTGACTTTTGGCATGAGAACGTCGGCCTTTTTCCATGAGTCATCGAGTGGTTGTAAGCGGGTGTGCTTGCCATGCTGGGTGTTTTTGCCGCGTTTAGTCATGTTGCAGTGATGGCGAGGGATAGGGGTGTTCAAAACCGGATAATCCGAATTTCGGATATCCGAATTTCGGATAATCCGAAATTTCGGATAGTCAATATTGAGATCCGAATCCGAATCCGAAATTTCGGATATCCGAAATTCGGATATCCGAAATTTCGGATTCGGATCGGATCATCCAACGGATAATCCGAAACTTAAAAAAAATTAAAAAAAATAATAAAAAATAATAAAAAAAAACTATAAAAAACGTTCTCCTTTATGCCTAAAACATGAACCTATTAAAAAAACAAAAATCGAAGTTAGATAAACGAAATTTGAACAACAAATATATAAAAAAAAACTTATTATTTTGATGGAAGGGGGCTGTGGAGGTCGGATACGAGGTGGACGGGGGCTGTTATAGAGGAGAGAAGAGAGAGTAACAGCTATGGATTAGAGGAGTATGGACTTAGAGTTAGAAGGATTAATGATTTAGGAATGTGTATTGTGTTATGTAGTGTATATAATATTATATATTTATATATATATTTTTAATATTCGGATTCGGATAATCCGATTATCCGAAAATTTTCAAAATCAGGATCCGAATCCGAATCCGAAATTTCGGATAATCCGATTTTCGGATATCCGAAAATCGGATTATCCAAAATTTCGGATAATTCGGATTCGGATTTTCGGATTTTTCGGATTCGAATTTTGGATTATCCGATTTTGAACAGCCCTAGCGAGGGACGAGTGTGGCGGTATGAGTGTTAAGGTCCCGGATTTTCTTTCGCGACCCCTCCCCTTAATTTTCGTCGCCCGCATTACCCTTGCCAATGCGGTGGACGTTTTTTACTAAGTGACCGAGTTGTCCCGACTTCAGTGCGGCCTCGATCTCCATCTTCAGGCTGCAACAGTTGTCTGTGAGATGACCAAAGTCGTTGTGGTATTCACAGAACTTGCTTCGGTCCACGTTCCTCCGTTTCCCCAAGGGGTTGGCTTCCTTCAGCGTGACCTGCTCCGTCTTAAGAACCTGGGATGGTGTTTTTGTGAGCGGGGTCCAATCGTGGTTTTTCTTTGAATGTCCACGCTGGTCCCGCGATTGCTTGTTGTTGATGAGTTGGCGGGCATCGCCCGCGGGGGAATACTTTCCCTCGTCGGCGGTGCCCGAGATGCGGCTCCAGATAGATTTGTTTTTGTGTATTATTATTATTATTATTATTATTATGGTGTTGCGGTTGGAAGCCGTGCATCTGGTTGAAAGATTTTTCGGAGGAGGCATATATTTTCGCGGAGTGGATAAGTTCATCCCAGGACTCCGGAATGCCATCTTTGCCTGTAAGGCATTTCATTAGTTCTGGGCTCCGAACGTTATGTATGGATGTTGCTCGGGTGAGTTCTTCCCCGCAACCTATTTGCAAGGCCTCCTTGTTGAATCGAACTATGAAGTCCTCGATGGATTCGTGATCATGTAGGCGGCATAACAAAATATGCGCCTTGTCCTTCTTGTGCTTGCGCAAGTGTGAAAAGTGATTTCCAAACTTGTCAGTGAGGTCGTCGAAGTCCTTAACGCTCCCCGCGGGGAGGTTGTCGAACCAGACTCTGGCCGCGCCGGTTAAAGTCTGTGCAAACAGATGGCACCAGACCTGGACGGGCCAGTCTACCGACATACCTGCGCACTCAAAGTCATGCACATGGTCATCCGGGTCACGCAGGCCATCGTATCTACCGATGCTGCTAGGAAGCTTAGCTTTCCTTGGTATTTTGGATGTCGCTATGCGAGCGACAAACTTTGATTTTTCGGCGAAAGCTTTTGGTCTAAACGGCCTGACCAAGTCATCGTCCTCGTCGTTATGACGCGAGCGATGACGGTGTTTCTTTCCATTGTGGTCAGAGTCGCTGCTAGACGACTCATAGCCATCCGGTTCGTCACGTGACTTCGCGCAGCCCCGAACCCTGGCGTCTCCGCCGAGTTCCCCGCTACGACCGTCATCGTGAGTGGCCGAGTCTTTCTTCTTGTACCCCTTTTTGGATGGAGTATCATAAGTAAGGGTTTTGCCCTTCTTCTTGGCTTGTTGCAAGAGTTTGCGTTGGTATATCGCAGCACTTTTGGCGTTCTGACGAAGGAGCCACTGGTCCGGGTCTTCCTCAGAACCGCCGTCACTGTCATCACCCGAGTCCACGTCACGGATCTCGAGGTCCGGTTCGAGACGTGAAGTGGGTTGTTTGACGACAGTGTGTGGTGTGTTTTGGTTTTCCGGGGACTGAGTATCGACGTCCCCGGTTTGGTTAAGGGCAGAAGTGTTAGGGTTGGGTTCAGCCATGGGTGGGTTAAAAGATGAGTGAATAGAGCTGTTCTAACCGTTGGATGGCGCCAATGAAGAAACAATAAGTAACACGGTGATTAATACTAATCACCGGGTGGTTTATACTTATGTTACGACAAGTTTAATCCTTTACCCAAACCGTGATGGTAACCCGTTTGAAAGTTTGGTGACGGTGAAGTGTGTGTGTGAAGTATGTAAGAACACAAGATATAAGTGGTTCGGTCGGTAATGACCTACGTCCACTGTAAACACCGGAATATTATTAGGAGAGAATGATTACAAGGATTATATCTAGTTGTGAGAGTTATTTTCTGAATGAATTTACAAGGAGAAACCTATCCCTATTTATAGGCATAATGGTGGGCCGTATGGAAAGGCCCACAGGTGATTTCCTTGGCTTGGGCCTGGCTGAGGCCCAAGCCCATGCTCCTTCTGAAATTGGCGGGAAGCAGCCGATTACTGTTGATGACGTCACGCTACAGTGTGGTCGTTGTTACAGCTGGACACGTGGCAGGCTTCTGGTGGTGCACAGTGATGTTGTACTTGCTACAGTGCTGAGGCTACCTCTGTCGTTTGACCGTTAGCGCGGTATGCCTGCTGGTCACTGTTGATGACAGCGTGAGTACAGTAGAGCCGTTTAACTTTTCTACTGTCTGCCACATGTCATTCTCCTGTTCGTGTGTACTCTGACACAGATCTTTGTGAATCTTCCTTTTGTTGTCCCTCGTACCTCGTATGAAAAGTGTTAAGGGAAGATTCCGTGCGTGCTGGTACGCGCGTATCAGGTATTGTTTGCTGCTTATCAGCTGTCTTGACGCGCGAGGTTTGTTGATTGCTTGCTCCCGCGCGAGTAGATCACTGCGCCGTGGTCCGGCGCGAGGATCTTGTTTATGGGGATAGGGACGCCTCTTGGATTAGGCTCCCTATCCCTTCACAAAATATATTACTTTCATCTATATATCAATTACACATACACAAGTCTGAGTCGAGCCATATGTCGAGCCATCAAGCCGAGCCACGAGGCACGAGCCGAACCATCGAGCCGAGTCACGAGCCGAGCCACGAGCTGAACACCCCTGGCTCGAGCTCGGCTCGATTACAAAACAAGCCAGCTCGGCTCGGCTCGAAAACAAAACGAGCCTTTTCGAGTGAGCTTTTTTCGAACTTTTTTCGAGCGAGTTTCGAGCGAGCCTCGAGTCGCAAGCTTTTTGTACACCCCTATATAAAACACAACTTTTGACAACGAAAATACATTCTCGACGACCAAGACAAATGAAGGATCAAAGAAAGCTTTGTTTCTTATTTGGTTTGGTTGATTTAGCTCAATTTCATTCCGACACTAGCGTTTATTTTCTTGGTTTTGTTTCGAATACTTATGTGAAATGATCATGAGATCCGATTTTTAATGATTTATTGTGTGTTTCCTAATCTTAAATACGGATCGTTTTCCGAATATATATTAGTTAGTTAATTATTCTAATAAAGTTTAAAATCCTGATCAAATTTTGATTTTGATAAAAGAAACAAATAACGGGCTATGTTTGTCCATGAAAACCAGTTTCTTTATTGAATCACACATTTAAAAAATAAAACTTGAAAATATTCCAGGTAATGAGAAAACCCAGTACCAGGTATTGAAAAAACCCGGGTATGGCTATGGTTCCAGAATGGGTTCCAGGTACAAACGGGTATTGGATTTGGTTCCGGTGCGGTTTTTGGCATAGGAATTTGTACATCTACTTACCCGGTGGTAGGGCTGGCATAACATGTTACATGAACCTGTTAAGACACGAACCTGTTAAGACACGAACACGAAACTTGTAAACACGAACACGACACAAAATCTAATCGTGTATTTTTTTTCAAACACGAACACGAACCTGTGTATAACAGGTTAACACGATAAGGAACACCTAGTAAAATAAGTTAACACAACAAGACACGATAAGACACGACAAGACACGACAAGACATGATAAGAAACACGATAAGACATGTTAAGACACGTACACGATAAGACACGAACACGAAACAGGAAACACGAATATAAACAGGTCTTAACGTGTCGACCTGTTATAGACACGAATCCTGTTAAGACCAAACACGAAACCTGTTAAAATCGTGTAGGTTCATGTCAGATTATCGTGTTAGTGTCTAAATTGCCAGCCTTACCCGGTGGATAGGGCTGGGTACGGTTCAGTTCCTAAATAACAGGTAATAACCATACCCGGTTCCGATTTCAGTTACTATTATTTTTACACCGCCAAATGCAACCTTTGATGGTCTATTGATCAATAATTGAATTGGGCTTCAAATATTTAAACATGGGCTGAAACCATCAAATATTGTGTGCTTATATTTTTGGTTGGCTGATGTTGGGCTTAGGAGAGCCACAGGCCCACTAGATAATCGTATGTTGTATTTAAAAGGAGGCAGCAGCAAGCAACTGGAGGAAAAAAAAAAAACTATTGGATTTCTTTTTGCGAATCGATCGGTAAAGAATTAATATTTGGGTTTCGTAAGTTTTATGTTTATGTTTTTATCGACTTACTGAGTCATCAAGGCAAAATCAATTAAAATTCTACACTTTATGTTAATGTTTTCTGGTTTGATTTGAAGACTGATGTGAAGCGATTATGCGATTATTGAATGGTTTCTTTGTATGATTACTTGATCTTTAATCCAAAACCTTTTTTCCAGATATTCTTTAGTTTTGCTATAAAAAACTCTACACTTTGTTAATATTTTCAATTATAGTTCTTCAACATTTAAAACCTAAATCAGATTTTAGCTTTTGATAAAAGCAAATAACGGTTTTTAAGTATTTATATCGATTTAAAGTCGTTATAGAATCATACAATCTATTTTAATATTATGAACAACATTAATGTTTAATTACAATCGATATTTCTTATTATTGTAACCTGCACACTAAGATCAAAATAACTTGAGCTTACAATAGTGTGTTGGCTCTAATTTACGAATTATAGTATAGATACAAACCGTTTAATTAAAAGATCATTGCACCATAGACCATACTGATAAATGTTAATTTTGTTCACTGGTGCAGTAATGAAACGATTGCGAGACGAGGTGATTAGCAGTTATCAAATCAAGAGACCTTCTGCTTCTTTACATGGAGGATTGTATGCTACTGTCTTTGAATTTTTTTTCCATTCTGTGATTATGTTTGTCTTCATGTCTTTTTTTAGATTTTAACCTTTTACGTCTTAGGCTTATTAGATTATGGGTTTTTTTTTTTTTTTTTGTGGAAATTGATTTTTAATAGTCCTATTTTTGACCGATTTGCCGGGCTTAATCCCAACTCAGGAAATGTTTTTAGGCAGTCTCAACATTCAATCAGTACGAGATTGTTGGAGGAAAATACGTTCAAAGTTAGGACTGTAATTAAGCATTTTATGAGTTGGGGTTAATCCCGGCTGATAGATCAAAGTTGACTGAGATTATTAAAATCCAATTACCTATCTTTTTAGACCGAGTGTAGTGGGAACTGAATTGGGCGTGGATTGAGCAAACAACGCCCCCAAAACGCCTCTACACCGCCCCCGGGCGTTTTGGGTCTAAATTAGGTTTGGACGTGTTTTTTGTCACGGCGTGGAATGTCCCTCTTTTTTTTGCTGACCAATGAAATGCATTTAAAGTGGATGTGGGGCGTGAATATCCCCGCCCATTACGTCTGACTTATTTGATATACTATTACTACAAAAAGATGAGTAGAATCCATCGTTTAAAGTCTGTCGATGCTATGGGCCTGAGTAATTTTCTTACCAACGACAATCTTACTAAGGGATTATCGACAAGTGCTTCTCCGGTAGCGGGAAAAATGCTTTAAATTTTTTCTAGGATTTTTGTTGTATTATTGGTAATTACCAATGTTAGTAAAATTCACATGTTTAGTAATGTGTGTCTCATCTTGAAGGTATGGCCTGCCCCAAGTCCCTAAGGGAGGAAGCGGTGAAGCGTCCGAAAGGGTAGCAGGTGGTGCTAGTGCTCGGAAACTGACTATCATTGATGCTAAAACATACCTAAAGAAAGTTAAGGACATATTCCATGACCAAAGAGAAAAGTATGACATGTTTCTTAATGTTATGACAGACTTTAAAGCTCAAAGGTATGTATATTTTGTCAAAAGGCTAAAATTCGTTAGGTTTTTAACACTTGTTCTCATCAGCAACATGCAAAACATTTGACAATTAACCTTATGCAGAATCGACAGGGCCGGTGTGATAGCAAGGGTAAAAAAATTGTTTAAAGGGCATAATAATCTAATTTTTGAGTTCAACAATTTCTTGCCGCAAGGTTATGAGATCACTGTTATTGATGATGATATTACTCCTACTATCGATGATGCTATAACATACGTAAATGAAGTTAAGGACATGTTCCAAGACCATAGAGAAAAGTATGACATGTTTCTTGATGTTATGGCAGACTTCAAAGCTAAAAGGTATAATGTATATATTTTTGTCAAAGGGTTAACATTTGTTAGGTTTGTTATAGTTATTTTCGACATCAATGTGCAACTCATTTAACAAATAACCTTGTGCAGAATTGATACTACCGGGGTGATAGCAAGGGTGGAAGAATTGTTTAAACGACACAATAATCTACTGTTCGGGTTCAACACTTTCTTGCCCCAAGGTTATGAGATAGATGTTATTGATGACGACGTTTATAATTAGCGCGCACTTGGATGGACTATTTCAATTATGACATGAAATTTTTTTGTATGTTTTGATGTTTATTGCTTTAGTATTGTTAAGTGTTTTATAATTATGGCTAAGGACCTTTTTCATAGCAATGTATATAGTCCTCTTATGGACCTTTTGTCAACACACAAGCTCTATCTTCCTTTGCTTTGGGTTTCTCTTTCTTTTTATTTTATTTATTTATTTTTATTTTTATTTTTATTTTATTTTTTTGAACGGTAAATGTTACCCCTACTTTACACCAAATATTACACTAAAGTCCCCTTGCATTCATTAAAATTCAATAAATCACTCCATCCTTGCTTTCTTAAAAACTTCAACGCGAAGAGAAAGCAAAGACAGAAAAATGAAACCCTAAAAGCACGGGCCCAGATTCAAACTGCATCCTAGTTGTGATAAACATGCCTAGCCCACCGCGCCAACCAACAATGTATGAAGAAAGCTAGGCTTAAATCAATGTTAAGGATGGTGGCGGTATGAACAATGTACGAGCACTATTCAAATCGCCCAACACTTTTCACTTTTCATATATAACGATAGTTTGTTTGTGAGCACAAATTAAATTAGCTAGTGATTTGAAATTTGACCTTACTATTAAAACACAAAACGATAGCTTGCAAATTGTGAAGTTAAAGTTCGTTATGTGGTTGAAACTTGCCACTTAAATATGCAACCGTTTTTTTTATAACTTCTAGTTACACTTAATTGAATATTGGCCAACATTATTGACGGGTATGCAAACACATAATTGACCTTGACTCTGAGTCTCTGATTTCATACTCGCAGATAATGTACACAAGTATGTAGAAAGTCAAGCGGCGACGTTGAGCCAATTGACGAGCCATTGTGGCCTAGGTGGGAACAATGTGGTTTATGCCTATGGAACCGATAAATTTGTTTATATTGAAGGGGGAAAGAGAAAGGGAAAGCAAAGAAAGTTAGTATGTAAACCAGAAGCTGTAAGTAGGGTGTAATCTATTGTTGCATGCAGGCCTTTAGGTTTTTAAACGATGATATAATAAACTAAATAAGTAGCAGCAATAAATAAGAATTTTTTAAAGGGAAAATCATATACATCTTCCTGACCTTTTTATACGGAGAATGACACGGGTTTAATGAGTTCCATACATAGATGTTTTAGTTTGGGCCAAAATGTGTACGTTCATGCCCATTCTGCAGCTATTGGTCCGGTTCTAAAACAAGTACATTAATTGGGTCAAAAGATGTTCCAGGTTAGGCCAAATAGTGGACTTCATGGCTCAAATTTAATGGGTTAAAAGATGTTATGCGACATGCGTATGGTAAGAAGTAGAACTGCACAAGCCCAGCTTCATAAAAGATAACTAGTGTCATAGCAAAAAGTGATGTTCTTGAGGCTGCATCTGAAAGCTCGAACCTCATTCAGGCCATTATCAACTCCATTCTAATAGTAATCTTTATTAGATTAGATAGGTCAAAAGATAATTAAGGCATGGCTAGATGCAGATCTGTGTGACCCCGGATTTGTTTAATCAGCTAAATAATGTTCCCGGTTGGGCCAGACAGTAAACATGCGCAAGCCTGGATTGTATGCGTGTTGATGACAATCGAAAAACTCTTAGTTTAGTGTGTTTAAGTTTTTCTCAATAGTGGTTTGCTCACTATGTCCATATGTTATTCTCAATAGATGTTTGCTCACTGTTATGTTAGTCAGTAGTCTTAAAACATGGATGTTGAAAATGCGGTTGTCAACGTTGGGTTTGGTACGCCTCTTTTAACAAGGCCCAGACCAAACATGTTAACTGAAGCAAATGTCGGAATGACCGACGAGCAGAAAAGAGTTGTTACTGAAATGGGTTTTGAGGGTCTGCTAAAACTCACTCTCAAGACTATACCTGCAGCTTTTGCCCGGTATGTTGGCCTGCTGGACACAGACGAGATGGTCCTTGACACACCGAAAGGGAAGATCCCAATTGACCGCATGGTGGTTCATGGGGCACTTGGTTTCCCACTAGGGAATAGGCAGATTCTGCTTCGTAGGGTGTTGAATTACAACACCGAGCTTGCTAAACAATGGAAGAGTTATAGTAAAGAGTCGTTGGAGCTGTCAGATATTTCGAACAGAATTATAGAAACCACAACAGCTAATCAGATGTTTAAAGTTGATTTTCTTATCTTGATGGCGACACTTACGATTATTGCCAAGAAAAATGACAAGATCAACCGGGAAATCCTAATAACACTTCCACAAATTTTGTGAGCAAAGAATAAGATTGGTGCGAATATGTGGTCCATGCGGTAAGAACTTGCAAGAGGGACTGGGAACCCTCTAACCCATACTAATTGTTTTCATTTATATGTTCTAACTGTTTATTTTTCCTTGATGAAGCTTTTGTGTTGTGATCTTATATGTCTTAGGCTCGAGCTTCCCATTCTAAATGGTGCCTCAGATTTATGGACCAGTTAACCATAACGAACCAAAAATAAATGACAAGAGTCATTTTCGGTATTACAATTCAGTAAAGGAATTAGTAATGTCACCACTTCTTAACGCATGTAAAAACCTCAAAACTATGAAGCAGGTTTACAAATTCTAACTGCAGTACTACCACTGTCATCTGCCAGAGATTATGGCAACCTAAAAATCTACCTAAATCAGTGCATTAAGGCCATGTGCACACAACACAGTCACTAGTCCTCGTCTCTCTTTAACAACAAATAGCCTACTGTTGGAAATCAGATCAAGATTCAAGGGACTGGTTGTACCTGTTTCTTCTCATCTGCTTCAACATGCCATGATCTCCAGGCCTTCACATAGTGTCCAAAAACGTCGCATAAAGCTGTAAAAATACCAAACATATGGGAGCACTTATATTGACCATAATTCGACCCATTTACTTGTGATTTATGAACGCATCAATTCAGGTTATGTTTGATATCTAAGAGGTCAAATAGGTGTAGAAATAAGTTAACTAAAAGGAGAGTTGGTCAAAAGTCGCTCAAAGTGCCTAATTAACTTTATGCAAGAACATGAATTATTATTGCAATTTGGAAGTGTATACCTTTTTCTAATCATAGTCACAATAAACATTCATAAAAAAATGGATAAAAACTGTTTGGGTCAACCCAACACATTTTAATTTGCAGCCTTACATGCATGCTTAAACATATCGACTGCCCATTTTGCCATATGTAAGATTCAGAAATTTACCTGTATTGCGATACTGAGGACGATAAGTGTCAGCCATGTTCTCCCAGTCCTGAGCTAGCTTTGACTTTTTGTTTCCAGAAACTCCTACCTTTTGTACAATGGCGGGTGTGAATGGGCCAAAAACAAACTCCTTTGAGTTGCGTGCAGGCTGCATCTGTGTTGTAATATTCTCATCATACTCGATCTTCACATTATCGAGACTCCTATGCATTGCGACAGTCACATCTTTTGAGCTCCAATCAGACAAAGAATCTATCCGGTTTCTTTTCAAATCATCCCGGTTTGTAATATCTATTCCAAAATCTCTTCTTTTTGAGTTGTTTGTATCTAAAGTTTGGAATTTAGTCTTTGGCTGTCCTTTAAATCCCAACCATCTAAATGATGGTTTCCCGCTTTCAGGATGACGCGTCTTCAATAAAAAGGTAGAAAACATTTTTAGATACACTGACTTGTACAAATGAAGTATTTTCAAATTTCAATACGTATAAAAATATATATTACCTTCTCAAGGAGATCCATAGAAGAAAATACATTTGCAATGTCATATAAACGCCTGACTTTTGCTGCATACACAAAATGTAAGCCTAAGTCTAGGTTCTGTGCCATCTATCACCTCATAAAAGGATAACTAATATCAAATAAATAACTCCTGAAATGAAATAGGAAATATAATTACTTCTCATGGCTGTTGGATCATGTACATCGCCCAACAAGGCTGTTGCAGCAGTGTCCAAGGTGATTAGATCTGCCTGTAAGATATTTAAAAAGGTTGATTACTTTAGTTTAAGTTAGCTGAAAAGGTAGTTTAAGTACAATGAAAGGCGATGTATACTAGCAGGTTCACTCACATTAGATAAAATGAACAACTTGATGAAATTCTGTGTCAAAAGTCCAAGTGATTTTTCCTTCCTGTTGTTTTCTGACAAATGAAAAATGGAACACAAGTTAAGAATTTACTACAGAATTAAACAGCACATGATGTGCTATAAGCCTATAACTTATATCTCGATGATATATCGAACTTTAATGAAGTTGTGATTGTATATGGACATACTGTTTTCTGACAAGTAAAAACAGAACACCAGTTACTGAACCCCCTTATGGAACTGAAAAGAAATCAACTTACCACTTTTAGAAGATCCAGAAGATTTCGTATACCAGTCAGTGTATGAGCTATTTGAATAAGAAGGCCCACGAGAATCGTTCTCATTTAAAACCTGGTATGCAAAACCCATATTTAAAGTAAAATTTAACAAAAAGCATCATGATAATCTAACATCAGTCCAATCGCTAACAAAATGTTGATGGCCAAATTGTGTAAACATATTCACCGTCCATGGTCCATCTACAATTTGGGCCTTACTGTCCTATTAACCAAAGACTTTCACTAGTTTTTGTAACATGTAAGAATTAACAAACATAACCTCAAATCTAACAGTCTAACACTAATAACTTACAGTTCCAAAGCTGCGCATTTGCGGGACTTTGTTGTTCTCGTTAGATGTCTGTTTCTACAAGGAAACGTATGTACAAAATATCAGAAACTCAGAATCCAAATGTGCATACTAACATTATATAATAAATTAATAACCAACCATACAACAACAAAGTTATTAAGATAATCAAACATATGTTTACAAGTACCCTAAGCTCTTCTAGTACATGCGGAATCGCACTAAAACCCTTCCAAGTATACTGATTCTTCGCTCTCCTTGTCATAACCTAAAAATCAAACAAAACCAAATCCTTATAAATCCCTTATTCACATCTCATATATAAAAACACAAAACAAAACTAATAATAAACATAGTTATTAAAGGCGCTAGGCGTACTCAAGGCGCAAAAAAGCGAGGGCCTGAGATTAAAAAAAACGAACAAAGAAAATAAAGTAAAAATATATTAAAATACTAATATTTTTCATCTAGTTAGTATCAAAAGTTTTAAAATATTGATGAATTAGTGTATAGAATTAGTTTTCCTTAGATAAAAGTAGAAATCTGACTGAAATCTAGCCATAATTTAACGAATTTGGCTGGAAAGTCTCCGGAATTCGGGAATCTAGCTGAAATTTGCACCTAAACCATCACCTGTACTCAAAGCGCGAATGCATCGCCTCGCCTAAAAAATGGGCCTAGGCGCAAGAGGCGATGGCTTTTAACAACTAATCAACTATGATAATAAATAAATAAAAAAAGAAGATAAATGTGATTAATAAGTCCTTACACCAATACTTTCTAATATGTTAACAATGTCGTAAATCCGCCGCCTCTCAACACCTGCAAGTTCCCAACATCATATTATCCATCTGTAACACTTTCTTCAATACAATCAATAAAAGAATAAAATCACAAGTAAGCATTAAATTTAAACAGAAACCTAATTGATGTGCCGCGTTGTCGAGTCCAATCGATTCGACACCGTCTCGATTATACAGCCTCAAGAAACTGAAAAGAAAAAAAAACAGCATAAATCAATCACAAATCATTACTCTCAAATCATTACACAGTGTGGAAAGAATAAACAAAAGGTGAGTGAGTGAGTGAGTTAAGGTACTTGGAGCATAAGACACCGAGAGATTTCTGTTTACGGCTGTAAGGGTTAGGGTTAGGGTTAGGGTTTGTGGGTTCGGTGTGGTGAAGTGACGTCATGGATGGATGGATGGATAATATTGGTAGAAGTGAGCTAAATGGATGTGGTATTGGATTGGATTGATATTGGTGGTGTATGATGTGTGGTTAGTGTAATTAATGGCGGGATGGAGTATTTAAATTGTGGGTTGGTTGATATGAAGAAATTTGGATGCAGAGTAGAGTTGGTGGTGGTGAAAAGTAGGAAAACTTAAAAATAGTGATTTGATTTGAAAAGGGACGCGGGATTTTGAATCCGGGATGATGCGCGGCTTCTCCTCATTATTATTAAACTTTATTCATTAACCTTTTTAAAAATTACGGGTAGGGCTGGCAAATCGTGTCTTAACAGGTTTAACATGTCTCTGGCGACGCGAACAACAAAAGTTCTAAACATGAACACGACTCGTTTAACTACTTTATATCCCGTGTTTATAACACGGCTATACATTTTACGTACCTAAAAAGAGAAATAATGGACATTTTCCTTTTAATTCTAATTATATAAAAAAAATGGCATAGTGAATTTTTCAGTTAACAGGTCTAATCGTGTCTTACACAGGTTACCCATTTCCAGCCCTAATTATGGGTGGTGATATTTAGATACCAAAAAAAAATATTTTAACACCCTCCATATTGATATTTCAGATAATGTTAGACCTGAAACCTCGTATTAATATGTGTTGTATTGATTTTGATACTATGTAGAGAAGTGATATGGGGTCTAATATAACTCATATAGACCTATATGAGGCATATTGATGTGTGTGTGTGTTTTTTTTTTTTTTTTTGTGCTGCAAACTTTGTACCTTTTTATGCTTGGGATGAGGCGTGTTGGGTCTGATGCTTGGGATGAGCATATTAGGCAAGATTTGTTGGAGTTGCACATTTCTGAGGACATAGTCTATGATAGGAGTTTGTGGAGACGTATGATTAAAGTTAAAGACTTTTAAGGATGAAATAGTTGGGTATTTGCTTTGTGTTAAAGGTGTGGTTTTACTACACTCTAGATGGACATTGCATAGGATAACCTTATAGCAACTAGATAAATGTTTATGATGATATACTTGTATATATGTTATTATGTTTCATGATGCATATTTATCTATATTTTACTATCTTGTTCTATCACCACCTGTTATGTTATGTTATTGCACTGCTGTGGTATTTCTAGTATAGTTTGTTTCCTATTGTTAATTTGTTTTGAGCCGAGTGTCTCTTTGGAAACAGTCTCTCTGTCCATTCGGGTAAAGATAAGGTTTGCTTACATCTCACCCACCCCAAACCCTGCAAATAGCTTTGCTATTTGTGGGATCTACTGGGTATGGTTGTTGTTGTTTGTACCTTTTATACAATACTATTATATATACTATACGATATTACACGATATGATACGATTCAAGATTTATACTACCATATAAGGTTTTAAAATATTTTTAGTTTAAAAAAGCAAAATATTTATAAACTTTTTGTATAAATGTTAGTAAAAAACACTCACTGAAATACATTGATCAATCAATTAAAAAGAACACTTTTTTAATATATTAAAATACAACGATCAATCGATTTAAAAAAAAACAACAACAACAAAAAAAAACCTGTTTCAAACCAACCTTATAAACTACTTCAAACTCAACAAAACAAAAAAATATCTTCAAACCCAAACAAAAGAATTGACTTTTATAAAATAATATTGGTTACAAAAAGTTGTAATTTTTTTTAAAATAATATTAGAATGGATATGACTTGTTTTTTTGTTAATTTTTAGAATTTTTTAAGTTAATTTAGTATATATTTTTTTTAGTTATTTAAAAACAATAAAAATGAAAAGACAAAAAAAATAAAAAAGACCCTAATATGCCTCATATTATATTAGGCATATTAGGGGAAAAGATCCCCCCATATCACTTTTCAGCCTAGAATCAGACCCAATACTTGGCTCTGATATGCCTTGTATGATATGCCTCGTTTTGGTCAATAAGAGGCATATCAGTACGAGGTTCCAGGTTATTACATTCCTTGGGATGTCAATTTGCAGCTTTTAACTTCAATACTCCTCGTATTGACCAATACAATGAGTATATAGATTGTCGAATTAGATTCTCAGCGTGTCCAGATAGACAGAGCCTAAATTAATTACACACCATGTCCATGTGATGTGTTTATATTACAATTTTGATGCATATTTGGTTCACATATATATTATATGTGCACACTGTAATGGTCAATGAGGTAGTGGTGGAGTGGTTGAGGAAAAACTTGGTATTCCTTGTGACCTATGTCCAGTTCCCACTCTCCCCATTATTTTTATGCGACATCCAGGTGAAAAACAAATACATGTGGCGTCGGTTCACTGCCGTGCCTTTGGGAGGGTAAAAGTTGGTTTTCTACACATCTGGATAGTCAAGGGGTTGACGGCGGTCGAGTAGTCGACCATGGCCACAGTGCCCCATGTCACGATGCTTGACATGTTGTTCTTTGCCGTTAAAAAAAATGTGCACACCGTGATGAAACCGCTAAATTAATGCACCTTTTTTAGTTTTCTTATCTCATTGTTTTAGTAGCATTTCTATGTAGTTGGAGTAGATAAGTTGAGAGTATGCCAGGATGGAGGAGACAAATAGTACAGAAGGAAAGCGACATGCAGCCAGGTACATTCTCGGTTTGATGTAACATTTGATCTCCAGTATTGGTTATTGCAGAAGAAACATGAGGTATAGGTGACATCGACTTTCGACCAATCATACGCCCCGAATTCACATCCTCATAAACCTCTACTAACGGTTGACACAAACAAGACAACAAGTACATCAATACAGCAACGTGTGATCAATTGGAGCCCACGAACGTACTTCCACATCTGCGAACACGAATTGTTAGAGTAGAGAGGACAAAATGGATATTCCTGATAGCGATGTCTCATCCAATCCTTCTTCAACCTTCCAACTATAATAACCACATTCCTTCAAGGTGAAATCATTTTACTCTCTTTGCATTCACGCTCACTACACTTATTCTTCCGAAAGAGCAATACTTATTCTCATGTTGTTGTTAGTTTTGCAAATTTGTTGAAGGATTAGAGCTTTTGAATATTGGAATAGTCTCCAACTCGTTGAGCATTGGTTTAATCCCCTTAGAGGCCATGTTTTTTCATATATGTATTAAGGTTTTCAAAATGTCAATCAACAAAAAGGAGGTTGATTTTAGCAATAATTTCCAAATGTGTGAAAAGTGTTATTTATACATGTGGTTTAGGCAATTTTAATTTTTTCAATTTTAATAAGTGCGTATGGTTCGATTTGGTTAATTTCAGTTAACCGGGATACAAGAAAAAACCGATAACCGATTTTAGTCAATAGGTTGTCGGTTAATTTTGATTAGCTTTTGTTGGTTTTCGTTCGTTTTCAGTTAACGGTTTGATTATTTCTCACCCAAACTCAAATTTACACTATTCTATTTTTTAACCATTCTAAAGCATGTACTTTCGTCGTATCCATAAAAAGCCCGTGACTTTGATATCCCTCATCAATTTGGTAATGAAGAACGGAACTTTTGAGAACACCATGGACAAGTAATTTTATGTTGATAACAAAATAGGTTGCCAAAACAAATTGGGTATATGGTGTAGTGGTTTTGACGTGCACTTTATAAATGAGAGGTCATAGGTTCGAGGTTGGCTAGTTATATATTAAATAAGGATGTGTTTTATGACTGCCTAGCCCGTATGGCTCGTATCGCGGGTGGGTATCGTCAAAAGAGGAATGTAGGGTGGGGGGTTGGGTCCAATTGGCAAAGCCACTAGAGTTAATGTGTTGCTCCCTTTAAGATCAAGGGTTCGAGCCCCACCAAAAACGGATTGGTGTAAAAATTTGCTGTTCAAAATAAAAATAAAAAAATAGGTTGCTAAAATAAATCAACTTTTAAAATGATTTAATGTTTTAATCTCACATGAAAATCGACACACTCTTTAATTTCATTTAAGAGGACCCTTTCTTAAATAACTCCAACTAGATTACGCATCACCAAATTTTCTCTATTTTACTCTATCTCAATATAAGGAAATAGTTTAATCTCATTAACTTCACATAACCATGTATTTTTAGACTATGCGTAATGGGCATTATTGGGGCATTAATGAGCATGAAAACGCCCCTAACACCATCACATTGGGCGTTATATGGGTATGAAAAGAGAGGAACATTTCTAGTATAATGCCCAAAGAAGAGGAAATATATGGAAAGTAATTATTGAAATGACATTAAATGGGCGTTAACCATGACACAATTTTTGAATGGGCATTACAATGATGATGTGGTGGAAAATGCCCCTTTGAAGACATTAACCATTACGCATGGTCTTAGTGGTTTTTTGTTTAGAAAAGAAAAATAATTAATACGACTTTTAACATTCGGTTAACATGTTAACTCATTTAGCGTATATGCAATACAAGCTAACCTGTCATGTCACCCTAACTATGTTAAAGTACATCTCATGATCTAAGAGCACCTCCAATGGGAGGTTTGTTATGGTTTAAGACAAACGGACAGACCGATGGATTGGGTTTATGCCATTGGAGGTGGTGGACCAAGTTGGGTCCATCCATTCTAATGGACCGGTTTGTTAAGAGAAGGTGTTAAATAAAAAAAAGTTTATTTGTGTGGGTATCAATATATATATATATATATATATATATATAAGAAAATGTATATGCTGACGTGGCGTGCAATGGAGGCCTCAACCTCTCCTTGAGAGTGCCTCGTGGCATCATAATTGAAATATTTTAGTGTTTTTGAGCTATTTCCCTTTTTAATTAAAAAAAAGATAAACATAAAACCCTAAATTAAATTGAGTTATTTTAGGAAAAAAAGAATTTAAAAATAAATTTAAAATTTTCTCTCTCATGTATCCTTCCATAATTTTTAAACGTTTATATCTTTTATATACGAGATTTTTTAAAAGAAAAAAATTACACCAAATTAACGAGCGTTTTATTATCTTTTCAACGAATACCATAGTCCTATATAAAAAACGGAGAAAAATCGACTATTTTTTGTGTGGTTTCGTTCATACAGGAAAATAACACACAAAGTACAGGAAAAAAACACACACAGTGTTCATGTTATTCATTAATCATGTTTTTTCTTTTAAACCAGGTTCTTATCCACGATGTTGAAAATCAGCCCAATCGCCATGCTATCATTGGAATTTTACTAGGTATACTTCATCAAGAGAAGTTAGGAGAAAGAATCGCGCAACACTGCAACACATGGTGTCACCTTATAGCAAGGTTATTTTTTTATTTATCTAATTACAAGAGTAATAATTATTACTATTAGTATTAGTATTATTAGAAAGG
Organism: Ambrosia x helenae; assembly: GCA_030844895.1. NCBI lineage: Eukaryota > Viridiplantae > Streptophyta > Magnoliopsida > Asterales > Asteraceae > Ambrosia > Ambrosia x helenae. The sequence continues at coordinate 110,694,963 of CM061229.1, read as the reverse complement.
TTATATTTTTCAACCCCGGGACGCTCCCGGAAAGAATTGATAGTTGCTGACGTGGCGTTCAATGGTGGTCTCAACCATCTCTTGATTATGCCACGTGGCATAATGAGATGCAATGATTACAACTTCCAACTTAAGTGTTTATTTAGTTGATTAGGTTAGGAATTATAAGAGCCATTAGAATGTGAGAAATTAGAGAGATGTGGTGAGTTTTTTAATAGTTGCAGCTTACATAAGTGATTCTTTAGATGATTACTGATTAAGTTTTAGATTAGGGAATATGAGTTATTACTATCTAGAATACTATGAGCATGCAATGATTGAGAGATTTTGTGGTTAGTTAACTTGAGTCATTTGCAATAGGTTATCATGTAAAATTAGATTTTTCAACCCTGAAATCCTCCCGGAGTAATCAGCTAGTAAATTAAATAAAAGAAAAAGTAGAGGTGGAGTTTAATTTAAAATAATGTGAGATGCTAAGCTAAGCTGACATGACGGTTTATAGTATTTTGTTTGACCTAGGTTGGTTTAAAAGACCTACTGGTACATAGTTATTAGTACAACCTAATTCCACACAACTGAGCTAGCTGTCTAAACTCTCTTCAACAACAATGGAAGACGACGACAACAACCCAAACACTAAACTTCCCTTCATCGACGAACACATCCAAACCCAAATCACCTATTCACGTAAACGAAAACAACAAACAACCCCACCATCACCATCAGATCATCATCATCATTCAACAACAATCACTAACCCTGTTATTATTATTCCCCAATCATCTGTCCTAACCCTCGTCCTATTCACATACGATATCCGTCACCTACCCGATTCCCTCCTCCTCGAAATAATATCCCGATTACCCCTCAAATCAATCTTTAAATTCAAATGCGTTTCCAAACATTGGCTAACCCTAATTTCCCAACCCTCTTTTCCAAGATTTTATTTTTCTCGTATTATGGTTTCAAGATTCTCTAACTATTACCAACCCTTTAGAATCTTGTACAGGTACATCTATGTCTCCAAATTTAAAGATGTTTTAGACCGCTTTCGACCCGAAATATACGATTCGGATAAGTTCTCTGTTTTGTTTATGTCTAGTTTTGAAGAGCAGCAACAGTCTGATCAGTTTAAGGTTTTGGGTATGAGTAATGGGTTGGTATTGTGTTGTTTGTTGGGTCCTTTGATTTATTATGTTTGTGATCCGGTTACTAGACAATGGGTTACTTTGCCTAGAGGGAGGGATATGTCGGCCGGTGATCATCCGATATTTTTCGGGGAGGGGTTTGTTAGTAAGGTTGATGAGGATAATGTTGTTGTTAGTTTTACGGTTGTGAGAGTTCAGTTGTTGAGTTTGCGGACGAATTATCTTAGTTTGGAGGCGTTTTCGTCGGAGACAGGGAAATGGGTTGATTATAAGTTGCCTTGTGCGCATCCGATTGCGCTTATGAAGCGTGGTGGAGGTCCGATTAGTTTTAATGGGATTTTTCATTGGTTTGTTTATGATCATGGAATGGTTGCGTTTAATCCGGATAAGGAGCCGAAATCTTGTCGGCTTATACAGTTTCCGGAGGATAGAGAGGTTGAGAGCGAGTATAAGTATGACGGGCTTTATCGGTTATGTGATGAGTGTCAAGGAAAGCTTCGGTTTTTTGAGGTGGCACGTGATTCGTCTTCGTTTTACTGTTTTAGTATGTGGGATATGAAAGATTATGAAAAGGGTGAATGGTGTTCCGAGTTTAAGGTGACGCGTAGTGATCTTTCGTCTTCTGATCCTGAACTAGACAGCTGGTTATTCAAGGCTACGTTTTTTCCATTATCGTTCCACCCGTTTGATCTTGATATTGTTTATCTGAGGTGTGTGGAGCTCTCTTGTGTTGTATCATATAGTATTCAGAATAAAAGGCTAGACGTTGCTTCTAGACCTATTGGCGTTGTTGATGACCTGTCTTGGCGTGTGGTGATCCCGTTTGTGATACCAAGGTGGCCTACGCCAGTTCCCATCCCACCTGTTCCAAAGAAGGTTGTAAAGCCAAAAGCTGCGCATCGCCTTCGATCATTTAAAATTAATACTCGGTTCTACTAGATTATGCATTTTTAATCGGGTGAGTTTCTTTAATTATTGTTGTTTGTTGATGTTCTGAACCCTCATAAAAGTTTGTATGCTGTATTTTTACTAATAAACCTATAAACTTGCTGTTTATCTTAGCAAGTGTTCTGTTGTATCCTTGTAGTAAACTTGTTCCTATCTGTATTATATAAGTTGTTTTAAGTGTAACGTTTGTTCTGTCGCGTCGTCTGTTACTGAATTAAAAAACATTAGGATGCAATTGTTTCATATTTACCATGAGAGCCTAGCAGCCCTAGATTTAAAGGAATGCTTCAAAAATTGAGTTGTTTGGTTTGCATAGTAATGAAATTAATTTCAAAGGAATTGGAATTAATTCCAATGGAAATTTGTATTGTGTTTGATTTGTAGAGTTGTGAGTGAAATTTAAATGTTGAAAATAATGAAATGATATAACTACCAGTCTACCCTTTTACGCCCCCCCCCCCCCCCCCCCCTCCCCTCTTCCCTTTATCATTACGCCAAAAGGGCACGTTGGCTCACAAGTTCTGGTTTTCGTCTTCATATCTTTGGTCTGGTCATTTAAAATGGTTTTGTACTCGTCTCAGTATATCGCAATGATCCAGTTTTTCAATATTTAGTTGATTATTGGTTCGGATGTTGGTTATAGTGTCTTGGTGTATATATGTGGTTAACTGGTTATAAGTTATAATGTTTCGCTTTATGCTTCTGTATTGTTTATGGGTTTGGGGTTTGATGTTTCAATTTCTGCTACTGGATTTTGGTTGATTATTGCTGAAAACAGTCGAAGTTTGGGTTTCTGGAGATGGAGGATTCATGGGTTTCTTGATTATGGTTGAAATTGGTATTCTTTTAACAATGTTGTTGAAGGTGCATAAGCCACGCCCAACGCCTGGGCGCAAGGCTCAAAAAAGGCGGAGCCACTAGTCTCAAGAAAGATGTTAAAAAAGCACCTAACTTGTTTTAAGCCGTTGCCTCTTTGCGCTTGTGCCTGGCTCCAAACGCTTGCCTGAGCATCATTTTTTGCAGTCACAGATCGGTTTTGACAAGATAGTTTTTTTTTACTCATAATAAAGTTTCATCAAGTCAAACAGAATCATATGTTAGCCTTTTTCCTTGTGTTTCACAAGTAATGAACGAGTTGACAAGTTTGAAGACATCATCTTGAAATAACTACTCAAAATGTCACTTGGGGTAAGTTTTTGACCCGCCTGAACATACTGACTTGTTCTACTCGTTTCAATTTTTGCCTAAAGAATCGACACCTTGACCCGTTAAAGAAAAAAATGACTCTAACTGACACCACTAGTCTATTAAACGGGTCAAAATTGTCACCTTTAAATGTCAGTCATAACCACGATACTATGTTAATATCCGATTCAACAAAACGCTGTCATTTGAACCATCATCATGAAGATCCAAAACAATAAGCAAACACACTCCCAACTAAAATTGAAGATGAACCAAAAATCCATCTTTTGAACCATCATCATTAAGATTATGAAACCATACTCATGATATTTATTGAACAAAAAAAACATCATTAACATTGTGTCTCTTTAAAACTGTATATCTTTCAAAGTATCATCACCAATATCCATAAACCAACACAACAACACAACCAAGATTCAAGATCATGCTTACAAGGAGCAAATGGTAACATATTTGACTGTATAAGAAGACCAAATTCATAATCTTTATCTAACAATATAACATCAATAACCACAATATGCCCTCTAATCTCACCTACAAAATCAACGAAAAAAATAAAAGCCCCGTACCGAACCACCTCAGTGATGAGAACCATGACCATTGACAGCCGTCTCAGTACCCACAACAACATCCTTCTCCTTCTCCGTCACAACACTCCCCTCCTCATCATCCTCATCACTATCCAGCGTAAACTGAGCACGATTCATATGCTGCATTTCAGCTCCAAGCGGCTTATACTCCAACGCCTCATTCCTCACACCATACATCCTACTAACCAAACTATACCCACCCGCAACAAAACACACAAGCAACGCAAGATGACAATTAAACTGCAGCGTCGCAATCGCTCTCGCCCTATGAAACTCCGGATGCCCTTTACACCTAATCGTAAAATTCCCTCGACTCTTCTCCTTCATAAAACACCCGTCCGTAATCAAACCCGAATAAAACGAAAACCCCATTTGCACAAACCACATCCCCTGCAATACCAACCCAATCCCCCGCCCCAACCGCGAATAACCCGACCGCTCATTTCTCAACTCAAGCACAGTCGAAACAATACAAACACAAATGGGCACAAGCAACAGATCATAATATCTATTCTCAATCCCATCAGGATCTTTCTTCTGTATATAAAACATAAAAAACTCTTCAACAAACCCAAACAAACAGAGTATGTTAATAATATGTGAAGGAATCTGTACCCATGTTTTTCGATTAGTTAATATACCCAAAACAGATAGTAAAAGGAAGAGGGAGGCGATAGAAATGACTTGGAATTGAAGGACAACACCGGTCTGATCGTGGGATTTGAAAGCATGGGCGATGGAAATGAAGGAGTTGAATATTATTAAGAGGGTAAGGAAAGAGATGGTGGGGAAGATGAAGGAAGGGGGTGATTTAGGTCGGGTTGTTGAGGATGGAAGAGATGATGAGGTGGAGATTTGGGTTAAGGTTAAGGAGGTTGAGATGAGGGATTCGGAGAGGCCGATGAGGAATAAACCGGTGCCTCCGATTATGTAAGTGATTAGTCCTGCCATTGTTGTTGTTGTGGTTGTGGTGGTTGTAGATCGTTGTTGTTTGGTGTGTGATTTGGGGGTTTGAAGAAGAAGGAGAAGGTTGTGTGGAGTTTTCAAAGTCAAAGGTGAAAGAAGGAGGTGTGAGATAAATGGTGTTTTGGTTTTAACTGTTGTGGTGTTCGGACTTTTATCCAACAACACTACCACCGCTGGTGCCACCACACGGTGAGGCTATGTGTAACTAGGGGTGTTTTTCGGTTTTTCCTTGGGTTTTGGTTTTTCGGGACAGGTTGTTCGGTTTTCTTCTTCTTCTTTTTTTTTTTTTTTTTTTTTGAAAAAAGTGACCTGATAACCATTTAAAGTTCAGGTTTGGATTGTTTGGGTTTTGGTTAGTTCGGATTGGGTTATTCGATTTTTATTTTAGATGTACTATGTTTTTTTTTTCGCAAATTCATCATGTTATTTAAAAAATATCGTCGAAATTCAAACATTAACTGACAATATGATATGATAATGTTCAAAGATATTAAAATTTAATGTTTTAGATATCAAATACTCTGAATCAAAACGCAATAATATAAAAAAGATACATTATTTGTTGGTGTTTTTTTTTTCGGGATTCGGATTTTGGGTTTATCGGTCAGGTTGTTTGTTTTTTTGGCTAGGAAAAAAGTGATTCGATAATCGAACCATTTAATGTTCAGGTTGGTTGGTTTCGGGTTATTCGATTTCGAATATTCTCTAATTCGGGTTCGGGCGGCTTTGGATTCGGATCGGGTTTTAGATAAAAAAATGAACAAACCTATGTGTGGTAATAAATAATGACCCTAAACTTGATTACCACCATCTATGTTATTGCCCGATCGATGTTGAAAACATCGAGGTATCACGTGTATAATTTTTCAATAGCTTATTGTACTAATATAGTTGAAATAATAGTAAATGTAAAAGTAAATTGTCACACATGAAATTGAAATACACAAGTCTCAAACAAACACAATACATGAAATAAAAATTGATTTATTAAAGTCAAGGTCTAAAAGCCATATATGAAACATCAATCATTTCCTGAAATATGTTCGGAATAATTTGTCAACAAATAATGTTGATGAGCAACTGAGCATACTTAGGGTTTGTACATATAACATAAGTTTAAAAAGGTTACAATTCTGTCACATCACGTCAATGGCGGAAACACGTGGCGCGACGCTCAAAAGCATATCAAAGTCAAGATTAACACAAACTATATTTAATTATAAGAGATCATTTTATTAAGATGTCAAAAAAAGTACCTTGTCTTAAACCTTACACAAAACAACATATATGAAGTTTAAACATGGGTTTTTTCCGTCTATGTCCCAACCCATTGGTAAATATAGATGAAACCCCAGACATGTGTCCGGCATCCCATATTCTACCGTACTAGCCTCGTATCTATTCAACACTTAGTTACCTGAAAGATATGTTTAAAAAGACGTCAATACATAAAATATTTGGTGAGTTCACAGGTTTTATGTAAGCCTCGATTTTTTTTTAAACATGTAGATAATATATAAACACCCATTATATATACATACCCATAACGTCTTGTCCAACGACAAACCAACAACCTTGGCGACACTAGTTACATTTACAAAAGACAATGTCCAAGTTGGCTACCATGTGAATCTTTGACCCATAATCAAAACCATGTACACAAAACATTAACAACTTGTATAAATGACTCAAAGATCCTAATACTACCATGGTACCCAACCCAAAAGAACTTGAGCGTGCATAATTCGACCTCCCTTGAGACTTGATCTTCACTCGTGAGCTTTACCTATTAACAATTCAAACAAGCAAACATTTAGTAAGCTAAAACAATATCGCCATCTTGTCCAAGGAAACCAAACAATCCATGGAACCATGATAAGATCCTTGCTTCTACCATTTGATCCGTTAAGGGTATTCCTACCATTTTGACCCGTTAAGGGTACTTCCACCATATTGACCCGTTAAGGGTGCTTCTACCGTATTGACCCGTTAAGGGTGCTTCTACCGTATGGACCCTTTAAGGGTGCTTCTACCAGTTTAAACCATTTTACTAATTTGCACCCTTGTGTAGCCACAAGGGTACTTCATACTACTTTCATTCCATCAAATTCAACCACAACAATACATACATAACAATAATGACCAATATATTCATTAAACTAAATAGTTGGTAGTAACCAACTTACCTTTGTCGTGTGCACCTTGCTCCTTGTGACCACTTGAACCTTCAACCTTCACACCTACATAGTGAAGGAATTCCATACTTTGCCCATTACCATTCTTGGTTCAAGGTGAATAAGCTAACATAACCTCATAGTTACAACCTCTACCATCATATTTATCATGCATTTCTCACAATTTCACCTATCCTAAGGTGCTAGGCATTTTATCATACAATTGGCGTGCATTTCCGTACATTCAAGTGATCATACCATTCTATGATGCAACATCTCCCATTCTACACTAGCATTTACAATCTACCTTCTTAATTAACAACAATACATAATCAATAGAGTTTTCTTGGTGTTGAGGTCCTGCTTGACTTTTAAAAGTCAACAGGAAACCTTCATTCCAACACCCACTTAACAAATTCTCAATTCAGCCCTAACATCCCCAAATTAACATGTAACTTCATCAATTCTACTCTACCATACATAGTAACCGCATTCTTCCTAAACCGCAAGAGATAATTATTATAACATAATCATGAAATCCCACCATACTACTTCCAAACCTTACTAAAACTAGTTCTACAACTTACCAATGAGATTAACACCACAAGATGGCTAATAATTTGAGAACATGCAGGAGATTAGAGGTGATTTACTACTCCTAATTTTCAGCCTTGGATGGAGGAGGTGAAGACTCCTCCTTGTCGCCTCTTTCTCTCTCTCTGCGAATTCTTTTCTTTCCCACAAGACCACCCTTTTCCAATTTACCCCTTTAACTTTATTGTAATTCTAGCTTTACCAAAACCCACCCCTCAAGATAGATAATGGTCCATGTTTAACCCTTCCCTTTTACCAACTAGACTTTCACCAATTTTACCCAAGTAACTAGCTTGGTAAATTTTAGGTTTTGTTAAATGTACAACTACCAATGCACTACTTACAACTCGGGTACACCTATACATACACATATATTCACGCATACATACATACTCATACTTACATATATATATATATATACACGCATATGTATATATGTATATATATATATATACATATATACTAATTTTCACCTGCTATTATTACTTAACATTTTTGGGGTATTACATTTTAGTTCCATAACAACAACATTTAACAACATTTTAACAACAAAAATACGTGCGGAACGAACACAAGTAGTGACCTTTGTAAAAGAGCTAACTCCTACAAAGTATGACGAGCAATCCCTTGAGCCCATAACCAAACAAAGACTAATAATAGTGCCCCGTGAGTAGAAGTTGTTTCTCGATAAATAACAACTTATAATCACATACAATCACTTTTTTAAACACAACAAACAAATAAATTATCTCATTCATCTTTAACATCATAAAATGCCTTTATTATTTTCATTAAAACATATAAAACGCCTTTATTAAGTTCATAAAAAAAATTAAGTAAATCCTGATGTTCATCATTCAAATCATAAAACGCCTCTAGTAATTTCATAAATCTGATCTAAAACATACCTGTATTAGTTCTCTTCGAAGGCCTGTCATGATTCAGTTTGCTTCTTCTTTCTCTTCCTTCATCTGTTATGTTTTTTTTAGGTTTTATCAAATGATTTTCGTTATGCGATCACAATGACAATCATAATATGAACATAAACTTACTTGATTTGCGTTTTGGAGCCATAATACTTCCTTGATCGGATGTTATTTTTTCGTCTTCTACAACTACTATGTTTTTTTTTTTTTTTTTTGGTTTCAGAGATTTTGATTTTGATTGATTTTGTTTTGTGAATTCGATGAGTATATGTTTTGATTAAGTAACCATCATTTAAATAAGATTGAATTGGGAGCTATTATTAAAAAATTCAAATTATTATATTGTGAATTTGTCTAATTTACCCTTCCCCTTGTTAACTGGTCCTTAAAACACTCGTGGGTTATTAAATGACGATCATCTTGATTAAAACGCAATGGATGGTCAGGATGGCTTCTTACACTTTGTATTTTAAGGAGCCTTTGTACAATAGCATCTCTCATATTTTTAATTACGAGTTATAGGTGGATGAAGAACCTAATCATAACGATAAATGAAGAACCTAATTAAAATGAAGACATGGTAATAGAAATTACTCAAGTTGAGTATACTTCTGAGGTCGGTCAGAGTTTTAACCATGATTCAGCATGACATATTTTAAGACCTAACTTAGATTAAGTTAATTATGTTTTCTAATTATTATGGGGTTTCTAGTTTATTTTACTTAATGTTATTATTTTATTTAATACTAGCTGATTACCCCGGGAGGGTCCCGGGGTTAAAAATCTAATTTGACGTGATAACCTATTGCAAATGGCTCAAGTTAACTAACCATAAAATCTCTCATTCATTGCATGTCCATAGTATTCTAATAAGTAATAACTCATATTCCCTAACCTAAAACCTAATCAGTAATCATCTAAAGAATCACTTATGTAAGCTGCAACTATTCAAAAACTGATCACATCTCTCTAATCTCTCATTAGAGTCAAACTCATCACATCTCTCTAATCTCTCACATTCTAATGACTCCTATAATTTGTAACCTAATCAACTAAACAATCACTTAAGTTGGAAGTTGTAACCATTAAAAAACTTATCACATCTATGTACCAAGTCTCACAATACTAATATTGATACCTAACCTAAAAGAATGTATAACTCTAATATTAACACCTATCATAAATGCTAAAAAAATGCACAACTCTAATATCAATATTCAATACATAACCTAAAACAATGTATAATTCCAATGATAGCATGGCGATTGGGCTGAATTTCAACATCGTAGATAAGAACCTGGTTTTTAAAGAAAAAACATGATTAATGAATAACCTGAACACTTTGTGTTTTTTTTTCCTGTATAAACGAAACCCCACAAAAAATAGTCGTTTTTTTCTCCATTTTTTATATAGCACTATGGTACTCGTTGGAAAGATAATAAAACGCTCGTTAATTTGGTGTAATTTTTTTATTTAAAAAATCTCGTATATAAAAGATATTAACGTTTAAAAATTATGGGAAGAAACATAAAAGAGAAAAATTTAAATTTGTTTTTAATTTTTTTTCCCTAAAATAACTCAATTTAATTTTAGTAATTGAGAATAAATTTAGGGTTTTATGTTTATCTTTTTTTTAATTAAAAAAAGAAATAATTCAAAAAAACTAAAATCTTTCAATTATGATGCCACGTGGCAGTTTCATGGAGAGGTTGAAGGCACCATTGCACGCCACGTCAGCAATTTCAATTCTTTTATATATATTAATAGATTAATAGATAAATGTATTTTTTATTTAGTTGATTTAATTTTTAAAGGAAATAAAAAGGAAAAACGCCCCCAGCACCCGTGCGGCACATGTCGCTCGACACCCTATTAACTCCATGACCACACTGTGTAGTCTAATGAAGAGAACAAAATACACATTTTTTTTAACCAAAACATGACCAAACTGATCACATCATATCATGTTAAATGATGTATTTATCATAACATTGTATCGTATTATAATATGATATCGTATTATAATACAATATCGTATCATATCATACTTTTTATCATAAATTTATCATTTAATATCCTATTTAAATTTTATATAATATTTGACTATTTTTAAATCCTGAGTTTTTAAATCCGGTCTAACTGGTCAAAGGAGTCCAAATAATATACCAGTAAGATGTTCGGTTCACTGTCCATTTATTATCATAACTCTACTTGTTTTTTTTTAACGGTAAGGAACGACGTGCCAACCACCGTAACACCGGACGCTGTGCCCAAGGTCGACTACTCGACCGCCACCAGCCCCTTGGCTCTCCAGATCCGCAGAAACCCGACTTCCACTCGCTCGAATACATGACAGTGGAATAATCGGTAAAAGCTCGCATTCCATCCGAGTCCAACCAGCGCCACCCATATTCGCTCTTCACCTGAATGACATAAAAATAACGAAAAAAGTGAAAATCGAACCTCGATCAAAAGAAATACCAAGTCTTTCCTTAATTACTCCACATCGGTAATAAGTAATAACTATACTTATTATTAAATTTTGTAGATGCTATGTTATGCCTGGATAAGAACCTCAAAACGACGCCGTTCCGCTTTCACAAACTGACTATATTTAACTCTCAGCGTACCTTCCCATTTCAATCATCGTCCCCACTCAGTCAACTAGTTTCAACAACAATTAACGTTACAACAACAAATGGGTCTGTTCCTAACCACAAAACAGACTTATGTTGTACTTAAGTTAGCCTTCTTTGTGTTAATAATCTCTGGTGGGCCCATCCATGGCCGTCACTTAATGTCTCAGACCAGACCCGATCCTAATAATGCCGCACCCTTTGCTCGATGGTTGGTTTCCCAGAATTCATGGGGGGTTTTAAGGTAAAGTTGTTAGTTCTAGTTAACTGAATTTGTATAAATTGATGATAATGTGTTTGATGGTTTTTAGGATTTTGCAGATTATAAATTGGGTATGTGATTGTGTTTTTATTGCTTAATTTGTTATATGATGCTTCTGATTGTGACGCTGGGTGTGATTTATAATTGGGTTTATTATTATTATTATTATTTGAATCTTGTAGATTATTAGGATGAAACAATGTAAATTTGAAGGTTTGATTAAGGTTTATGAACTAACGTTGTGTTCCCGAGTTAACTTAACTTAATGAAAGAAAAGAAAGGAAAAGAATTTTTTTTTTTGATTGTGTTCCGAGTTTCATTTAAGGAAGGAAAAGAAAGGATAACAAAACATGTCTGTGTTCCCGAGTTTCACTTAAGAAAGGAAAAGAAAGGAAATGGAAGGAAAACTAGGCCAAATCCTTTAGTTAAGTTATCCTTCTGATTTGGAAGGGAAACGGAAGGAAAGGATACGTGTCATCATCATCATACTCGGTGTACATTGTAAGGGAATTTCGGTATACATTGTAATAAAAAGTTCATGGTATTTATATTCTATAATTAATATTATTTGGTAATTTTTTTTGGTTTTTAATCACATACTTGGTATGTGTCATCATCATACTCACTGAATCCCACCAATAACAAAGCTAAGGTATGGTCTGAGGATGTTAAGATTTAGATAGCCTTACCTCTAGCCGATAGGATAGAGAGGCTGCTTCCGGTGAGACCCCTGATGCATGACTAACCGTCTGTTGCTTTTAACATTATTTTCACAAAATTAGTAAAATAACGTTAAAATTGATGCAATTTTCACTTTTGCCGTCGAGGGTCCATGCATTATATGCGCACACCGCAAGTGGGGCGTAACATAGTTGGCATGTGTGTAATACCTTAAAGTCTTAAAAATTAATGTAAAAAGACAATCCCGTTCTCCTCAAATGTATTATAATATACAATGTAGATATGTAACAACTAACAACTTTGTTTGAAATCCGAATATAGCTCATAATTTGTGTTAACGATAAATACTTTACAATCTGATGTCATCACAAAATTTTGCAGTACCATTGCAGATGACTTGGGTGGAGCTCCTTTCGGGTATGTTGTTTTCGACTTTGTAATACTAAATTATTATACTATTGATTATTCGGTATGAAAACCGATCAGATGATTAATGTGATATGCCGGTGCAGGAATGTGGTTTCGTTTAGCGATGGCCTACCTGACAAAGGTGCTGGGGTTCCGTATTTTTACTTGACAACATTGGATCCCACTGCGCGTTATGCATTGAAAGATCATAGATCTTCCTTCACAATAAGCGAATACCCGCTCGGAACTTGTGGCAAGGCTGACCCTGAAAACCCCACCTGCTCTAAAATCACACTCACTGGAAAGGTATGTGATTCGATGTAATGTTTCGTTTTAGTTTTAGTGAACTTGGTAAGCGAATTTTTCCATTCTATTACAGTTGAATGAGGTCGATGCAAAATCTGAGGAGGCTACGACAGCTAAAACTTATTTGTTTGCTAAACATGTTGAGATGAAAGGTAATACACACATTATGTTTGATCTACCTAAGCCTTGCAAAATTGGTGGGTCGGGCCAGGTAATAAATAAAAAATGGTTTGGGTCAAACGGGTCGTTCTAGAAAGTATCAGTTGGTTCGTGATAGGAATCAAAGTAGGTAACGGATAGAAAAATTTCATCAGGATTAACGAATAGCAATTTCAAACGGTAGTGTTTAACGGGTTGCAATTGCTATCAGTTTGGCTCAGACCGGATATTGAAGAAATATCCAGTCTGAGCCAAAGGATCGTAATTTTGTTTTTTTTTTCTTTATAATATTGACAATGTTTAATTCTTGTTATGTTTGTTGATAGACTGGCCAAAGGATCATAATTTCGAGGTGTTCAAACTGGATATCGAAGAAATATTCTTGATCAATTACTTTGGCGGTCCCAAACCTCTTACGGTTGATCAGTACCTCCATGCTGGAAAGTAAGTCGCGGGTTGGGAGTAGTAATAAGTAATAACTCACCTAAATCATAATAAGTTTATATAAAGTTTACTGCAATGTAACTTTATAGTTGTGAAATATGATTATATAATGAAATGATAATTGGTCTTTAAACACATTTACAAACACATACTTTTGCCATCTACAGGGATGAACTAATAGCAATTTTGTGAAAAACGAGCACGATCCCGCGTTCCGTGAACTCCTCCCATGCGAGTTTTTGAATATTCGATTCACGAATTTGTGAAGTGTGAAGCATCCTGTAATATTATTATTCAAACATTGAATATTTGTATGCCAAACTCATTGTTTGATGGAAATATTGGTCACACAGAATAATGAGAGTGTAAACTTGTGTCAAATTGTGAAGTTGTAAGTCAACTGCAGTGAGCTGAGGAACAATGGCAAAGCCATGGGGTTCAGGTTTGCAGGTTCTGCAGATTCTGAAACCATGAATGCAGAGCCATGGTGTTTATGCTGAAAGCTTTTGAATATAATTTCTTATAAATAATATATTATTTGTAACAAAAATCGATCGGTTATAAAATCAAATATTGGTTACAACTTACAAGTATAATTTTAGGGAAGAGGTGTAAACGAGCCAAGCCGCTCGTAAGTTTTGAGATTAGCTTGCTAAAAGCTTGAATCGAGTTGAGCTTAACGATCTCGAGTTCGCGCTTATATCGTTGCTCTATTAATAAAACAACTAGAGCTTACCATATCAAGATCCACTAGTTTTTTTTTTTTTTGAAGAGAAACTTTCATTAAGCACCAAAAGCAAGTTTCCCAAGATGGAGAAAACAAGCGAAAACCAAAACGTCTAAAATTTACATCACATCAAATTTAGACCATCTAGCCCAATCCATTATACCAACTTTGAATCTATGTTTATACCAAAGATATGCCAACGTCTTGATATCCGTCACTGTCTTTGTAACCATCGGATCCACATTGGAAAAAACCTTATCATTTCTAGCCTTCCATAACACCCAACAAGCTATGATAATTACCCCTTTAAGAACTTCCTTCTTTGTACCCTTCGCGCCACACAACTCGTGCATCATTACCAAATCCTTCACATGAAACGCAAATATATCCGGAATACGACACCATCTAGATATACCAAGCCACACACCGGACGAAAACCCACAACCCGTGAATAAGTGTTCCGTCGATTCTTCCTCAACATCGCACCATTCGCACACCGGATTAGTAACGTGAATATTCCTCCTTATCAAAGCCTTTTTCGTTGGTAACCGATCCAAAAATAAACGCCACATAAATATATTACATTTTAGTGGCACCCACTTGCTCCAAGTAAACCCAAAACGATCCAGATTATTCGTCGAACCTTTTAACCATTTCTTCACCTCTGAAACCGCAAAATCTCGTTGCCTACCATTGTACCAAATCCAATCATCCTCTCTGTTTGTTATATTATACGAAATCAACAAAGCTTCCAAACAACCTTTGTCTAGAACCTCTTCTGCTTCACTTAAATACCTTTTCCAATCCCATAAAATCACACGGCCATTCCCGTCGTCCCGCATCCGATCGCAAACCAGCACTCGTTTATCTCGTTCCAATTCATACAATCTAGGATACTTAACATTAAGGGGTTCATCACCTAGCCACGTATCCAACCAAAAACGAATGACTTTCCCATCTCCTACCTTACCACGAATGACACTATCAATTCCTTTACCATCTACCTTAATATTCTTCCATAATGTCACGCAATTCTTCCACACACATGTGATGGCGTTATTCACTGGAACCGTTCCCCAACCCCTACAAGAACCATGGATAGCTAAGACTACTCTTCTCCACAATAATTCCTTCTCATGTAAATACCGCCACAACCATTTGACAATCAACGCTCTATTATTCAATTCAAGTCTAACGATACCCAAACCCCCCTCCTCAATAGGTTTTGTTACCGTCTCCCATGAAACCCAACTTAGTTTCCTCACGTCATCGGTACCACCCCACAAAAACCTCCTCATGAGGGCTTCTAGATTTTCCAGCACATTCTTCGGCGCCTTGAATAACGAAAAATAATACGTAGGAAGACTATTAAGAACTGACTTTATCAACGTAACCCTACCCCCAATCGAAAGAGAGTTAGCCTTCCATTTTGATAATCTTCTTCTAAATGTCGTTACCACGGGCTCCCAATTATTAATCCGATTCATATTCGCGCCAACTTTGATACCCAAGTATGTGAATGGTAACGTACCCCCTTTACACCCAAGGAAAGCCGCTCTTTCTGTCAACTCATCATTATCAATACCTATACCATACAATATCGACTTGTGTAAATTAATCTTCAATCCGGAACACAAATAGAATATCCTCAACACGCGCCTCATATTATCAAAATTAAACGTAGACCACTCTCCCATCAACATAGCGTCATCCGCAAAGAGCAAATGCGACATGACCGGACCACCATTCGGGAGATGAACCCCATCAAAAGCTCCAACCTCCGTAGCTCTATTCATTAAACACGAAAAGGCCTCCATAAGAATAATGAATAAAAACGGCGATATAGGGTCACCTTGCCTTATGCCCTTCTGACAACCGAATTCAAAAGTTGGCGCCCCGTTTACAAGAACAGCCGACCTAGCAGAAACCAAAATCCCCTTTATCCACATTCGCCACTTTGTAGGAAACTCCATTTGGTCCATAACCGACAATAGAAAATCCCAATTCACATTATCATAGGCTTTATCAAAATCAATTTTAAAGAGAAACAACTTCTTTTCGCGCTTCTTAGCCCATGATATAACCTCGTTCACCATCAATGGCCCATCCAGAATGTACCTTCCAGATAAGAAAGCCGACTGAGTTTCCGAGACAACTTTTCCCAAAACCGTCTTTAGTCTATTAGCCAAAACTTTAGATACCACCTTACTAATAATACCAATCAGATTAATAGGACGAAAATCTGATAAATCAACCGGATCACCCTTCTTAGGAATCAAAGTGATAAACGACGAAGCTACTCCCGGATTAAAACCCCCCACCTCATGATAGTAACTCATTAACTCAAAAAAATCATCTTGGAACAAATCCCAATAAGATCTAATAAATCGAAAATTGAACCCATCCGGACCCGGGGCTTTATCCGCCCCACACTCAAACACAGCGTCTTTAACCTCCTGCATAGAAAACGTGTGAACCAACCCATCGGCTTCCACACTGTTTAACTTCTTCACCCCGTAACAAACAAGCTTCGGCCTCACTACCAATTTTTCAGTAAACTTGGCTCTAAAAAAACGAAGAACCTCTCTCTTAACTAATTCCGGTTTCGTTTCCCAGACCCCATCCACTATCAACCCCGGAATATAATTCGCGGCTTTCCTTTTATTAATACAAGCATGAAAATACCTGGTGTTATCGTCCCCATATGCGGCCCAGTTATTCCTAGCTTTTTGCTTCAAATCACTTTGGCGAGACCAATCAAGCTCCCGTAATCTCCTCTTAATCTCTTCATAACTCCACACCTCCTCCTCTATGAGTTGTCGTTCTTCCAAAACCGCATCTAGTTGAACCAACTCCTGTTCCAAAATCAATTTTTCACTATTCTCATTAGCCGTGCATTTTTTTTCCCAAATCGAAATAGCATTCCTCAACTTCTTGAATTTTAATAACAACCGTGTGTCCGGAGCCCCATCAATTGTAATACTGCCCATCACATCCTTAATCATCGAAGAAAAATCCGGCCTCCCCAGCCATGAATTAAAAAGCGAAACGGTTTAGGACCAAAACTTCTACACATAATCTTTAAAAGAAGCGGACTATGATCTGACCACCTCCTCTCCAACGCTCTATACTCTGCCAAGGGCCAAGCTGAAAAAAATTCCCAACTCACCAAAACTCGATCTATACGACTCAACTTATCACCCGCCATAAACGTAAACCTCCGACCTTTCAGCGAGTACTCATGCAAGTCCGAGTTCTCGATGAAGTCATTAAAGTCGTTCGCTTCCGTCCGACTAAAATAAGAGTTCCTTCTTTCCCCTTCGTTTCTAACGGTATTAAAATCACCCGCGACCAAGTAATAACCACCACCGACACCAATCAAACCCCCTATATCAGCCCAAAGATCCCTCTTCGCGATTGCCGAGTGTGGCGCATAAACATTTATCATCTTATGCACCACCCCACTCCCTTTCACAATACCTTCAACCTGCAATATCCTTACCCCCTTATGAACCGTGGATACTGTGAACATCTTTGCATCCCAAATTGATAACAAGCCCCCTGACCTACCTACAGAAGGAACCCACTCAAATCCAAACTCACCTCTTCCCCAATAAGTCGCTACATCTACACCTTCAAGAGATACCATTTGAGTTTCTTGTAACATGATGAAATGAACTTCCTGTTGAACACGAATCCTACGAACCCATTCAGCCTTACTTGAATTCCCCAACCCTCGGATATTCAACGACAATGTATTCATTGACCAACCGATTGAAAGCGTTCTTCTCTAATTGCTTCTTGTATCAAGATCCACTAGGTGCATGAACTTAAATGAGCCTATTATTTTTTTATTTTTATCTAACATGCTAAATATGTATTTTCTAAACGGTTGCTATATATGTATACAATTCTATGAAATTATGCTACCGATATATGAAATAAATAAAGTTTATAAGGGGTATATAAAATTCTTCGTAATACATATTGACTTTATATATAATATTAACACAATGAAATGATATGTATTAGGGAGAATTTCATATACCCGTTATAAACTTTAGTAAGTTTATATATACCCAACTCAAAACTAAAATTGCATACATCCCTTTTGGTAATATAATTTCATATAATAACACAATATCCCTTACGGATACACATATCCAGTATGTATTATTCTATATATATAAAAACTTTAATTATATAATTATAAATACACATAAGTAAAATGATTAACAATAACAAATAAGCCGACCTCAAGCTTTTTTTTTTCAAGTAAAAACCGCTCTTGAGCTTTAAAATAGAGCTTTAACGGGTATGAGGCCCATTCCCTATTTCTATACTAGGGATTGTGCTCAACTTACTAGGCTATGCCCTCAATTGGGTGCAACAAGTATTATTACATGTGGTAAAATTACATAAAATAATTAAAAACGATAATTTAAGTGTTTTAATCTTATAGAAAACAATACAACTGAGTGAATTGACCCCATACATAATGTTTAATAAAGGCTCATGCTTTTTGCCCCTCAGGTGGTGAGACATACCAAGTGAACATGAATATCAAAACGTCATCGTTTTCAATCTTCATGAAACAATATATATGTGTCCCAATGTAGCTTTCAGTTCCAACCATTAAATACTTAAAGTTGGAAGTAGATATGGACTTCTTTATGATTAGAAATGGAAAATGTGCTCTTCATTTGATGTGTTTTGTGTTGATTATCTTCGGAGTGTCCGCGCTTGACACCCGTCGTCGTCCGTGGTCTAAGGAAAAACCAAACAGCGGTAACGCCCCAGCATTTGCTCGATGGTTGGTTTCGAGAAACTCGTGGGGGGTTTTGAGGTAAAATGTCTTGTTTCTCTTGTTGATTTTCTAGTAAAGTTGGTTAAGAACTTACTAATCATGAAACTGCGACAATGGTTTGATATTGCAGCACTATTGCAGATGGTTCGGGTGGAGCACCTTTTGGGTACGTTGTTTTCGCCTTTTCTATACACACACATATACATACAAAACATGTTTATGTCAGAACTAATAATATGTTAAGAACTACATAATGCATTTGTACATGCTGCTTTTGGGTACGTTGTTTTCGCCTTTTCTACACACACATATACATACAAAACATGTTTATGTCAGAACTAATAATATGTTAAGAACTACATAATGCATTTGTACATGCTACTTTAAATGTGACCCCCCCGGTTGGTTATCTTTTATGCACTATGTAGAAACATTATACGGTTCTTGTGATTCTCAACTGCACGTGATGAAACGATGCAGGGATGTTGTTTCGTACAGCGATGGCCTGCCCAACCATGGCACTGGCATTCCATATTTCTACTTAACAACTATGGATCCAACTGCGCGTCATGCGTTGAAGGATCGTAGATCTTCCTTCACAATAAGTGAACATCCTCTTGGAACCTGTGGCGATATTGACCCACAAAATCCTTCTTGTTCTAAAATCACACTCACAGGAAAGGTATAATCAGTAGCCAATTTGTTCATAAATTGTTCTAAATAATAATAATAATAATAATAATAATAATAATAATAATAACAATAACAATAACAGTAACAGTAACAGTAACAGTAACAATAACAGTAACAGTAACAGTAGCAGTAGTAGTACCAGTTCCAGTAATAATAATAATAATAATAACAGTAACAGTAACAGTAACAGTAACAGTAACAGTAATAATAATAATAATAATAATAATAATAATAATTTTTATTATTGTAGATGGTGTGGATTAATAAGGTAATTTGATTGTTTTGTAACATTGTTTCAGTTGAACGAGGTAGATGCAAATTCTGAGGAGGGTGACACGGCTAAGAAAGCTTTGTTTTCCAAACATGATGAGATGAAAAGTAATGCATATGCTATATTTTTTAATATCTCTAACCTACCATATAATCCCTCTTTGTACATCTAATAATCATGGTATCTGGTGGCGAAACTGGAACTTATTGATCTGAGGGCCATAATAAAATTGTCTTTTAATCATTGATCGCAACGAGGGTTGAATTATGTTTTTCTTAGTTAAAAATTTATAAAAAAATGCAATGAATTCCTAGTGACTTCTCCTGGTTCTGCCCTAGCCATATGACATCGTCTAACACTTGTGATGCTTGCTTGTTGATAGATTGGCCGAATGATGATGCTTTCAAAGTCTACAGATTGGATATTGAAGATATATTCTTGGTTGATTCCTATAGCGGCCCTAAACCTCTCACAGTTGATCAATACTTTCTTCCTGGAAATGAAGGGATATGAGAATAGTAAGAAGTAAGAACCCACCCAAATCGTAACAAGTTTATATACAAGTTATTTTACCATAATATGTAATGTGAAAAGTTGTAAACATGATATATACAATGCAAAATAAAAGTTAAATATTTATTATAGTAATGTTTGTGAGGTATCTAAATCTTGCTTCCACTAATTTCCTATTATAATCTCTCTTTTTTTTTCTCTCTCAAAAGTTACAACCTATCAATAATTTGATTTTCGGTTTATTTAGTTGCAATTTTATTTATTTGAAGTGTTTTAATCTTCAACCCTGTTTTACTTTTCAAATTAATTAACAAGTATAAGTTAGATTAATTATTCGTGAGTACAATGCCCGCTCATCCTATTTTTTTTCTTGATTTTGTAACTAAATAGACCTCACTGATATCGGGTATGTTTGACAAAGAGCTTTTAGGAGCTTCAAGCTTTTAAGAAAAAACTCATACTCAATAAAAAGCCTTGTTTGGTTGAAGGAGCTGAAAGATTTTAGGTTAGAGAAAAAGCTCTATAATGAAAAGCTACTAGTACTAGCTTTTAAGAAAAAAGCTCTACTAGCTACAAGCTTTTAATTAGTAAATGACACAAATACCCATTCTATTTTAAAAATAAAATAAAAATCTTATTTACAAGTTTTTAACTATGCCTATTTTGGTCATTTTATACATTTTATTAAAAGCTTCAGCTACTATGCCAAACACCAAAATATATTTAAAAAATTTACAGCTATCAGCTTCCAGCTACCAGCTTATAGCTACCAGCTTGCAGCTTCCAGCTACCAGCTTCCAGCTAATTTTGCCAAGCATACCCATCATAACACATTATGTGATTTGCCTATTCCTCTTGGTTAGCATAGTATTGGTTAGCTAGCAATGTATTATGTATACACTCTAGTTAATTAACAATGGGTTACATAAGAATGAAAAAAAATTCGATTCTAACCCGAGCTTCAAAAACAACTTACAAGCTGAACTCGAGTTTACACCTAGAAGTGTACAACAAATGCAAATCTTAAACCGATCCAAAAAATAATCTGAAACCGATCCGATGGGGAAACTGAAATTTTTTAAACCGGATACAAGCCAGTAAATAATAGGCTCGGAGTTCGATAAATGAAGTTCGACTCGGGCTCGTTTAGTAAACAACCTTAAATGAGGGGGTAAATTTTATTTTAAGCTCAAGCTCGGCTCGGGCTTGATAAGGCTTGACTCATTTTTAGGTTTTTTACTAAGCCAAGCTCGAGTAGCTCGCGAGCTACTCAGCTCGTTTGCACCCCGAGGTGTAATTATTATTACTTTGTTGCATTTTGGTGGTATGAGTAAATATTTACCGAATAGTGTAATTATCATAATTTCAAAAAGGGGAAATGGAATTAAATAATCCTAAATTTGGGCGATTGAAAGACAATAATCTAAACTTGAAAGCTGTAAATTAGTAGTCCCAACTTGTCTTGTATTTTTTTCCACTGAGCCCATTGAGCCAAAACTAACTGAGGTTAACTCAGTTAGTTATCTGCTGATGTTTGTGATAGGGTTTCGGTAGTGTTACAAGAGGACATGGGAGAGGGAAAACAGAGGAGGGGGTAGAAAGAAGGTTTTGGTGGTGTTTGTGATGGTGGTGTAGAGTGGTGGTGGGTGTCGTTGGAGATGGCGGTGGTGGCAGGTGGCTGTGGTGGTGGCGGTGGCAGGTGGTTGTGGTGAAGATGATGAAGATATGTGTGTATATATAAAATATAGATTAAAAAAAGACACATCACAAAATAGTGGGCCCACATTTTTTGCCAACTGGACCTATTGTGACAACCTGTACCATTCACTTTCCATAAACGTGTATAATTGGTCCCTCAACTAATTCAAAAGTTTCAACCCTCGTATTTTTTATAGTTTGAAATATCACGTATCTTAAACTAATTCATGAGATATTACCTTTTTACTTGACTAACAATACTAGTCCTTTAAATTATATTGGTAGGCATTGTACATACTGGCTTTATTACACAATAGGTTTGGTTTGGTTAGTAATTTATATTATAGGTAAAGAGTTATAATTTAAATACTGTTATAAATCAGATATACATGTGGCAGTATTCTTCCCCATATAACCATATTACAGTTACATCTATATGTGTGTATATATATACTTTTGTGAATTTTTCGTCAAAATGGTGGATTTTTTGTAAATTTTTGTGCTGCAGGTAGTTGTCAGAGCTCGATTTTGGATACTAGAAGACCCGCAATCTGAGATTGCGGGTGTGTACACATGGCTGCAGACGTAGCTTTTTGCTCATGGATTGTGGACGTTGGCTCATGGAGTGTGGACGTGGACGTTGCCAAGGTGGAAGTTGGTTAGGTAGAGACCCGCAATATTAGATTGCGGGTGTAGGAATAGTGATTTTCAGACATTAGCATTCTTAGATTGCGGACCTTAGGCTTAGTTTCTTGACTTTTACCTCTTACACCATCTTACACACATGCACATGCAAACTTAATGTGAGAGAGGTAAACTAAATTTTCTGAATGTGAATAGTATTATGCAGAGAAACATCTAATCAAATTTCATGCATGGAATCCAACATTGAGTTGCATTTGATTATATATATGGATACGATTCTTCCTTTGAATATAGAAAAGCAATCATACATACTAAGGGGCTGTTTGGTTGATTAAGTGCTGAATCATTAAGAGGTCTGAATGGTTAAGAGGTCTTTATGGTTAAGTGCTGAATTATTAAGTTGGACCTCTTAATGGTTAGTTTTCTTGTTCCACATTGGTATGAGAGTTTCATTAAGGTTCAGCCTAGTTCAGTGCTTAATGATTCAGTGCTTAATGGTTCAGCAACATCCCAAGTCTTAATGATTCAGCCTTAATCATTCCATTAAGAGGCAGAAACAAACGCGTTGAATGCTGAATCATTCAGCACTGAATGATTAAGAGCCCCATTAAGAGGCTACCAAACAGCCCCTAAGCATTTACACTCACTCTTCTAAAGAAAATATACTAACAATTCTAAAGAAGATAATTTTACAAGCCATATTATCTAAAAAAATGGCACACTTACACCCGGGTCCAAGAAACAATGAGCTTCTATGGCTGCAGCCACAACATCGTTCGGCTTATCTGTTCGAAGATGATGCTGGCCATGCCACAGAGCTTGATATTAGGCGGGGCGACCAGACAATATTTTCTGCCATTAAAAAAAATCCGTTAAACCCCAATGTTGAAGAGATGGTTAGAATGGCAGGCTTTGGTGGGGTTCTTGATGTTGGATACTTGCTTTATGACCGTGGTTTGATAACCGCGTTGGTAGAAAGATGGCGTCCAGAAACTCACACGTTTCACCTATCGTTTGGTGAAACGACGGTGACTTTAGAAGACGTGAACGTGCTCTTGGGATTGCGAGTCAACGGTCCCCCATTGGGAGGACCAGAGGAAAAATGGTCATCCCAAGATAGAATACAGCTAGTTGGGGATTTGTTGGGCATAGATGCGGAGGCGGAGGCGGGAATGTTGAGTGGAAATAATATTAGAACAAAATACCTTATAAATAAAGTAAAAGAAGTTCTGCCTGAAGGGGCAGATATGAATCAGATTACACAACATGTTACACAATAAGCACGTTGTGTGGTCTTGGTTATTGTGGGTAACACATTGTTTGCTGACTCTTCTAACGGTTTCACCTCATTGTCATTTTTAAGGCACCTTCAATCGTTAGAAAGATGTGGCCAATATAGTTGGGGGAGTGCTGCATTGGCTTGTTTGTACAGAAATATGTGTAAAGCCGTAGTCTTCACTGATAAAACAATTGGAGGACCTATGATTATACTCCAGTTGTGGGCCTGGACACGAATCAATGTGCTATCCCCCAAGTGTTCAACCCGGTTGATGCCTGGAAAACCTTATGGTGCTATGTATGTATTTTATCCATTACCTTTATATTATATAAAATAATTATTTGTTAAATAAACTAAGTCGTTTGTTTTATTATTTTTTACAGCTGGAAAGGTAAGCACGAATTAAAGGAGGTTGCCTCGCGATCGTTAAGACAGATACGATCACAATTACAAAATTTACATGCTGAACAGGTATGAGACCGTTGATGTTGTGTTACAAGTAAAATACATTATGAGACTAATAGTGTTTCTTATTAAATTTTTTTGCAACAGTTTATTTGGAGACCCTATGCACAATACATAGGGACATTGCCTCAAAGTTGCACAGAGGGGAGTGACTGTTGGCGTTCGGATTGCTTTCTTGTGTGGTTTCAGGTGGTGGAATACCACCAAGCTAGTAGGGTCATGAGATAATTTGGAATACGTCAATGGATTCCTGATGGACCACCCTTTACCCCCCCAAGTCCACACCGAACTGCACAAAAAAACCCGTTCTGGCAGACCATACGAATCTTGGTTTGCAAACTTTCATAGCGAGTATGTGCAGTCGTGGAATGACCGCAAAAATAGAATAGTGGTTGGGGAAGAAACGCAATTTCCTTCCGTGTATCCCGGTTATATAGAATGGTACTTAGAAAGAACCGTGGGATACATGACGAATCCAATGTCCATCCCGGTATCGCAATCGGGTTTCAGAGATGACGGTGGGATTGCCCAAGTGATGGTATATATATGATTTTTTTTTCAAATATATATAAGTGTATATTTTAATGATAACTTTTTTAATATATAACTATTTGAACTTTATAGATGAAAGGATACACGCAGATTCACCGGGAAGTGTCCCAAATCATGGCGACTGTCCCTGCCGACTTTAGCTCTAATCTTGGGGTTATTCAAAGCACTGCCGAAACACTGATGTCACAGTTTGGTGTCGGTGATCGTTTGAACTACCCTTCACGGCTTCACGGTAGACCTGCTCCCTCGGTTGCAGACAGAAGCCGTCCTCAACGAGCGCCTAGGCGTAGGCGGAATCAAACCAATGTGGAGGTTCAAACAAAAGAAGTGGCAACGGATAGTCAGACCGGGTCAATTAACGAATTCTTTGATGATGAAATGGGAATTGATGTTGACTCCTTTATTGCTCAGTTCGGTACCGTCCAAGATACATCACATCTCCAACCGGGGGCTTCTTTTCTGGTCAGTTCGGTACCCCCCAAGGTACATCACATTTCCAACCGGGGGCTTTCTTTTCTGGTCAGTTCGGTACCCCCCAAGGTACATCACATTTCCAACCAGGGCCTTCCCAGATGAACACCGAGCAACCAAACATCATGGACTCCCTTTTAAACAGTCCATTCAACCCATTCGATGATGCAAGTTTCGTGACACCGACACCGAGTAACTTCCCAATGAACCCACCCATCAACACAGGGCAATCATCAATTAACTATTGGGCCCCAAATCAAGGTGACGAAGGAACATCGTCACCTTCATACTACACACCAGTACCTCTTGATTTCCCCAATGAGCCGCGTCGGAATCCAGACCGCACTTGACGTCCTCCTCCATGTGGTACTAGAGGACGATTATGTAACCATCCTAAATAGTTTAGCTATTAGAAAAATCAAATGTAATAAATCAAATGTAATAGTTTAGCCAATTTTAATCAATTAAATATCATTAAAACAAATAAAATCGATAAAAATAAGTCATTTTAACATATTTATTGGAAACAAAGGTAGATACACAAAATGAGGTCCGGGGCTTTTTGCGAGGCCCGGGATCGTGCCACGGATAGTCTCGTAACGCCCGAACCAGCGACGGTGACGTTATGTCTCCCAAGGACGCCACGTTCGACGGTCCGGTGCCGGTAAAGGCCGGCCCGGGAGACGGATACGTGGGCCCCAAAAGGGCCCCCTGGGGCTGTTTCTACACTACGATTTTTTATATTTTTTCATCCGGAATTTTTTTTAACATTTTATTGGCAACAAAGGTAGATACACAAAATGAGGTCCGGGCTTTTGTGAGGCCCGGGATCGTGCCACGGACAGTCTCGTAATGCCCGAACCAGCGACGGTTACGTTATGTCTTCTAAGGACGCCACGTTCGACGGTCCGGTGCCGGTAAAGGCCGGCCCGGGAGACGGATACGTGGGCCCCAAAAGGGCCCCCTGGGGCTGTTTTTACACTACCATTTTTTTATATTTTCATCCGGAAATTTTTCTAACTTTTTATTGGCAACAAAGGTAGATACCACCATACAAAAAACAACACACCACATAACCAATGAAACGTAAGCAAGGAACAAGAATTATTAAGCGCCAACGTCATCAACCTCTGAAGTGTACTCTTCAGGTTCCGAAACTTGATCATTCTCAGTGTGTCGAGGGTGACGGTAGGGTGGGTGGTTTAAAGGGGGCTCCCTTGCCTGTTGGGTATTTGGCCGCACATTTGAGTTATTGGGAAACTGAAAGTTTGGCCGCACATTTGAGTTATTGGGAAACTGAAAGTTTGGCCGCACATGTGAGTTATTGGGAAACTGAAAGTTTGGTTGCAAATTGCTTTGGTGGGTAAACTGGGGACGAGGTTGATCATCATTAAAGTGGTAATGTATAAAGGCAGCCATACACTATACATTTATAAGGGATGTTGATCAATTCAACATCCATTATCGAATTGCCAGACGGTGCGAAACAATGTTGCCCCCCGGATATGGACGGTCATTTCCGAACGTGATGCTAAGTCCCGAGAACACTATGTACGTTTGTATGATGCTTCCCAGAAGCGGTACCACGTGGAGTCTCGTTTGCAACCCAATGATGACGGAGGGAACGATTATACGGTTGAGTACGGTAACAGGACTTGCTCGTGTGCAAAGTGGCAAATAGAACGTAAGCCATGTTCGCATGCTATAGCGGTTTGCCATTTACGCCATAAGAATATTCATGACCTTGTAGATCCTCGATACCACACATCTATGTATCGGTTGCAGTACAGCGGGCATTTTTACCCCTTCGGTCATAAAAGAGATTGGGAGCATGCAACATGGAGAATTCGTGGTAACCCGTCACAAGTTACCGTCAAACGTGGGAGGTTGAAGCAAAGGAGGATACATAATGAGATGGATGTTACGCATGAAGACCAACCAAGAGCACGCCCTAAATGTAGCATTTGTAAGGTGACCGGCCACAACAAAAAGAGCTGCCAATTCCGTCAACAGTGATTTCTTATGATCTGTTTTATCTATGCTAGTTTGTAGTAGTAGTAGTATTATTATTATTTTGTGTTGCTTTGATATTGTATGTTATCGGTTAACCTTAGTACTCGTTTGTTAAATTTGCGTGTTCCATTTCATAAGTTTGCAATTCAACATAATACAATTTCATGCAGGATTAATACAAAAACCAGGACGACCACAACTAGGTAGATTACAATATCTACCCCCGCACCACATAGGGGTCGACCCACATTCCGATGTGGTTGTTCACTTTGAACAACTCGAGTGGACGAAGCTTCCTGAGTGTTAGAAGGGGGTGGGGGTACACGTAATAGACTCGTGAGGAGTAGGTATGACCCCCAGACTGTTGTGGAATGACCCCCCCTAATAGGGATGTGAATGAAATAGCCCCTAAAAAACTAACACTCTCATCATCATCATCATCATCATCATCATCATCATCATCATCATCATCATCATAAAGCAGCCTTGATAACTCAGCAAAGTCCACATCTTCATTCAAGGGAGTATCTGGAAGTGTTGACGGCCCTGCTTCGTCTCGATCATCACGTGTTGACGGCCCTGGTTCGTTAAGATCAACACGTCTCCGCTTCGCGAATTGAAGACATGAAGGATAATTCACGCGATCTCCTTCGCGAATTGAAGACAACACTACGCTGGCAGTGTTTTGAATGTCTCTGAGTTCTTGAGAAGCGCTTGCCATATACCGAGCCGCTAGACGATGTATCTCGGTATACCCTTCCAGCTGCAATAATATTAAAAAAACAAATATTAAAATATTTTTTTGCATTATAAGGTAATTCATAATTATTAAAGTGATATACAAACCAGTAGTGCGGTAATCGACCCATGATCTCGGGATCCGGTTTGTGGTACCGGATTATCCATCGGGTTGGTGACTTATCCAACCGAGTTTTCCAAATACCAAGTCATGTAATCTGGAGACACGGAAGGAACTATCATCCGTTCCCCGTCCACCCTATTGGCTCTGCGATTATCCCAGGAAGAGATATACTCGGCATGTTCATGTGTCCAGTTTGTGAGTCTTTTCCCGGTACAGATCATTTCATGCAATTTTTGGTGGACTTCAGGGGTAAGGGGAGGATCCTGAGGTCTCAATTGACAGAACCCGAACTGTCTAAGGACCCTCGAGGGTGAGTGGTATTCAACTATATGCATCCACACAATGTATGACTCACAGCACCATGAATCCTCCTCGTCTTTGCAGTAATCCGGCAAAGACGCAAACGCTTCTTTATATGGTCGCCAAATAAACTTGTTCACAAAAAAAATATTATTATTAATACATGGTACCAATTTAACCAGTAAAACAATGTAGATTAACTCTTACCGACTCCTCATGAAGATTTTGTAACTCTGAACGAATTTGGCGTAAGGAGTGTGACGCGGTCTCCCTAAAGTCATGTTTCACACGCCAACTATAAATATAATTATAAAAACAATAATTAGTTAAATTAACAAGTTTTACTAAATATGCATCCACACAGAATACTTACAGGACACCAAATGAAACTCCAGCTGGGAACTGGGGTTTAATTTTGGGGGATAATACACGGATTCTGGTCCAGGCCCACAGTTGTAACAAAAACATAGGACCTGCAACCGTGGTTGCGGTCCTTACTGCTGCTTTGCATAAGTTGCGATACAACCATGCTAACACAGCACTCCCCCAACTCAACCTCCCACATTGATGAAGATTCAACAAATGTGGTAAAAATGACAACGACACAAAACTTTGGCTTGTGTTGGGAAACAGACAAAATGACAAAATAATTAAGATCACGCATTGTGCGCGTCGTGTGATCTCGCCCTCGTCGTGTCAGTGGGTAACGGAGCCTTTATTTTTTCTACAATTTTGCTGGATTGCAAAGTGTTTCCGCGGAAATTGCGGGGCTCACTTTCTACACCCAACATTTCTTCGACATACTCTACCCGTTCCGCATGATTTCTCATGCTTAATTGGGGTCCTGAGACCGCTGCACCATTAACCCGCAGACCCATTAGGATGTTAACGTCCTGTAACGTCACCGTGGCCTCACCAATTCTTAGGTGAAACGTGTGGGTCTCAGGACGCCATCTTTCAACAAGGGCAGATATTAGCCCCCGGTCAACTTTACGGTATCCGCACTCAAGAACTCCACTAAAACCAGCGATCCGCACCAATTCTTGAATGCGTGGATCTAACGGATGCTCGCTAATGGCATGCCAAAATGCTTGGTCACCCCGTCTGAAATCCAATAAACCATCTTCGCCATTTCCTTCAAACAGCTTCGCAATACAATGTTGTGGTTGAGCCCAAAGAAGTGGATTATTACAAGGACCGGGGTTTAGAGATGTCATATCTTAGATTGCGTAACGAGACAAACGTGAGGCACAAACAATTTTAAAAACTCTATCTGTAAATGTGATTGCGTAATTTCACCAAAGTAAAATTGATTGCTATATAATAAACTCTATCTAGTCCATTGAAGTAAAAAAAAAAAAAAAAAAAAACTATTCCAACACCCGCAATCTAAGATTGCGGGTCTCTTCCAAAGAAGATTCCACCGTGGCAAGCTTGGCAAGCTGATCGTGGAACATCCTTGAGCCAACGTCGAGCCAACGTCCACGTCTGCTGCCATGTGTACACACCCGCAATCTCAGATTGCGGGTCTTCTACTTTCCAAAATCGAGCTCTGACAACTACCTGAAGCACAAAAGTTTACAAGAATTCTACTATTTTGTCAAAAAAACTCTACTTTTGTCATGTACATTTGATAATAATGAGAATACACAAAACACTCTCAATTTCTCTCTAATTCTTCTATCTCTTCTATTAAATTTCTAACACGTTATCAGCACGAATCGCTCTCTTCACCGGAAATACTTATCGATCTTCAAGTTGTTTTCGCATCCTGTTAAC
Source organism: Ambrosia x helenae (assembly GCA_030844895.1). Classification (NCBI taxonomy): domain Eukaryota; kingdom Viridiplantae; phylum Streptophyta; class Magnoliopsida; order Asterales; family Asteraceae; genus Ambrosia; species Ambrosia x helenae. Next base: position 110,664,440 of record CM061229.1, on the reverse strand, counting down.
AAAATCACGCATTCATCAATCCGGGCGTGATTGATTCCACAAAGAAACTTGCCGGAAATCTAAAGTCCTGTTTATCGCAATTCGGGTACACATGATCAAAATCTTCATACTGTTAACTATGTAACTATGTTTCATGTTATATGTATATATCAAAGGATGGATCATAAATTTCGTCATTGCAAAGCGGTAACCGGATTTTAATTTTTTTCTTGGAACAAAAGTACCATATTTTTTTTAAATCCTACAGTTTGGTTCTCTTTTCATATACAGAAGGATACATACATTTTCTTAACATGATTTTCAAAGTGGATTTTAAATCTATCCTTTGGATCAAAAGAGATAAGATTTTCGATTAGGATTTTAGAATTCAGAATATGTATGATTTTTTTCTGTACTTTAGAACATACAAGTAAGGATTTTAGATCTTCCCTTACAAACCAGAAAATTGTTGTTAACCTCTACATCGGGCGGTCACTGCCGCCATCAACAAAGAACTATAACATAAAATAAAATAAAAGACTAACCGTACATCTTACTACGGCGATTCTACTTAAACGACAAACCGACGAACGCACAACACCGATGTTTTATTCGATCTTCAAAGATCTAGCGAGAGTTTTGCTTGGTGTAGATTTCCGAACGATTTTGCGACGGTTTTAAAACCATTTATTACCGGATCCGGATGATAAACCATTTGAAACTTAAATGTGAAATATGATGATTTTTTTTTATCTGACAGAAGTGGAGAACCATGTTCAATGAAAATATGATGAATTTTGGATTTAATATAACTTTTAAAAGATGCTTGCATATAGTTGTGTTCCATCAAAAGCTATAATATTATTATATTTATAACTTATATTTGGAATCTATAAATATTATATTAAATTATAGTACGGCAATATTATTTTTCAAAATAAAATACATGGAAGTTGTTTCCTTCATCCATTTTTACACATGGATCAAAATGTTAGACACAATATATATATAATAGCATTATGATAGAACCTGTAGTTCTAATTAAAGAGGACATGAAGTTCTCATACAATATATATTGTATACAGATGCTCGTTTCTAAATAAATGATTCTTTCCTTTGTAGATAAAATGTCAAATTTATCAAAACTTGAATTCGCCGCCCTTGATATCTCGGGTAACAACTACCTCCCTTGCACACTTGATGCTAAAATTCACTTGACAGCAAATAATTTGGGAGAAACAATTATTGATGGTAATCAAAGTTTACCTCAAAATAAAGCAAAAGCCATAATATTCCTTCGTCACCATCTTCACGAAGATTTAAAAAGGGAATATTTAAATGTTGAGGACCCACTTGAATTATGGAAAAGCATTCAAGAACGCTTTGACCACTAGAAGTTGGTCTTACTCCCAAAAGCCCGTTACGAATGGCTTCATCTAAGACTACAAGATTTTAAAACTGTCAGTGAATATAACTCTGCCTTGTTCCGCATTACTTCTGAACTTAAATTATGCGGTGAAAATATAACTGATGAAGACATGATCGAAAAGACTTTCTCAACGTTCCATGTCTCAAACATGCTCCTGTCGCAGCAATATAGGGAACGTAAATTTACAAAATATTTTGAACTAATGTCATGTCTTTTGGTTGCGGAGCAAAACAACAAGCTCTTACTACAAAACCATCAATAGTGACGCACAGGTACAGGCCCATTCCCTGAAGCGAATGTGGCAAATTATCATGGCAGGCGTGGGAGGCAGAAAATGATGGCGAATCAAAATTAGTATGTGTAAACATTATGTTGTGTATCTTTTATGGTCTTTAATTTCAAACTATGACTTTTTACTTAGTTTAGTATGAACTCTTATAATGTTTTATTTAAATTCATGTAAATGGTTTAAATTCCTAATTTGTATTAATCTTTATTACTTTTATTTTCTGAAGAAATATGTATGCTAGCTCCAGCAGAGCTATTATTGGTGATGAATGTCTGGCAGATAGCGGTAGTACTAACACTGTTCTCAAGCATAAGAAATTTTTCTCTGAGTTGTCTCCAGCAGAGACGCCTATTGGTACTATCTCTGGTGTTTGTAACCTTATTGAAGGCTCTGGCAGAGCACACATAATACTACCTTCGGGTACCCAACTAACTATTAAAAATGCATTATATTCTAGTAAATCCAGAAGAAATTTACTAAGTTTTAAAGATATTCGGAAAAATGGTTACCATCTAAAAACTAAAGATGAAAATAATATTGAATATCTTCAAATTATTTTCAACAAAAATGGACAAGAAACCATTGTTGAAGAACTACAAGGTTTATCCTCTGGATTATACTGTACTAATATCAATCCTATCGAATCATACATGGTGACTAACTAGAAATTATTAGATAAAGATGCATTCAATATATGGCATGACCGTTTGGGTCACCCTGGTAGCATAATGATGTGAAGAATAATCAAAAGTGCAACTGGACACCCCTTAAAAACGTTAAAAGTTTTGCTACCAGAAGATTTATCATGTGTAGCATGCTCTTTGGGCAAACTTATTAATCGACCCTCACAAAATAAATTGATACATGAAAACCCCTCATTTTTAAAACGAATACAAGGGGATATTTGTGGGCCCATACACCCTCCATGTGGACCATTCCGCTATTTCATGGTCTTAATTGATGCATCCTCAAGATGGTCACATGTGAGTCTTCTAGCTACTCGAAATGTAGCATTTGCCCGGCTTTTAGCCCAAATAATACAATTAAGAGCTAATTTCCCGGACAATCAAATTAAAAACATCCGGATGGATAATGCAGGAGAATTTACATCCCAAGATTTTAATGACTATTGTATGTCGATTGGGATAAATGTTGAACATCCAGTGCCTCATGTTCACACACAAAACGGTTTAGCTGAATCTTTGATTAAAAGATTACAAATAATCGCTAGACCGCTCCTCATGAGATGTAAACTACCATATTCTGCATGGGGCCATGCTATTTTGCATGCCGCTGCACTAATCAGATTAAGGCCAACTGCTGATCACGAATACTCCCCATTACAACTGGTCTTCGGACGAGAACCAAGTTTGTCCCACCTTAGAATTTTTGGTTGTGCGGTATATGTACCAATATCGCCACCACAACGTACCACAATGGGACCCCAAAGAAGATTGGGCATTTACATTAGTTTTAACTCCCCGTCTATTATCAAACACTTAGAACCTCTGACGGGAGACATGTTTACAGCACGGTATGCTGACTGTCATTTTAATGAAACAATGTTCCCAGTCTTAGGGGGAGATAAGAATAAAGAAAGACTGGTAACACAAGAAATAACATGGAATGCATCATCACTATCAAATCTCGACCCCCGAAGTGGTCAATGTGAATATGAAGTCCAAAAGATTATACATTTGCAAAGAATAGCAAATGAATTACCAGATGCATTCACAGATACAAATCGAGTGACAAAGTCACATGTACCAGCATCAAATACACCTGCTCGAATTGAGGTAATCCCTGAAGAGATTACAATACAAAGAAAACGTGGAAGACCAATCGGTTCCAAAGACAAAAACCCACGAAAACGAAAAGAGCAAAATAATGCAGTTGGTGAAAACGCACAAAATATTACAAATGAAACCCCAGTAGAGGTAAATGTCCCGGAAGAGACAAATATAATTCCAGAGGAAAATGAAACTGTTGAAGAAATAACGGTACCGAATGAAAATGAGATCTCTATCAATTATGTACAAAACAGTACAATGTGGAACCGAAATAAAACACGTATTGACGATATATTCGCATATGCTATAGCAATGGATGTAATAAATGAAAATGATTACATACCTAAAACTCTAGAAGAGTGCATGCACAGAAATGATTGGCCAAGATGGCAAGAAGCCATAAATGCCGAATTAAATTCGCTTGAAAAACGACATGTTTTCGGACCTGTAGTCCGAACACCCATAGACGTCAAACCAGTAGGTTATAGATGGGTGTTTGCAATAAAGAGAAATGAAAAGAATGAGATTGTACGATATAAAGCACGACTTGTAGCACAAGGTTTTTCCCAAATCCCAGGAGTTGATAATGAGGAAACGTATTCCCCTGTAGTGGATGCGATAACCCTTAGGTTTCTAGTCGGTCTTACAATCTCTTAAGGACTTCATATGAGACTTATGGATGTCGTCACCGCATACTTATACGGGACACTTGAAAATGACATCTACATGAAAATCCCTAAAGGATTAAAATTTCCTGAAGCATTAAAATCAACACCTCGAGATATGTGTGCTATAAAACTCTAGAGATCTTTATATGGTCTCAAACAATCTGGTCAAATGTGGTACAATCGACTAAGTAAATATCTCGAAAAGGAAGGATACAAGTCTGATGTAATCAGCCCATGTGTCTTTATAAAAAGATCAAACTCAAAATTTACTATAATAGCAGTTTATGTTGATGATATCAACATCATCGGGTCTCCTGAAGAGATAGAGAAAGCTGCTCAATTATTAAAGAATGAATTTGAAATGAAAGACCTTGGAATAACAAAACTATGTCTTGGCTTACAATTCGAGCATCTGTGCAATGACACATTTGTCCATCAGTCAAACTACATCCAGAAGATGTTAGTACGTTTTAATATGGACAAAGCTCATCCGTTCAGCGTACCTATGGTTATCCGACCGCTAGATCCACATAAGGATCCTTATCGACCTCAAGAAGAAGGCGAGGAAGTACTCGGTCCAGAAGTACCGTACTTAAGCGCGATCAGTGCTCTTATGTATCTCGCAAATAACACTAGACCTGATATTGCATTCGCGGTACATGTACTAGCGAGATATAGCTCAAATCCAACACGTAGACATTGGAACAGAATAAAACACATATTTCGGTATCTTTGCGGGACAAAAGACTTGGGTCTTTTCTATCAAAAAGATAACAAGTCCCTGCTTGTTGGGTATGCTGACACCAGATATCTATCAGATCCTCATAAAGCAAAATCTCAGACAGGTTACGTATTCACATATGGTGGCACAACAATTTCTTGGAAGTCAACTAAGCAAACACTTATAGCGACATCATCAAATCATGCCGAATTAATAGCATTGTATGATACTGGTAGAGAACGCGTGTGGTTGAGATCAATGATCAATCATATACAAGAAGCATGTGGATTAGAACAAATCAAGAAGGACCCAACGATTATTTATGAAGACAATGCTGCTTGCATATCACAAATCAAGGAAGGCTACATCAAGGGTGACAGAACAAAGCATATCTCACCAAAGTTCTTCTCAACATATGATCTGCAAAAGGAAGGGGAAATTGATGTTCGTCAAATCAAGTCAAGTGAAAATCTAGCCGACTTGTTCACAAAATCTTTACCTAGAAGCAGTTTCGAGCAGTTATCACAAAAGATCGGGCTTCGAAGATTAAAAGACATTAGTTAAATTGAGGGGGAGCATTATACACGTTGTACTCTTTTCCTTGACTAAGTTTTGTCCCATTGGGTTTTCTTAGTAAGGTTTTTAACGAGGCAGCATAACTGATCCAGTAGTATCAGTTTATATTATAGGTCCTGAAGTACCAATTTAATATCATCCTGAAGCATGTTATTAATAGTGTATAATGAATACTAGTGTATATCTGAGGGGGAGTGTTATAAATCAGATATACATGTGGCAGTATTCTTCCCCATATAACCATATTATAGTTACATCTATATGTGTGTATATATATACTTTTGTCATGTACATTTGATAATAATGAGAATACACAAAACACTCTCAATTTCTCTCTAATTCTTCTATCTCTTCTATTAAATTTCTAACAAATACATATTTGTTTGAAATATATTTGCTGTTGCCATCAAGACACAGATCAAACTTTGCTAATTAATTGATTCATCACTTCATTTTATATATATTTTTTCTTCGATCACAGAAGCAACAAACTAAACCATTTAGTTTTTTTTTACAACCTCGCCATGTCCCGCCTTCTTTTTCCGGCCAACATTCCGGCGAATATTAATTATGTTGTTTAGGCGTTTTCTTAAACCATTTTTATGGACCATTACTGTTCTCTATGGTTGTGTAACTGGTCCAAGATCATAAACGAGGTAATAACGAGTTTTAATCGACTTCATAAAGGTAACCGACCAGAACACTTTAAGCGCATTAATCAACCGTTTTCTTTAGTGTGTTTATAAATTGAACGTTCTAAGTTGTTAATAGATCTTTCCACAATCAAAATAAGTGTAAACTCGAACCAAATCATAACCTGAAACCATAGAATTGACGCCTTCTAGATCGGACGTTTCCTCTTCTGTTCGATCTCATAGTTGTCGTGTAAGCCCACTTTTTCTATGCCGTTTTGTTATATCATTGATTCTCTTTAAAAGCCCTATGATTTCGGATGTTAATATTGTTTAATTGAAGGTGATAGGAATCTAGGGTTAGGGTTCGGTATTTTGGGGAAGAAGATGAATCTATGATATAATATAAATATTAATTCCTTTAAAGTTTATAAAACAAAAAGATTTATAGTGTAATGGTTATTGGGCTGCTGTGTGAACCAAGGTAATCGAGTTCGACCCTTGGGTTCCACCGAATTTTTGTTTATTTTTTTTTACTTTTAATTTCTTTATTTTAATCATATATTTTGTGCAAAATATAAATAATTCATAATAAATTCATTTTTGCTCCAAAAATCATGAAAATTTAGGTGTAGCATCTTGACACCCTAAAGAAAATTATCACATTTTTATTTTTTGGAAAATACTTTATTTTTGTATTTTTCTTGATTTAAATTGTTTTAATCATAATTAATTGATAAAAAAAACCGTTTTTAATAATTTTAATCTCGAACTTTTTAGGAAATTATTTTTAGACATCCTAAACTGAAATAAAAATTTTTGGTTTAGAAAACATTTATTTTTATTTATTTTCCTATTTTTAATCATTTAAACATGATTTAAATTCATTAAATCAGTTTTAAATACAAATAAATTGATAGAAATTATAAAAAATTTATTTAATTATTTTTCATCAGACTTTATTTATTTCTCACAAAAATAATATATTTGGATCATGTCTGGTATTTTAGTCTTATTTATGTTTAATTAGACATAATTAAACATTTATTTATTTATATTATTTAAACATCTATTTTATAAATACTTTTCTTATAAAATAGAAATAATCTTATGTTTGAAAGTCTTCATTATCATTGGTGGATCATTGTGTGATTCATAATTATTTGTTTCAATATTTATGATTATTGTAATTATTTACAATACTTAGTTAAATTATTTTGCCTTAATTATTCGAAACATACTTTTACCTAAATATTCAATTGGTAATAATTATATTACCTAAACCACATTTACAAACTTTGGTATATTATTTTCGATATTCAATTTTTATATTAATTCGAATTATCATAAATACTCTAATTCCTCAAATCGACTTAGCAAACCCTAATGCCTTAGACCCTAGATACCTTAGACTTTTAAGACATTTCATTTATTAGTATCCTTATACATTATAGATTGAACTCTTTGGAATTCTCATTACTTAGCTCACTACCGCTTAAGTTGGATTTTGATCGTTTTCGCAAACTCTGAGTATATCTGTCCCCTTTTTACTATTTACTCTTTTGGGGTGATTCATGTACCATTATTATTAAACTTACGTATATTATTTACAAAGCAATGTGCTCTTTGATATGTTTTGTGTGAATTGTATGCACGATTTGTCAAAGTCATTAACCTTTGGGCCGCACCTAACAATGAGTAGTACTACGAATTATATCCCTTGTTTGACTTACGTGAATGAGTTAAGTCCTTGGTCATTGTTATGGTTTTTCTTGAACGATGTGTGAACGATTATTGAACGATGTGAGGCTTGATTTTGACCCTTTTACATATTACATATATCAATGCACATAAATTGCTAAACACTTTTCCTACTATATTTATTCAAACAGGGTATGCTCACCAATACAATTTTGTATTGACCAAATTATTTTCGTACATGTTTCAGGTTCTTATGAGATCATTTCTAAGCTTTTGGAAATTAGACTTAGATTTGAGATTTATTGGATTTCATGTTTAGTTGTCACGTTAGAATTTTGTATCTTTTAATTCTTTTCAATGTAATAAATTATTCAATTCAATGTATTCAAATTTACATTTCTAGTCCATGAGCTATTGAACAATCGTCACTACGTGACACCTCGATGTTTCCGCCATCGGTTGGGGTGTTACTCCTATTTCGCCACCTCAAATGCCACGTGGACTGTCACGTCAGCAGATAACTAACTGAGTTAACCACAATTAGTTTTGGCCCAATTGAATAAAATACAAGACAAGTTGGGACTGCTAGTTTACAACTTTCAAGTTGAGATTATTGTCTTCCAATCCCCAAAAGTTAGGATTATTTAATTTCATTTCCCCTTTCGAAAATGTCAATGTCCTTTTCTTTTTCATTTCGTACACTTTGCACACTAAATGTTATTTGTATCGGATCCCAACCTATATGTATCAACTGTTTGGAAATCTGAATATAGCTCATAATCTTTGTTAACGATAAGTATATTAGATATAATATAAAATATTGGTTAGGATTAATTGTAATTATCTTAGTATATATTAGTTAAAATTCTTTTTAGTTATATCCTATATATTCAGTAGAAGAAAAATGATAATGTACAAAGGATCCTTAACATATAAAGGATAAAAAGGACTCACATCGCGACACATGACACTAGCTAAAAAGGTATTTTTGTCCACCGCCATAATTACGCACGATATGATAAATCCACGTAATTACGCACGTTATGTGATATAATCACACATGTTAAACATCATAATGACGCGCGTTATACCTGATAATCATGCACGTTATAAATCCAGCAATTTTTTTAAACCATAGCATTAGGGTATGCAAATGAAAGATGATAAAATGGTTGTTTTTATGTTGTATTTTTTTTTTTATTAAAAATGATGTAGTATGAAAAAGTTATGGCTGTTTAAAAAATGAGGCTGAAACTTGAAAAAAGTCAACAAATGTAGGCTATACCTATTTTACCCTTCCTCACTTCCACCTTCAAATTTTTACGCGCAAGTTTGATTTCATTTTTGTTTCTCAGTCTCATCCATTGATATTTTAATCAAAGGATCAAAATCTTTCTTACCCTTTCTATGTTAAGGGAACTTTGTACTCGATACTTTCTCTGTATTGAAAATGGATAATGTACAAAGGATCCCAATACTTTCTCTTGTGTATTATTAATCAACTATATATAGTAATACAACAACTCAGCAAAGATGAGTAGTTTATAACAAACGAAACAGGGGGTGGCACGATCGTAATATTTAAATGTAACTAACATACCGTCAAACATGCGAAGGGTAATTTAGACAAATTGCAGAAATCAATTTTCAATTTTCAATTTCATTTAATTAGACTACCTAAATTGATTATGTGGGTTATTTTTGGTCACCTGAATTATGGAAGTAACCGACTAGGGTTTTATACGATTGGAATTAAAATTTTACATAGACATTGCGTCGATTAAAGAGGATCATTTGAATGAATCATGTGTTGAAACAGAAAGACGAAACAAAATGAATAAAAGATGATAGGTCATCAAAAAAGAAAATGAAGCTATGTACTGTGCATGATTATGATTTTGTTCTTCCAGATTTGAATATGGTGCGTCTGATTAAGGGTTTTTAAAATGGTGTGTACGTGAGTTTTCTATATACATATTAAGTGCGTTTGTTATTAGGGATCTAATAAATAGTGCGTTTATTGCAGAATGTATTATAATATAAATTGATATAAAGTGCATTTTAAATTGTGATGGACCAAAACCAGATTTGGATCCATCGAGACCACCAAATATTCTAGAATCAAACCCATCATTAAATCCACCAGCACCTCTAAAACCGAAACCTCCAACACCAACACCAATATTTTGGATCATTCCTTCTCCCTCTGTTCATCATCAATTGACCATCAACCACTAGTTAGAAGATGCAGCATATGGTGGTTTAAGATTCAAATGTCATCATTGTTGCTATAGGAACATATGAGGAAAGTTGGTTTTGTTATTGTTGTAAACGAACTTCATGAGTTAAGAGTTTAATCTTAATTTAGAAAAGGTTGGTTTGACATCACAATTTTTAATTGTAGTAACGAACATTTGATAAAAACGCATTCACAATTTTTTAAGTGAAACGGTGCTTTTTCTAAAGTGCGTTTTTTAATAATACTGATATAAGTTGATATTATAAAAATGCATTCACAATTTAAAGTAAGAACATCATAATATAAAGTGCGTTTTTTAAATTATTTAAAGTGCTTTTTCTAAAGTGTGTTTTTTTAATAATATTGATATCATAATTTAAAGAGTGTTTTTTAATAATAGTTTAGTTGGATTTAAAGTTTGTTTAATTAAAACGCATTCACAATGGTGTTTGAAAACAATAACGCACATACAATAAACGCACTTTTGTCAATGTATTTGAAATAGCAATGACTAAAACAAACACACGTTGTCATTGTATTAAAACGCATGTTTTGGTGTTATATTCAAACAGTTTTTATCACTGTATTTATTCATACGCACCATAACATAGGCTTCAAATTATTCATTACAAATATATTACATAGACCACAACACGATAAAACAAGTAAAAAGTCACCACTACAACATCAAAATACATTCCACATCAAAACAGTACAAAAACTTTGAACAACATCAAAACAGGGGATCGTAAATGTTGGATTTAATTGAATACATAACAAGTGATGCAATGGAATACAAGATTATCAACCTCTGCAACTGAATCTCCAAGCAATATGTTTAAATCTGAATGAATAAACACAATATTATTACTAAAACTAATTGAAATCAAAACATCCATAGAAAAAATATAATAAAAAAATCACCTATCGATCATGCTGATGATCTCTGCAATTGTATAAATCTTTCAGTTCCAAACTCAGTATTAGGAATTGATGAGCCGGTCGTCACGGTTCATACAAAACCTAAATAACCTAGGTAGCTAGGGTAAGTAGGGTATCGAATCCAAGGAGCATATGGTTAGCGTTTCATTAGCGGTTTGTTTGTCTAAGCTATTTACAAAATAAGTATGCAAAACAATTATGAAGTTTACAGCTTTTGATTATTTAAGAATTTAGTTTGAAAGTTTTGTGAACCAACAAATGATTCAAAATGATGACTGAAATAATAAAAATGGTTACTTTGATTAATACTAAAAGGCTTGATTGAAAATATTGAATTATAAACAATGCTTGTAAAAATGGAGATCACACCGGGTTCAACAAGTAACCTAGGATTCTATAACAAATTGGGACTAATCAAGAAATTGCAATTAGGATTAACGGGTTAATTGTTACAATAGGCTTAGGTGTCAAGTTTCATCAACATCAAAGATGGACTAAACTACACTTCATTACCTAGAACATATAAACCCTAATAACAAGTTAAAGCATAATTAACCGAATTCATTTCCCTAGTAATTGGCGCAAGAAACAATTATCAAAGAGAATTCAAAACAAGATTAACGCAATTAACAAGTTTCTTCAAATCAAAATTACAAAGAAATAAAAAAATACCCAAAATGTTTAAGAACCCTAGATTACGCGTTTACACCGGGTGATTCCAAAGGAGACTAGTCGCTCATGGTTTTAGTTCGTGTGCACTCCCCAAAAATCTGTTCCTCTTCTCTTAAGCTGCTGTCAAAAAGAATAATAATCTCCCTTGCAAAAAAAAACTCCTGCCAATGTCGCCGTCCAATTAAATCCCTCCCAAAACTTTTGGACCGACTTCCGTTTTCATTTCCTTTTTCAAGATGGGCCTTTGACTTTATTATTATTATTATTATTATTATTAATATTATTTAATATACTATTATTATAAATGGTATTATGACCCTGTGCTCTAGACTCGGGTGTTCGGGTCTCAAATATAATTTGTACTGTTTTAGCCCCGCTCAATGCGATCACCTACCAAAAATATAAAATAAACAAATTAATAGTAAAAACAACCAAAAAGTAATAAAATATATACAATACTAAAATAATAGAGTACAGACCTAAAACTAATAAAAATACTATCTAAACGACTCAAAAATATACAAAACTGGCAAATAAACATGATGCTTGCAACCGCGCATCACACCCCCACACTTATCTTTTTTCGTCTCGAAAAAAAAATTATTTACACTCTGCTCAAGACAGTATCATAGACTAGCACCACAGTTGCCCCATCATACCTTAGCTAAGGTCCAAAGTCATACCCCATTACAGATCAGCATTAGATGTGTTAATCCAGCAAGTCACGTTGATTTTCATTTAAAAACAAAATTAACCCGACTAAATCTAACATACTTCCGGTTTTTATTTTAATGCAACACACCCCTCGCAATTTTTCACTCCACTCGGTTTAATATCTGGACTAGCATGTAATGCGCTAGTATTAATCACTCAAAAACCAAGTATGCAACTCTGTTATCATAGGCTTGTATGACAATCACACCTCAACTGTAGACAATGCACATATCTAAAGGACTTACGGGTTTTGGGCTTAGGGTAAAGGTAGGATAGATTTGGCTAGAAGTGGCTAAAATAAAATAGTAAAACCAACATGATTGACAATCCTTATTCACAATACACATAACTAAACACAACTTTTGGTCATAATTAACCACAACAAGCAACATCTCGTTTTTTTGTTATTTTTTTTCTCTCTTTTTTTCTCTTTTTTTTCGTTTTTTTTTTTCATTTTTTTTTTCATATATACTTTTTCTAATATAAATACAATCACTTAACACTTTGGATGTCATCAACACTTGGTAAATGTACTGGTATGTGGTTTAGAAAACGAAAGGGCATAAGGCTCAAAGTTGGCTACTAATGGTAATATTTTGGGTAAACGGGTAAACACAAAACAAATAAAAGGTTTCAAACAAAAAGGAAATCCTAAATTGCCTTTGTCATGTACGTGCATATCTAGTCTACAACCTCAGTATGTATCAAATCACACAAGTTCTGCAACAGAGAAACATTTGGCCTACTCTCAACAAACGAAAATGTATATAATTAATCTATCATCTAGTAGGCTCAAGATCTCACCAAAGTGGGTAAATGGGTTGCCGATGTGTGCATGTATTTATTACCAATAGTTTGTTAAACCTAGTCAGACAATTCTAAACTTTTTTTTTATTTTCTTAAAAACACCTGCTGAAAACGGTTCATATTACTTTTCCACAAATTAGACCATGATTAAGGACCTACTGCCAACACAATCAAGAAACAACTGGTACGTACTAATATAGCTGCTTTATGTCTGATTAGAATGCTTTTTAGGAACAATTTTCAAGACATTTTCCATTTTCAATTTTTTTTTAATTTTTTTTTTAGACTCAAGAATAAATAAAAACGAAGTTTCCCCACCCCCACACTTGAACGACACATTGTCCTCAATGTGAACTAGGGTATAAAATAAAGTAGAAAAAAAAATGTACAACAATAATAAAAGGAACAGACTCCCCTGGATATAGGCAGTGTGCGTATGAGTCTCTGGAGTTCCTCCCAATCGAGCCGTATAGCATTTCATTCGCGGCCGATAAATAAACCTGAAAACTAAGACTCAAAAGAAAAATAAAAACATAAAATTCTGGGATGCCTTATACACCGATGGTGTACAGTTTTACCTCGCCTGAATGGAGATTGAGTACAGGCAAAGTTATCTGATTGCAAGTTAAACTCCAAGCATTCTCAGAAATCAAAAGAGACTCAAAATACAAACTAAAAATAAAAGAAAAAAATAAAACAAAATATATAAATATACAAAATGTACAAGAATCATACCTGATGTTCATTCATGGTGGTCTCAAAGAACATTTGCCTACCGAGTTTCCAATGTATGCTCGGTAGTTTACATGTCGTGTCCAAAGATGCTTGACTAGTATCGGCATGTAAAGATCATATGTTTTGCGAGTCCGCTTCAAAATAACTTGCCCAAAATCGTGCAAGCCAACCTTCCTAACCTTAGGCACCAAACTCACTAGCTCTTCTTGAGGAACCGTGTCTTCAGCAAGGTTTAAACATTCATTTTCTTGAGTAGGAAGACTTGGAACCTCTTCTTTAGCCATGGTGGATTCAATCTTTAAATCTTCAACCACATGAGGGATTGGTGCGGTATTCATCTCCACAACCTCCTCCTCAACTTGTGACAAAATCCACTCTTGTTTTGCTTGACATTTTTCATGAGGTGATAAGGCGATATAAGCCTTATCCTTTCTTCTTTCATAGCTTAGAATGTCGTACTTATAACTGAGCCATTTTAGCCGACATTCTCGTGATTGATGAGGTTTTGCTAATTCTTTTTCGACTTTAGAAAGTTGCACTTTAAACGTAATCTTGTCAAGTCTGCTTTGATCTGCCTGAAGTTGCCGCTTATGTTCGGCGTTCACTAGTGTTTGGTAGTGTTGAAAGGTTGGAGGAGGGGCAAGCTCTTCATAGTACAAGACCGGGGTGTTCTCCCATATTTCATAAGCAATTAAATACCTTCTTGCTGCCTCCTTTTTCAATGCAAGCTTTAGACAATATTCAAAAGTGTGGCGCGGATCCCCACAAACCGCACATGTATCGCGATATGCATACATGGTCAAAACTTGAGCTTCTTTTACCTGCGAAAGAAAGATCCTGCACAGACAACTAGAAAACCCAAAGTGAAATCTAATAAAATTTAAAAAAAAAACACTAAAAATAAAAACAAAGATTTTTTTTTTTTTTTGAATTTTAAAACAACTAAATATACACACAAACAAACACGCAATGCAACACTAAGCGCACTAGCTCCCCGGCAACGGCGCCATTTGATGAGCCGGTCGTCACGGTTCATACAAAACCTAAATAACCTAGGTAGCTAGGGTAAGTAGGGTATCGAATCCAAGGAGCATATGGTTAGCGTTTCATTAGCGGTTTGTTTGTCTAAGCTATTTACAAAATAAGTATGCAAAACAATTATGAAGTTTACAGCTTTTGATTATTTAAGAATTTAGTTTGAAAGTTTTGTGAACCAACAAATGATTCAAAATGATGACTGAAATAATAAAAATGGTTACTTTGATTAATACTAAAAGGCTTGATTGAAAATATTGAATTATAAACAATGCTTGTAAAAATGGAGATCACACCGGGTTCAACAAGTAACCTAGGATTCTATAACAAATTGGGACTAATCAAGAAATTGCAATTAGGATTAACGGGTTAATTGTTACAATAGGCTTAGGTGTCAAGTTTCATCAACATCAAAGATGGACTAAACTACACTTCATTACCTAGAACATATAAACCCTAATAACAAGTTAAAGCATAATTAACCGAATTCATTTCCCTAGTAATTGGCGCAAGAAACAATTATCAAAGAGAATTCAAAACAAGATTAACGCAATTAACAAGTTTCTTCAAATCAAAATTACAAAGAAATAAAAAAATACCCAAAATGTTTAAGAACCCTAGATTACGCGTTTACACCGGGTGATTCCAAAGGAGACTAGTCGCTCATGGTTTTAGTTCGTGTGCACTCCCCAAAAATCTGTTCCTCTTCTCTTAAGCTGCTGTCAAAAAGAATAATAATCTCCCTTGCAAAAAAAAAAACTCCTGCCAATGTCGCCGTCCAATTAAATCCCTCCCAAAACTTTTGGACCGACTTCCGTTTTCATTTCCTTTTTCAAGATGGGCCTTTGACTTTATTATTATTATTATTATTATTATTATTATTATTATTATTTAATATACTATTATTATAAATGGTATTATGACCCTGTGCTCTAGACTCGGGTGTTCGGGTCTCAAATATAATTTGTACTGTTTTAGCCCTGCTCAATGCGATCACCTACCAAAAATATAAAATAAACAAATTAATAGTAAAAACAACCAAAAAGTAATAAAATATATACAATACTAAAATAATAGAGTACAGACCTAAAACTAATAAAAATACTATCTAAACGACTCAAAAATATACAAAACTGGCAAATAAACATGATGCTTGCAACCGCGCATCAGGAATGTGTAAAAAAATTAAGTGTAATTAATTACAATATGAATTTGGATTTACGTAAACACGAGGATACAAATTGTTACCGCAAATAGAACGTGATTACATGGTGGTGTAAATGTCTATAATACCCTATGAATGAATTAGAACGTGTTTGGGAGTTATAACTGTCAATTCCACGTGTCATGATAATGTTGCTTCTTACCCTTTGTATTTTAAGGTACTTTATAACGAATACTTTCTTATTATATAATTATAAATATAAACTAGTGGTTTAGGTTTCCCACGCTCCACTGTGGGTGGCGCCTATTTCATTGAGAGTTTGGTAGGCATCAGAGATAACATTAGGTATATTTTCACGTTTACAAAACTTTGAAAACGAATACGATATTGGTACTGGAATTAAGACAATATCACTATAACGGTACCGAAAGTACATGTTTGGTAAATGTACCCAATAGCAAATGCTTATCTCTAAAAAGAACAAAAAACAATGCTCATCCTTTAAAAAAAAAATAAATATCGATGCACGTTAACAAAATGTGGTCATTGTGTGTTAGCAAAATACGACCAATGTATGTTAGTGTACGGTGAACGTTAGCAATGCAATACTAAATATGTCCGATGCACGTTAGCAGACAATGCATGTTAGCAGCGGTGTAGCTTAGTGACGCCTCACTATTAAGGTGTGACATATTTAATATTATATATAAAACATACACCGCCTCACTATTAAAGTGTGACATCTTTAATATTATATATAACTTTAAGTATTTTAATCCTGTAAAAAACTGAAACAATGTAATTTATTTGATCAATCTCAAACAATACAAATGAGTGAACTGACCCCATAAATAAAGCCTAATAAAGGCCCATGCTTTTTTCCCCAGGTGGGGTGACATACCAAGTGAACATGAATTTTAAAACGTCACTGTTTACATTCTTCATGGAATAGTATATATACAAGCCCCAATGTAGCTTTACTTCCAACCATAAAAGACTTAAAGTTGGAAATAGATATGGACTTATTTATGATCAGAAATAGAAAATGTGCTCTTCATTTGATATGTTTTGTGTTGATTATCTTCCAAGTGTCCGCGCTTGACACCCGCCAATCGTTGTCTCAGGAAAGACCAGATCATAGTAACGCCCCAGCATTTGCTCGATGGTTGGTCTCCAAGAACGCGTGGGGGGTTTTGAGGTAAAATGTCATGTTTCTATCTTGTTGATCTTCTAATGGAGTTTGTCAAAAATTTACTGATCATGAAACTGTCACAATTGTTTGATATTGCAGCACTATTGCAGATGGTTTGGGTGGAGCACCTTTTGGGTATGTTGTTTTCGGTTTTTTCTACACACACACACATACATACATACATACATACATACATACACACACACATAACGTTTTTACGTCAGAACTAATAATATGTTAAGAACCACATAATGCATTTGTACATGTTCCTCCCAACTACGGTTGGTTATATTTTATGCACTATGTAGAAAGTAGAAACACTACGGTTCTTGCGATTCTCAACCGCACATGATGAAACGATGCAGGGATGTGGTTTCGTACAGCGATGGTGAACCCAACCATGGCACTGGGATTCCTTATTTCTACTTAACAACTCTGGATCCAACTGCGCATGATGCGTTGACGAATCATAGATATTCCTTCACAACAAGTGAATATCCTCTTGGAACATGTGGCGAGGTTGACCCAGAAAACCCTGCTTGTTCTGAAATCACACTCGCAGGAAAGGTATAATCAGCAGCCAAATTTGTTTATAATAATTGTTATCCTAATAAGTATTTATTATAGATGTTGTTTTGTAACATTGCTTCAGTTGAATGAGGTAGATGCAGATTCTGAGGAGGGTGGCACGGCTAAACAAGCTTTGTTTTCAAAACATGCTGAGATGAGAAGTAATACATATGTTATATATCTCTTATGTTACCATATGATCTTTTTTTAATGTATAATAATCATGGTATCTGGTGGCGGAACTAGAACTTATTACTTACCACGAGGGTTTGAATTATGTTTTTCTTAGTAAAATGTTTTTCCAAAAAAAATCCAATGAATTCCTAGTGACTTGGGTCAATAAGCCTCAAAGAAAGTGGAATCAACAACAATGAACTCCACAGAGTATTGACTAAAAAATAATAATAAATTTGGTTAAATAAAGTTTATTATATGTCGTTATATGTGAAAACGTGTGTAATTATAACAAATGTTTTTGGGGTTAATATTTATCATTTGTTACCCCCCTAAACTGATAGTATGACACCGTCTAACGCTTGTGACGCTTGCTTGTTGATAGGTTGGCCAAACGATCATACTTTCAAGATCTACAAATTGGATATTGAAGATATATTCTTGATCGATTCCTACAGCGGCCCTAAACATGTCACAGTTAATCAATACTTTCTTCATGGAAATGAAGGGAGATGAGAATAGTAAGAAGTAAGAAAGCACCCAAATCGTAACAAGTTTATATACAAGTTATTTTACGATAATATGTAATGTGAGAAGTTGTAAACATGATATCTACGTTGCAAAATAAAATTCATATTACTTACTAGATTATACCCCGGGAGCGTCCCGGGTTGAGAAATTTAATATGATACATCAATTTTACATATGAAATAGACTGATGTATAACTCTAATATTAATATCTAACCTAAAATAAATTAACAATGTACAACTCCAATGTTAACACCTAATCTAAAAGAATGTAGAACTTTAATGTAACTCTAATATTAACACATATCCTAAAGACTAAACAAATGTACAACTCTAACATACTAATATTGATACCTAACTTAAAACAACGCATAACTCTATTAACCTATTCGGCTCTGGTTGAATTTTTTTTTTTCATATTTACTGATTTGAATATAATTAGTGACTTGCCTATACATGATTAATGATTTACCTAAACACTTTGTGTATTTTTTTCTGTATGAACAAAACCCCACAAAAAAAATTCTCCGTTTTTTATATAGCACTATGGTACTCGTTGGAAAGATAATAAAACGCTCGTTAATTTGGTGTAATTTTTTTCTTTAAAAAATCTCGTATATTAAAGATATTAACGTTTAAAAATTATGGGAGGAAACATGAGGGTAAAAAATCCAATTTTGTTTTTAAATTATTTTTTTCCTAAAATATCTCAATGCCATGGGATGACACATGACACACTCAAGGAAGAAAATGCCTCTTTGAGTGCCATGTCATTAAAATGGCTTTGGTTTATTATATGTATAGATTATAATAATGTTTGTAAGTATCTGAAGCTTGCTTCTATTGGTTCCTATCATAATCTTTTAAAGGCCACATGCCCAACATGTTTTGCGATTTACAAGTTCATGTTGGTTAGCATGGTATTGGTGGAGTCCCAAGAGCTTGGTAGTACCAGATTCTCATAGTTACCAAAAACAAAAACAAAAAAATAGTATGAGCAGGATCGTTTTTACGAATAATTAATCTATCATATACTAGTTACTAGCTGATTACCCCGAGAGGGTCCCGAGGTTGAAAAATCTAATTTTACGTGATAACCTATTGCAAATGGCTCAAGTTAACTAACCACAAAATCTCTCAATCATTGCATGTTCATAGTATTCTAATCAGTAATAACTCATATTCCTTAATCTAAAACCTAATCAGTAATCATCTAAAGAATCACTTATGTAAGCTACAACTATTAAAAAAACTCATCACATCTCTCTAATTTCTCACATTCTAATGGCTCTTATAATTCCTAACCTAATCAACTAAACAAACACTTAAGTTGGAAGTTGTAATCATTGCATCTCATTATGCCACGTGGCATAATCAAGAGATGGTTGAGGCCACCATTGAACGCCACGTCAGCAACTATCAATTCTTTCCGGGAGCGTCCCGGGGTTGAAAAATATAACCATTCTAATAATACTAATACTAATAGTAATAATTATTACTCTTGTAATTAAATAAATAAAAAATAACCTTGCTATAAGGTGACACCATGTGTTGCAGTGTTGCGCGATTCTTTCTCCTAACTTCTCTTGATGAAGTATACCTAGTAAAATTCCAATGATAACATGGCGATTGGGCTGATTTTCAACATCGTAGATAAGAACCTGGTTTAAAAGAAAAAACATGATTAATGAATAACATGAACACTTTGTGTGTTTTTTCCTGTATGAACGAAACCCCACAAAAAATAGTCGATTTTTCTCCGTTTTTTATATAGGACTATGGTACTCGTTGGAAAGATAATAAAACGCTCGTTAATTTGGTGTAATTTTTTTCTTTAAAAAATCCCGTATATAAAAGATATAAACGTTTAAAAATTATGGGAGGAAACATGAGAGAGAAAATTTTAAATTTATTTTTAAATTCTTTTTTTCCTAAAATAACTCAATTTAATTTAAGGTTTTATGTTTATCTTTTTTTAATTAAAAAATGAAATAGTTTAAAAACACTAAAATCTTTCAATTATGATGTCACGTGACACTCTCAAAGGAAGGTTGAGTCATTCATTACACGTCACGTTAGCATATACGTTTTCTTTTATATATAGATAGAAGATTTAATTTGTAAACTAAAACACATGGTTGGAGACGAGGGTTGAATATCAAGACACTTATTATTGCAATTAAATGATTGATAGGTTGTAACTTATGACAACATAAGTGATCATTTCAGTCTAACACTTGTAGCCTAGTTGGTTGAGAGTTTAAAGTTTTTTTATGAGAGGCTTGGGTTCAATTCCCACTAGCTACATTTGGAGGACATTGGTGAAGGGAAAATGAGGGATGACCTAGGCCATTGGCGTGGATTCGAGTCCTGATCCCGACCGGTTTTACCGATTATTTCACTGTCGTGCCTTCGGGCGGGTGAGTGGTCGGGTTTTTCCGGGAATTGGTGGCAATTGGTGGCCCGGGTACTCTCGAGTACCTGATTCGCCAAAAGGGTGCCGAGAGTGCTCGGAAATTGATTCGTTGACCGTTCAAAAAAAAAAAGTGATCATTTCTAGTTTTGGGTTTGAACAAAGTTTGTTGAGTACAAAAGGTTGCACTGAAAAAAAAAATTGGAAGTTGATTATTCATAACTAGGTACCATGTTATATCACAGTAACCATATAATCCTTAACTAATCTAAACTCCTAGTGGATCGGTGTCACGGAAGCTCACAATAATATTATAACATCTGGACTCTTTTGATAACCAATATTGTCTGCTTTTGCTTTGTCGCTAGGAGCTCACACTTAATTGTAGAATTAGGTTATCCACATTTAATGTGCCCATAACATGTTGATGATTTGAGGCGTGACATGTCTTATGAACCCAATATCTCTTCTATCAACAACTAATGTGGAATTTGCCTATGATGCTTTTACACTCTAGTTAAATAACAACGAGGTAAATAAGAATGGAATATAACGCGTATGCACTAATCGCAAAATTGTTCATCAATTGCAAATAACAAGTAATGATCAAACCCTAGTCCGGAATGCGACCATGTTAAAAAAGCTCGACATAGTAATCATAGTAGACGCTAACATGGTGGCAAAAAAGTTTCAAGTGTTCAAGGCAAGCATAGGGTTGTTGGTGAACGAAAGATTACATCTTAGATAAACATACCAATTACGATTTAGATAAATTTATTAGTTTCTTCTTCTTTTTCTTTTTTTGTACGCTTAATGTTACCCCCACTATATTTTCAACAAATACACCATTGCCTAGATTTGAAAATAGGACCTCCTTTAAAGACACAAACCTTTACCAAATGAGCTACCCTACTTTGACACATAAATTTATTAGTTAATAGCTAATATTATTATTTACTTACTTAATGTTCATTATTCTACATAACTGTTGACAAAAAACTTAATATTTTAATATTAACTGAAACCCTAAATAAGTGGTTATTAACTGATCGATGAGTAACCAATTAGTGGTTATTTTTAACTGTATGTTAGTAACCGGTTATAGATTCTTTAGAATGAACCGGTTATTTTTAACCGAGTTTTAACGGATTTACCAATAGAAAAAACCGAAAAAAAACCCGTCAGTTAAGCTAACTGAACCAGTTAGAGAAAATAACCGTTTTGTGCACCTCTAGTACGAACCAAACTGGGTTAATATAATATAATATATAGCCCAATATATTAAAGCCAAGAATTAGTATCGGGCTAAGTTAAACGCCAACTAAGCCCAATCG
The DNA here is from genome assembly GCA_030844895.1 of Ambrosia x helenae. Classification (NCBI taxonomy): domain Eukaryota; kingdom Viridiplantae; phylum Streptophyta; class Magnoliopsida; order Asterales; family Asteraceae; genus Ambrosia; species Ambrosia x helenae. The sequence goes on along the minus strand of CM061229.1, from coordinate 110,642,134 downwards.
TTAACAAGCTTCTAAAAAGAGTGAAAGAGACAAAGACTAGAGTTGAAAACGAACAAGGCTTTGTTCGTGTTCGTTTGTTAAGCAAATAACATTTTTACGAACTGTTCATAAACACTTACCGAACGAGACTTCCTGTTCGCGTTCGTTTCTTAAGGAAATAACGTGTTCACGAACTGTTCATGAACGCTTATCAAATGAACTTTTTTTGTCCGTATTCGTTTTTTTAAGGAAATGAACTTGTTATTATTCATGTACGTTTGTGTTTATTTGTTAAATTTAGGCGACAAACAAAAAACGAACATAAACAAACACAAATGAATGTAAACGAACAAAAATAAGTATTCATCTATAATAAAATCTGTATTTTTCCTCACAACATCCGCCCAAAATATACTAATCCAATTACCCAAGCATACATGGCATAATCTTGAAATTCTCGTTTAATTCACCCAAAATAATAATTAATCAAAATAGGTAAAGTAATACTAATATGTGATATACTAATATATATTAAATAATCTACATATAGAAATTTGAAGTGTTTAAATCAAAAATAAAAAGTTAAAAACCCTAATAAACTAACGAGCACAAACAAACATAAATGAACGAACACGACGTATGTTCATGTTCGTTTGTTTAACTAAACAAACATAAACTTTTTTTTATGTTCATTAATTTATTAAACGAATAAAAACAAACGAATTTTTCTGTAAAACAGTTCATGAACTGTTCGCTAAACGTTTTGTTGCTTTACTGATCTAACAAAGACCACGTGACTGGCTACCTGAGAATAATATCAGAGGATCGGATAAATTAATATCACAACGAGTGGTATGCAGCTCTTCCTCACCTCACGACCTCTTCCAAATGAAATCAACAAATAAAATAAAAAAATCTTTCGTGTGACACCAAATCATACACGCAGGCACATGTATATATAGCTCACCTACAATCATCCACACCTTTTCTTCCTCATTCCTCTCCTTACACTCTATTACTTGATCCATTTCTTAACATCATGACGGTGATGCGATCTCTACCTGCTACCACGTCTTACGCCGTTAGTTTCGGCGTTTCCTCTGTCAAAGCACCTCCGTCTCACCTCCGTTACCGTCGATTCGTCGTTACTAACGGTAAGTTAACCGCTACTGCTCTCAGTTGTTTTAATATAGTCGGCTTTGTTCAGTGTTAAAACCCTAGCTATGTGTGTTGTTATTGTTATTTAATTGCACGCTATACGAGTTTAGATGATGTTATTGTTTTTGCAAAATAATGAGTTGTCTTCTGGATAAAGGTAATTTAATTACTAGTGCTCTTAAGCGTTTGATTATTGTCAATTTTGTTCCGTGTTAAAAACCTAGGTATATTTGTTATTATTATTATTATAATTATTATTATTATTATTATTATTTTAATGTGGATCACTGAATTTGTTAGTCAAGTTGTTCTTATAAGAGTTTAGTTGACTTGATGTTATTGTTTTTGCAAAATATGTTGTTGTTACCTGGATAACGGTAATTTGATCACTAGTGCTCTCAGGTGTTTGAATAGAGTCAATTTTGTTCGCGTTAGAACTCCAGGAATGTGTGTTATTGTTAATACGAGAGTAGCTGAATTTATTAGTAAAATTGCACGCTATAAGAGTTTAGATAATGTTATTGTTTTAGCAAAATATGCAGATGTTACCTGGATGAAATGATAAATGTAGTGGTAGTGATTGTGCTTCTCTTGATTATATTTCATTGATGTGCTTTCATCGATTTCAGTGTCAAAGTTGCAGGTTTATCAAGTCCTGCTAATGATAGTTCTTATGCGTTCGAATTTGTGCGTGTTAACAACGGCCTTTAAATTTGAGTGATGTTAAATAATTTGTCCTTTTACCTGCACACATACATGGTTTCTTTACATATATATTACTTATGTATGTGAAAGTTTAGTTGAATTAGGGTTACATTGCCAAAGGACTAGCAATTATATTGGTGGAAGGTGGTACTTGACTACTTGCCTTGTTGCTAAGAGCCTAAGATTGTTTTTTTTTGTTACATAGCTTCAGCTGAACCAACTGACAAGTCTGTCGAAATTATGAGGAAATTCTCAGAGCAGTATGCCCGTAGATCTGGCACATATTTTTGCGTCGACAAAAGTGTCACTTCTGTTGTTATCAAGGTACTGCTTCTTTTTATTTATTTTTTTCTCGTCATGTTCATGTGAGACTATGAATGATCTGGCACAAAGTTGCACCTGAGCATGTAGTTTATTTGGAATAATCACTAATACTTATCTGATTGTGGATCTGTACATTAAGAAAACCCTAGACTCATAAAGTTAAGATCTTATGATTTCATTTCTCTTTTAAAGATGTAAGACTTATACACACACACACACACTAATTCACATAGAAGACCATTCAATATAGGATCATCATAAGTAGAGAACTGCATAAACATGCGCTTATATTGGCTTTATCTGTGATACAAAAGTCGGTTATTAGGGGTATGTTTGGCAAGGAGCTTTAAAGAGCTTTTATAAGCTTCAAGCTTTTAAGAAAAAACTCTTACTCAATAAAAAGCCTTGTTTGGTTGAAGGAGCTTCAAGCTTTTAGGTTAGGAGAAAAAGCTCTATATTGAAAAGCTACTAGTACTAGCGTTTAAGAAAAAGCTCATACTAGCTATAAGCTTTTAATGAGTAAATGACACAAATACCTATTCTATCATAAAAAAAAATGCATACAAGCTTTTAGTTAATGCCCATTGTGACCATTTTATACATTTTATTAAAAGCTCCAACTACTCTGCCCTTGGTTTTGAAAAGCGCTAGGCGCACAAAAGCGACGAGGTCTAAGCGCGAAGCGCAAAAAGCGTGGGATTTTCGTACCTGAAGCGCACGCTAATTATATAATTTTTTTATATATCCCATATATATTCCATGAGTTTTTAGCTTCATTTACCCAAAATATAGCTATAAATAAGGTTTTTATGTGATTTTACCTATATGTACAAGCCAAAAACACCAAGGTACAACATTTTTATGCATAAAAAATACCCAGGTTACGTGAGGCGCGTGCCTCAGGGAGAAAAGCGCCTGAGATTTGACAAAAAAGCGCCTGAGGCGCGCGCCTTGGGGAAAAAGGATAGGCGCAAAGCCCTGAGGCGCCCTAGGCTGAGCCTTGATGCGCCTTGCGCCTAGGCACGCTTTTTAAAACTCAGACTCTGCCAAACATCAAAATATATTTAAAAAGCTACACCTACCAGCTTCCGGCTATAGCTTCCAGCTTCCAGCTACCGGCCATCAGCTAGTTTTGCCAAACATACCCTAGATCACCTAATCACCTCTTTTCCTCTCTCTTGTCATATCTCATCAGCATTACATACGAGCGCTTATGGCTTATGTATTCTCTCAGTTCTTTATCTAAAGTTGTCTCTCTATATATTTTTTTAATTGCGAATGGAATTCACTACAAAACAGGCCCTAGCAAGATACTAGAGCCCCCCAAGAGTACATCATAAGCAATTACACATTAATTACATCAAACTTGCAGCATTTCTCCCGAAGTAACAAAATCCCTTTCCCCATGTTCCGTATCCATAGAAAAGACATGGTTTTTATCTCCTTTATAATTCTCAGAACATTTGTCTCTTTGCCTTCAAATATTTTGTTGTTCCTTGCACGCCATATGCACCACAAGACCGTTTGAAAGACCACCTGAAGAACAGCTTTTTACACTTAAAAGCATTTTGTGGGGCTTTAACATATTCCATGACTGACGAGGCATTAATCAATGGAATTTACACCAAAGAACAATCTGTGATATGATCTGCTAGTTTTCTGAAGTGATTACATCTGTTTAAATATGCATGCCACTTGTGAGGCAAAATAGTCATAATATAAGTTTTACTTAACTTAGTCAGGCTAGCCCTTAAAGGTGATCCTTATAAACTACATAATTGATGAACGATTCCGTTATTGTCAAAATTCGTAAGATTTCTCCACGTTCTCCATTTAACACTATAATATAGCAAATCTTTGTTGTAGTTTATGTCTTCTGCATAGTTAATTTTTTTCTATACTCCTTTAAACATACATATCTTTGGAAATAAGCACAACAGTTTTGGTGCTTGGAACCCTTAAAAAAGTTTTTTTCCCCCTGCATTTCTTTTAAAACATTTTCTCGTAGGTTTTAACTCAAACTTCATACTTTAAAGTTCATAACTTATGTACGATAGTAACGATAGTTAGTAAGCATTCCGTAATCCTATTACCTATATTAGGCTTTCAACTTTTCAAGTAATCTTTAAATCCAATTCAAGTCAAACTGAAATATATCTATAAAGTAGTACTGATGAAAAAGTAAAACTCCACTTTGTAGATTAGTTGGCGACATACGAATGCCTAGCTCCTAGGTGAGCACCTCATTCCCTAGCCATGGATTTTGGTATGCTGATTTGCTTTTGCAATGTGATGATCCACAAGGGTCAGTAATTTGCAATATGTAGTATATACTTTCTTTGGAGTGAATGGAGGCCTAAACTGTTGTGTTTATTGCTTATACATATATATAGCACTCGTTTTGATTCTCTATTTAAGTGTCTGATGTTTTTGGTCTTAATTAGGCTCGGATCACTTATGTTATATGGTATGATTGAAGTTTTTGGTCTTTGTTGTGGACACAGGGATTAGCAGACCACAAAGATTCATTGGGTGCACCACTTTGCCCCTGCAGGTATGCTGCAATCCTTGCTCGTTTACTTCAAAAAAATCTCTAGAATGTCCCATTACAAACTTGGTTTTAAAATGTGTGATGCGTATGATGCCGTGATGAGATGGCATTGCTGCAGTTGATGGCACATGTGATGCGGCAGGTGTGATCTGATGCTGCGCCTTTTGCAGTTGACCAGTATTTGAACAAATTAGACCATCAATTGCAACGGGTCTGGGCTGTCTGGTTTTTCGAATTTGATTGAACAGATCAATTGAGCAATGGGTTTCATAATTTGAACAAATTAGACCATCGATTGAACAATTTTGACCAGAGATGATGAGAAGTTACAAGTTAAAAGTATCATCTATAAATAGTTTTTTTAGTATTTTTTAATAACAGACTCATCTCACACGTGATGTGGGCGCCCTGTGCATTGGAGCGCCACATGCTTTTTAAGAGCAAGATTATAAATCAAGTGCTCTCTGTATGAATCCGATAATATGTGATACGGTATGCACACAGGCACTATGATGACAAAGCAGCTGAGGCAACACAAGGCTTTTGGAACTGCCCTTGTGTTCCCATGAGAGAAAGGTAACCGGCTTTCTTTTTCTACGTAAAATAATGGTAGATTATAGATTTTAGTTTGCTTATGACTTCAATTGGAGATCTGATGATTGGCGATTTTTTTTGTGTGTAATTTATTGTTTATAGCTTTAAGCTTTTTACTAGCAAAGATTTTCATAGCTAATTAAGATCATTGACTTCTTATATTTCAGAAAAGAGTGCCACTGCATGCTTTTCCTCACCCCTGATAATGATTTTGCTGGCAATGAGCAGGTAATATGGTCCCAAATTTTCTGTAATTATTGAATTCAAGAAAGCCAACAGATTCAAGTAAATAGCTATGTGGTTATAACTTATAAATGTCAAGCAAGTACAAGAATTGCTTCTAGTTGTACACCTCCTGCTTTAATAGAACTTAACACTTTTGTTTTTTAAAACAATGGGTGAAAGTTTGGATTATTAAAATCCAATAGCCCTAGTAATAATGATGACCCAACTTTTCGAGAAAAGCAACTCATGGAGTTGTAAATGTTTGATTATCTTTAGGTAGAGGTGTCAAATTTAGCCCGTTTTTCAATAAAAATTGTTAGAATTAGGAACTGAGTCAAGTAAAATAGGTTGAAGAAGTGGAGAGTTACTAATGTGGATGAGTAAGTTGTTTTATTTAAAGATCTAGATTATGCTATGATCATATTTAATTCATTAATTTTTTTAATAAATATTTTCTAAAAGACGGTCGTAAGAAAAAATGTTTCTGGGTCAACCCAATTGAAGCTGAACGCTGCGATTGGCATTTCCTACCACCTTGCCACCCCTAGTATTTAGCGGCTTATAAACTGCCAATATGTGATTAGGTGCACACTCGGTATTTCACCATTTTGCGCTCTGCTAACTGCATGATCTTTCTTTCAATAAATGCAGGTGATTTCAATGGAAGAAATCAAAGAATCAACTGCCAATATGTAGATTAGGTGCACACTCCTTTTTGGTACACAAATACCGATTACATATTTGCAGTATATGTATAACTTTGCATGCTCATATAACATCACTTCTGGTGTATCCAATCCTACCATCGTATTAACATGCCTTTGCAACAAAAATAAAATCAAACGACCACCAAAACTGGAAATATGTAACCGAGACGTGTACTTTGGCCATAGATTCACTCCAGCTTTCACCGTTTTTTTTTTTTTTTTTTTTTTTTTTTTTTTTTTTTTTTGCGATTCTTTTTAAAAGAAAATGCAGACTGGATTGTAGGAATTCACTTAACCTTTCTGTTCCTTACTAACTCACATCCCTTGTTAATTTTAAATAATTTCAAATTCTGCCTTACCTATATAATTCCAACTGTGTGGTTGCTCACGCCTTGGCTTGTTGATCTGATGATTGTGGATTTCCTATGAGGTTAGAAACGGTTTTAAACGGCAATTGTGACTTGTTTATTCGGTTATCGTGTTTTTACTCGCAATGTGGGGTCAGCTGCGACTTCAATGAATGATGGCAACAACGTTGCCTACGAATTCGATGACCGATTGGTTTCTAGTACCCCTTAACCTCAGAACACGTATAGTATTTGAGAAGGAAGAGCTTTTCACTATCATAGTTCTTAATTGTTTAATTTCCTACAAAAGAATTGTAATGAAAGTGAACAATTGAAGTCTCATGGAAATGATGAACGGCTTTTTCTTGTTTTTAAATTTTGAAGAACACACTGATCGGAGAGGATGACTGCAAAGTCAGTGAGGGGATTTGGCTTTAGATTTTTTTTTTAATTTTAATTAATTATTAAAATCAACAAAAAATGTGGCGATTAGACAAGTATTTGATCGGAGGTACGCTGAGGGTTTGAGGTCTGCTTATGTTGATTACATAACAATCCGTCAATGAGTACGAGAGATTTTGATAATAAGTATTACCAGAACCTGCCGAAAGGACTTGTGGAGTGTTGAAATCGGATAGGGCGTTGGTTATGTATCCGAGAACACGGCTGTATGTGGAGTTGTATGCTAGGAACCAGAAGGCGTTTGCCCGAGCAACGGCGAAGTTTAGTTTGTATGGTGTGAAGTCTGGCTGCAGAGGCGAGATCAGATGCCTATGCTATTCATTTAATTAGGCCAGATTATTATGCCCATGTTCCATGACATTGTTCCATGATTACTTCTACTTTATTATTATTTATTAATGATTATTGATAAACATCATATAATTTGTTAATTGCATAATGCCATAATGAGAAGCTGTTCTTGGTATAGAATTAACATATTGTGTTCAATAGAGTGCTCCTGCTTGATAGCAAATTAGCAAGAGTTGAAAAATTTGCAAGCAAACAGCAATTGAAATTCAAAAGACAAGACCAATTTATTTAAAAACTTAAGATAACTATAAAAAAAGATGGTCTTCATGGGCACATTGGTCTACCAGCTTGAGTTTTCATATCTGTGTAGCATGAGCCACACATCTCTTTGTTTCCATACTGCCCGGGTGGAACACAGTTGCATCGGTTTGCAGCATGCCATGCAGTCTCGGTGGCATCTGTCTTGGTTCGAATGTAACTCACATCTTAACCCGCACGATGAAAAGCATCCTACAACCATAGAAAAAAAATGATTAAACATGATTCTTTGAAAGTTAATAAGTGATTTTTTTTGGTTGTGTAACAACTAAAATGGTGTTACCTTTAAAGTCTGCTGGTGGGGTTGATGGCTTAATGACTTGATGATCAATGCTGGTGCATGGTGGCTTAGGTGGAGTGGCGGGTGGCGTGATTTTTGGTGGATAAGCAGGTGGTGGATTTGGATTGGCGGGTGGTGGTGTTCCAACGGGTGGAGGAATGGGCGTTGGTGGGTTAGCAGGTGGTGTACATGACTTGCCTGGCGGTGGGGGGTTCCAGCGGGTGGTTGAGGAATGGGCGTTGGTGGATTAGCAGGTGGTGGATATAAGTTGGGTGGGTTAGGAGCGGGTGGAGCTGTGGGGGTGCAAGGTGGCGGTGTGGGTGGAGCAAAGGGTGGTGGAGAAGAGCTGGGAGGCTGAGGAGATGGAGGACTTACAGGTGGTATATTAGGTCTTGGGGGGATGTTGGGTGAATTGCCGGGGGGTGGAGGTGGTGTGGGTGTTATAGTAGGTGTAGGCGTTGGTGGTGCACAGTTTGGTGGAGACGCTGGTGGGGTTTTGGGGGATATCTTGGAGTCGGTGGGGTTGTTGGAACCTGTGGGGGTGTGGAGGGTGGTGTTGGAGCCGGTGGGGTTTTGGGGGGATATATAGTGGGTGGCGGGGGATATGTTGGTGATATTCTTGGTGGTGATGGGTAAGGAGATGGCGGAGGTGATGGGCTGAGACATAATGGCGAACCTGGAGCATTGGTGGGCGGCGGCAGTGGTGGTGATGGTGAAGGGAATGGTAAGAGAACTGGCCCTGTACAACTAACATGCATTACCTATTATACAAAAATGTAATTGAACTTATAAGTCATTCAACTCTGGCAAAATAGCTAAAAAGTGAATAGATTTACTAATGTAAATTGTAATACGTTGTAACATTTGAACTGATTTAGTACATTATGCTTTCAAAATGTAAATTATAAAAATATAATGACAATTATACAACATGCAATGAACTGATGAAGTCAGTAAACAGTAAAAAAAATGTGAAAAAAGAAACCTACATAAGTTGCAAACAACACAAGAGCAGCTAAAGCAATGGAAGGAGACTTCATGGTAAGTGAAGTGAAGTGAAAGATTGATGATGGAATTGAGGTGGTGTTGTGATGTGTGTATATATAACAAGAGTTTTTTACTACGTTGTTTTAAATGGTAAAAACTTAAAGAAATGCCGTGTTTTTTTTTTTTTTACTTTTTACAATTTTGTATCATCATATCATATGGTTACAACTTCCAAGAGACATGGACATGTTATTAATGTAAAAAACTACTTACTGTATTCAACATTAATCCCACACATATTTATATCAGTTTACTTGTAATTATATGGTAAATATTTGGTTTCATGCCAATGACACTTAAAACCAGTGGCGAAGCTAGGGTTGTAAACGAACCAAACGAACACGAACAAGGCCTTGTTCGTGTTCGTTTGTTAAGGAATTAACGTGTTCACGAACTGTTCACGAACACTTACTGAACAAGATTTTTTGTTCGTGTTCGTTTGTTAAGAAAATAACGTGTTCACGAACTGTTCATGAACACTTACCGAACGGGATTTTTGTTCGTGTTTGCTTGTATTTATTTCCTAAATTTAGGTGTCAGACAAAAACGAACACAAACAAACACAAATGAATTTAAGCGAACACAAATAGCCATTAGTGAACAAAATCGAGCACAAATTGACACATTAAATTCTGGAAATTCGCATTTTTCATGGCTAACATTGTCCGCCTAGAATATACTACTCCAATTACTCAAATATACGTGACATAATCTTTATCACAAATGTCTTATAAAAACACAGAGTTATCATATTAAACTTGAAATCCTTGTTTAATCCACCAAAAATAACAGTTAATCAAAATAGTTAAAGGAATATTAACATATGATACACTAATATATGTTAAATAATCTACCATTGGGAAATTTGAAATACTTAAATTAAATATAAAAAATTAAAAACCCTAATGAACTATCGAACAAAAACAAACATACACGAACACGTTACCGAACGTTCACGAACATAAACGAACGAACGCGACCTCTGTTCATGTTCGTTTGTTTAGCTAAACGAACGGAATATTTTGTTTGTGTTCGTTCATTTATTAAACGAACGAACACAAACAAACTTCCCGCCGAACAGTTCACAAAATGTTCGCCGAACATTTGGTTTGTTTACAACCCTAGGCGAAGCTTGACCCGAAACTTCGGGGGTCAAAACCGTATATACCAAAAAAATTCTATACGAATACTATATAATCGGAATTTCTGAGCGAAAATTCGGAGGGTCGGCCGCCCCTCCCCGTCCCTTAAGAGCTGCGCCAATGCTTAAAACCGAATTTGTATCTTATGTCTTAAGGATTTGTATTTTGGTTTCTCTACTCATCCTATCCCTCTCCAAATATGTATCGAATTCTCACTATTAATTTTTAGAAACATTGTAAAAGTGAAAGTAAATGTCTTATTTCAACTTGAAACCGAAAAGATGTCCATAAAAAATGTGATTATTTTGCAACAATAGTTTTGTTGGTTCTAAATTCCGGGTTGAGTCGGTCTTGGTTCGTCCAAGCACAAGATCAGTGTACAAAAATCAAAGGTAAACCGTAAGACAGAGTATCAAGGCATGAGTCTTGAGGACCGTTATTCATGATCAACTGAGTCTCGGATACATGATTGTGGAGCAATAGATTTGCAGATGATTGTAGAGCAATGGTGTATGTATATGATGCATATGTACTTTAGAGAGTAGTATATATGATTGTAGAGCAATGTTCTATGTATATAAATAATGCATACTTTAGAGAGTAGTAGCGACAGAGAGGCAAAAATAGTAGTAGTAATAGATGAGAGCATGGTGGCATACTTGAGGCTCCATTCTCCGAGTATCTAACCTTTGTGTTGTGTTAATAGGGTTATTGTAAATTTGGACTCCAAAATAGGGAGGTATGAAAAAAAAAACCCTTAATTAAATATTTTGATTTGAATGCTAACTCGATTTTGAAAGTGCGAAAATCAAACTCACTTCGAAGCAAACGGGAGGGGCTGAACTAAATACATACAAAATTTTCGGACTAAAAAGCATAAATTGTAAAAAAACGGTGGGGTCAGGGCACCCACCATGCCTTAATAAGCTTCGCCCATGCTTCAAAGTTCGACTATGTTTTTATTTTTTATTATTTTTTTTAAATACGCTTCAGAATCAACTCATTATGTAAGAGGATTAGGATTAGGATTAGATGATTAAAGATTAAAGGGGCATAAACTGTATGAGTCCATCGAGACCCAAGCTCAATAACAAGCCCAAAGTTTGACACATCTTCAAATATTAATTGAAATAAAAAAAAATTACCATATGTAGAAAGAAACATAGCACATGAATTTGCCAAATCACATGCACAATAGGCATGTGGCATACATATCTCATTCTGTGTTTCCTCTAATTCTACCGAAGTAATGGGAGTATGGGACTATGGACAACTAAAAAGCAATCTCCCAGAGTAACCATTTTACATATTTTGTAATTTAGTCAATTTTATATAAAGGTTTGAAAATATTGGTGAATAAATCATAAATGTGACAACCCAACAGGGTTTGTATCATAAGATTTGCTATTTGACAAGTGGTTAAAGTTTTTTTTTTTTTCTTAACGTTAACTTTCATTAACCACCAACGTTAAACCAGATATAAAGATGGCGACTAGGGTTACTGTTCCATTATTATATAATTTCAAGACCACAATGGATCTATGATAAGATGTTTATTTACAATGGGATGGTATACAAAGTCAACAGATTTTAATGAATACAATAGGATTTATGGCTACACAAACTGTTGAGAACGGTTCTAGATCTGGTCCAAGACGAACTAATGTAGGGAGTTTATTAAAACCCTTGAAAATTGAATATGGTAAAGTAGCCCCGGGGTGGGGAACGACCCCTTTGATGGGCGTCGCATGGCTCTATTTGAGGTATTCCTCAAAAACCAAGGCCAAGCCCAAACCAATTACAATATATACAGACAAATTATATTGTTGAGTAATTAAACTTACCATAATTGTTAAGATTGAATGTTAATTGTACCATAATTGTTAAGATTTAATGTTGATTGTAGATTAGTTTGCAAAAATTTTTTTGTTTATCAGAGGAGATTTGTATCCTCTATGGCTCTATATCCGTCGTCTATGTCGCTCCTTGTGACACCCCAAACCTAAGCGAATGATATTATTGGAATTACACACAATACTATTGTTCAATAATCCAAGCAACCCAATGTCATTGGTCATGTAAGACGCTTATCCTTGCTAGTAAAGGCCTCACAGCTTTTTTTTAATACATAATTAGACAAAGCCAACCTCCGGTAATTAGTTCCAAGCTACTTAATTCAGAACATATTTTCAAAGAGAAAGTGAAGGGTACAAAGTCCCTTAGGCTCATCGGTGAGCAGACACAAGACAAGCCCCGTCCCAGAAAAAGGCCCCCGTCCCAAACCCTACACCGCCCCCCTTTGCCCCGTCCCAGCCTGCCCCGTCTCACCCGTTCTCGAACGGACACAAGGGATGGCCCAATAGAAAATTTTCTTGTTTTTTTTTTTACCGTTGAATAACGGGTAGATTTTTTGAACGGCTATTTTTTTTTTTTCTAAAATCAAACTATTAATATTATACCAAATCAACATTTTTCTCCACTCCCACTCATTATTCAATCCTTGCAAGACAAGTTTATTGAAAAATGAAAGTAGTTTTATGAAATTTTAGGAAATCGTATGTTTTTTTTTAAGTGTGTTCATTTTTTTTTTAATTTTATCATGCTTTTGTAATTTTTATTTATATAGTTTAGTATTTATCTGAACATTATTTTATTTATTTATTACTTTTATAAAACTAATTACAATTAATATTTAGAAAACAAAAAAAAATTAAATGCTTGAGACATGGGTTTTTTGATGTCTGCACACCCCACCCATGTCTCAAGAATGGTGAGACATCACTTTAGTGATGTGGCAACCTACGTGGCACTGAGACATGGTTTTTTTGATGTCTGCTTACCCACTAGCCTTAACCTACAAAGTGTAGGAAGCCACAAAATTATGCCGCGTGGAAGTTGTCTGTTATAACATTATAACTGATGAGAGGGGTATTATAGTCAATTGCATCTATCAATTAATCACGTTATTATTATCATAATTGTGAATCCCTGTTTTATCGTTATACAATAATTCAAATTTCATAACTGATTCCACAATATACGATTATAAATTCTTACCATATTAAAAAAAAAACTATAATCACATTGCATCACTGGTTCAAAATTTTTATGAAAATCATAATCAATTTGTTGAGTTCATAATCATGTTCGGTACGTACTCTGTTTATATTGTTTCACTTAATCGTGATCTTATTTTGCTTTTAATTGTGTTTCCAGATCTAAACAATGAACCTAAATTCTTAATCGAAGAAGAAGATGAAGTTGTTGATCCTCATAATCTCAATTTTGAAGGTTAGTTTATACTGTTTTGAAGTTTTTTAGCATATCATATTAATCAGAGATGAAACAGAGGTTGAGCGATCAGTTTTTAATTTTGTATGCAGATATTATACAGGAAGATGTTAACAATACTGATGAACATATTGGTGAGAGATTTGATTTCATGGTTGAACACAGAAGGATGCAAGGTATTTTTGCTGTTTTTATGGATTTGAACATAATCATTTGCGTTTTAGGATTATTAGCATGCGTTTTGATGTAACTGGTGGTATTATGTTATTGATAACTTTCAGAATGCGTTTTATTATGTTTTAACATGCGTTTTGATGTAACTGGTGGTATTATGTTATTGATAACTTTCACAATGCGTTTTATTATGTTTTAACATGTGTTTTTATGTAACTGGTGGTATTATGTTATTGATAACTTTCACAATGCGTTTTATTATGTTTTAACATGCGTTTTAAGGTCTTTTTGTTGTTTTATGAATACATTAAATAAAAGGTGTTTTATGGTGTTTTATCATGTTGTTTTATGCCAGATCTATCTAACAAAGATGATCAAACTCCAATATACAAACCTGCTGTCATTGGTCATGTAAGACGCTTACCCTTGCTAGTAAAGGCCTCACAGCTTTTTTTTAATACATAATTAGACAAAGCCAACCTCCGGTAATTAGTTCCAAGCTACTTAATTCAGAACATATTTTCAAAGAGAAAGTGAAGGGTACAAAGTCCCTTAGGCTCATCGGTGAGCAGACACAAGACAAGCCCCGTCCCAGAAAAAGGCCCCCGTCCCAAACCCTACACCGCCCCCCTTTGCCCCGTCCCAGCCTGCCCCGTCTCACCCGTTCTCGAACGGACACAAGGGACGGCCCAATAGAAAATTTTCTTGTTTTTTTTTTTACCGTTGAATAACGGGTAGATTTTTTGAACGGCTATTTTTTTTTTTCTAAAATCAAACTATTAATATTATACCAAATCAACATTTTTCTCCACTCCTACTCATTATTCAATCCTTGCAAGACAAGTTTATTGAAAAATGAAAGTAGTTTTATGAAATTTTAGGAAATCGTATGTTTTTTTTTAAGTGTGTTCATTTTTTTTTTAATTTTATCATGCTTTTGTAATTTTTATTTATATAGTTTAGTATTTATCTGAACATTATTTTATTTATTTATTACTTTTATAAAACTAATTACAATTAATATTTAGAAAACAAAAAAAAATTAAATGCTTGAGACATGGGTTTTTTGATGTCTGCACACCCCACCCATGTCTCAAGAATGGTGAGACATCACTTTAGTGATGTGGCAACCTACGTGGCACTGAGACATGGCTTTTTTGATGTCTGCTTACCCACTAGCCTTAACCTACAAAGTGTAGGAAGCCACAAAATTATGCCGCGTGGAAGTTGTCTGTTATAACATTATAACTGATGAGAGGGGTATTATAGTCAATTGCATCTATCAATTAATCACGTTATTATTATCATAATTGTGAATCCCTGTTTTATCGTTATACAATAATTCAAATTTCATAACTGATTCCACAATATACGATTATAAATTCTTACCATATTAAAAAAAACTATAATCACATTGCATCACTGGTTCAAAATTTTTATGAAAATCATAATCAATTTGTTGAGTTCATAATCATGTTCGGTACGTACTCTGTTTATATTGTTTCACTTAATCGTGATCTTATTTTGCTTTTAATTGTGTTTCCAGATCTAAACAATGAACCTAAATTCTTAATCGAAGAAGAAGATGAAGTTGTTGATCCTCATAATCTCAATTTTGAAGGTTAGTTTATACTGTTTTGAAGTTTTTTAGCATATCATATTAATCAGAGATGAAACAGAGGTTGAGCGATCAGTTTTTAATTTTGTATGCAGATATTATACAGGAAGATGTTAACAATACTGATGAACATATTGGTGAGAGATTTGATTTCATGGTTGAACACAGAAGGATGCAAGGTATTTTTGCTGTTTTTATGGATTTGAACATAATCATTTGCGTTTTAGGATTATTAGCATGCGTTTTGATGTAACTGGTGGTATTATGTTATTGATAACTTTCAGAATGCGTTTTATTATGTTTTAACATGCGTTTTGATGTAACTGGTGGTATTATGCTATTGATAACTTTCACAATGCGTTTTATTATGTTTTAACATGTGTTTTTATGTAACTGGTGGTATTATGTTATTGATAACTTTCACAATGCGTTTTATTATGTTTTAACATGCGTTTTAAGGTCTTTTTGTTGTTTTATGAATACATTAAATAAAAGGCGTTTTATGGTGTTTTATCATGTTGTTTTATGCCAGATCTATCTAACAAAGATGATCAAACTCCAATATACAAACCTGCTGTTGCATCTTCAATGAAACCAGAAGTTGGTATGGTTTTCCCAAGTATAGATCATGCTTTTGAGGATATTCACTTGTTAGCAGGCAATAGAAAGCTTACCCATATTCAGGAAGAAATGATATGTGAATTGTCTTCATTAAACATGGGACCTGTTAAAGCTTTTAATGTGATGAGGACAAAATATGGTGGTTTTGAGAATGTTGGTGCAACTGCAATTGATTGTAAGAACTTTAAGGGTGGGTTGAACTCTTTTATTGGTGAGCACGACGCCGACATGATAGTTTCGAGTTTGAAGGACAAGAAAAAGTATCTTCCTGATTATTCATTTGAGTACTCGGTTGATGATAAGAATGCCCTCACTGGTCTGTTTTGGGCTGATGCTTTGTGTAAAAGGAACTACATGGAGTTTGGCGATGTTATATCTTTCGATGCAACTTTTAACACAAACAAGTATGTCCATTTTTTCAACTTATTTTAATAACTTCATCATCATTTTTAACATGCTAAACTATCATATGTTTCTTTTTACAGGTTAAAATGGTTTTTGTTCCTTTTACAGGAATTGACAATCATTGTAGAAATGTAACTCTCGGGGCTGGATTGTTGTCTTCTGAGACAATAGAATCTTACACCTGGTTATTGGGAGTTTTTGTAAAATCTTTTGGCAAGAAACCAAAAGTTGTAGTCACTGATCAAGATC
Source organism: Ambrosia x helenae (assembly GCA_030844895.1). Classification (NCBI taxonomy): domain Eukaryota; kingdom Viridiplantae; phylum Streptophyta; class Magnoliopsida; order Asterales; family Asteraceae; genus Ambrosia; species Ambrosia x helenae. Next base: position 110,625,646 of record CM061229.1, on the reverse strand, counting down.
CGGCAATGAAAAATGCAATTCAGAAGGTATTTGATACCAGCAGGCGTAGGTTATGCATGCGGCACATTATGAAAAAGGTGTCTGATAAGACAAGTATTCTAAAAATTCTTAATGCGTTTTACTGTTTGCATGCATGCGTTTTACTGTCTGTTTTAACATTTGTTAATATATCATTATATAAAGGGGTTTTGTCAGTTATATTTGCGTTTTACAGTCATGTGTTACTGTTTTTTATATAAAGTCTTATATTTTTCATGATTTGTTTTTATTTTTAGGTTGGTGGCACATTATGCAGCGATGATGAGTTCAAGCGGCGAATTTGTAACATTGTTTGGACCGACTCAATCGGTCCTGAGAAATTTGATTTTGAATGGGATCTTGTGATGAATGATTTCAAGCTTATGGATAATACTTGGTTGACGGATATGTTTAACTTGAGAACAATGTGGATTCCCGCATATTACCGTGATGAACCGATGTCTGGTCTAATGCGGACAACATCTAGATCAAAGAGTGAGAATCATTTTTTTTGTCAAGCGGCGAATTCCCAGCTGACGCTTGTCGAGTTTTTGAACCATTTCGAGACTTCAATGGAAGCTCAGAGGTTTAATCATAGGAAAAACGATCATGATTCAAGGCACACTATTCCTGATTTCTGGACTAGTTTTCCCATTGAGAAAGAAGCATCTCAAATTTTCACGAGGTCTATATTCCTTGATATACAAGAGGAGATTTATGCCGCCTTTGATAGTTTGGTACCTGTTCACACACAAAGGTGTGGTGAATTTTTGAAACTCTTTGTGGATGACCCGAAAGCATATGGGCAAGGTTTTTTAGAGGTAAGTGCGTTTTATGAATTTTATAAATGCGTTTTAGTGGTTTCCATTTTTTACCTTAGGTAATGATCCAATATATATACATACATGCGTTTTACAATGTTTCAAATGCGTTTTAATACATGATTATACATTTTTTACAGGTACTTTTTAAGAAGGATGGTGATGATGTCACTACATTATGCACGTGTAAAAGGTTTGAACAATATGGTTTACTATGTAGGCATATTTTTCTAGTTCTTCGGTCATTTAGAATTCAAAGATTCCCTAAGAAATACATTTTGAAGAGGTGGACAAAAGATGTTGTCCCGAATGAGATAAACCATTCATTTGAGTTACATGAGTTTGGTGATGACAAAAGCAAAGAAGCTAGAAAGATTGCTAGGGAAGTTGTTTTCGCCGGTGAATACCTTGCAAATAATTTGATAACGGACTTAGAGGAATTAAAGCTAGTCAATGAGAAAATGAAAGAAATGATCAACAAGGTGGACGAACGTCGGTTTAGTAGACCAACTCAAAAGAAGTACGATCGATACTCTAGTTTGCTCGGGTATGACAAGCCGACGGAAACTATTGTCCGTTTGCCAAATGGTATAAAAAATAAAGGTAGGGGTTCACACAAGCGAATCAAATCTAGCAAAGAAAAAGTTATAAGTCGTATGGGTAAAAGGAAAAGAACATGTAACATTTGTGGGGAGATAGGACATGATCGTCGGAAACACAAGTTAAAAAACACACTGTTACAAGATGAAAATGTGACATCCGTCACTTTTCCTTTATTTTTATACATAATAATAAAAATAATAATAATAATAATAATAATAATAATAATAATAATAATAATAAAAATTCAGATTCTTAGTTATGTAAAATTCATTTTTTTGAAAACAATAACAAACTATATCTATCATCTTTTACCCAAGTCCCAAAACCCAACTTTCCCTTTAAAATTTTCGGCCCAATACTCCAAGTCCAGCCCAACCCACTAACACCCTTCTTCTTCCCTTTCTTCCTTTCTCTGATTACGCGACTGCACACTAGAGGGTTGACCAATTTGCCTTCAACATTGACCTTTCAAAATCAAGCTAAATACTAGGAATTTATTTCGTACAATGACTGATATAGACTTCCTGATTTTAATCAATCAGTTATCGCGAACCATCAGCTCATCCGAGCATAATTCATGCGGTTTTTGACCAAACCTTAATCAAGAGTCAAGACCTTCCATATTCGCGTATGTAGTATAAATAGAGACATCCTGAAGCATCTCCTTGTGCCGAAAACAAGACCCCTATCCTCAATTATCTCTAAATCTCTGTTTAATATTCAAATCATGCCCGGTTTGACTTTATTGTTGACCATTCATCCATAGTCTTTAAACGCGTGATAAGGTAACAATTCACACTTTGGTTTTGTTTATCGACCACTGACAGACAATAGCCCCAACAAATCAGAGGCTATTGTCTGTTAATTGCAAGTATTAGATGGTTAGGGTTCATGTGATACGATTGGGGAAGATGACTGTAAGTCATCTCTGTTTATAAATAACGCGTATAGAAAACTAACACATCTGATCATTAGATCAACTGGTGGAACGGTCAACACTTTGAAACTCTGGGCCGGCTTGTGTCTGGGTTCGACTCCAGGCATGAGCATTCTTTTTTTATATGGCTATATTTTAAATTAAGGAACCTATATATTTATTTGGAACCAAACATAAACGTTCTCAGGGTCTAGCCCAGCTGGTGGCTAGGCTTGTGATTAAGATCGAACCGGTCCCAGACCTGGGTTCGATTCCCAGCATCAACAATTCTTTTTTTTCAACATTTAAGCTTACATTTATTTACTTGCATTTTTAAAATTAGTTTTAAAATACTAAAACAACTTTATAAATTCTACAAAATTTATTCTAAGTCAGTTTTATGATGAAGTTTAATATCCAATTTTTAGTTTTTCAAAAATAATTTATTTAATATATATTATAAATATTACAAGTTTATTAAATTAAAATTATAAAATTCTATAAAAATATCAAAACGACTTTGTAAAATTCCACAAAAATTATTCTAAGTTTATAAATCAATAAGCATTTCTGAAATGATTTTTATTTCAGAAAATCGTTTACTAAATATTTTTAATCAATTTTTATTTGTTTTAATCATAAATAAATTATAATAAATTCATTTTTCAATATTTTTGTACCAAAATTTTACATAAATTATTTTTATTTATTTGGAACAGAAATACAATTTTTAATTCAAGAATTCTTTAATTTTAATATTTTTAGATATTAAAATCATATTTTAACAATTTGAAATAAATAGATTAAATATTCTATTTTCAAGAAAATAATTTTATAAAAATTATTTTCATACTAAAAACTTTACATTGTGACCATCTTTTAACTTAAAATTTACAAAAAAAAAATATTTATTTATTTGTTAAATTTCTTATATTTAATAAACAAATTGATTATTAATCAAATAAATACGTATCTCCAATTCGGAACCCTAGAAAATACTTATAGACTAGATAGACTTAGACTTATTTGTTACATTATACATAGGGTGATACTTGGCAACGTTGGAATACACTTATTCAATTACACAAGACTTAACACCTTGCTAAGGTGAGTATTACTTATCCTCTTTTTCGTTTTTACAACTTTTGGGGTGATTCATGCACAAGTATACAAAACCTTCATATTCATTTACACATACATTTTTATTCATTTACAATTCATATACGTGTCTTGATTATCTTTGTGCTTATGTTTGAACATGAACGTAGCTTACATACAAAATCATACATCTAGACATAACTTATGTTATGGTGCTCTTTACACATAGACGTAACTTATGTTACGGTGCTCATTTAGACATAACTTTGTGTTATGGTGCTCTTTTAGACTCACACGTGTTGAGGTGCTCATTATCAATTACATTGTACAAACTTTACATTTGATCTTTGTCTTGTTTGGTTACTTGCGTGTTTACATAATGCCTTGGTGATGCTAGACACATGAATTGTACTACTTTTCAAAACTTATACTATATGTACAAAACTAAGTAGTACTCACCAACATCATATGTTGACAAAATTATTTTCGTGCATGTTTCAGGATAAGCTGCTTGACGCTTCACATAGGACTTTGGACTTAGATTAAATCAATCAATTACCTGTATTTTTGTTGTTTTGTATTTAAATTCCACATGTCGTAAAACAATATTCAATAATCATATATTTACATTTTAGTACCATGAGCTTTTGAACAATCGTCAGTACGTGGCACCTCGATGATTCCGCCATCGGTTGGGGTGTTACAGATTGGTATCAGAGCCATGGTTATAGGGAACTAGGTTATTAGATAAAAAGGCCTAGACTATAACCGAACTTCAACTTTCATGCATAATAATTCCTGAATTACCCTACCCCTCATTTCCCTCTACTTTCCTTCTTCTATCTTTCCCTTCTTCTCTCTCTCCATTCTTCTCATCCTTCATCATGGTGCATAGAGATGGTGTCCTACAGGGAGTGGAAAGTTTACATCATCGTGGAACGGAGGCAGTACCCTTCATGAAGACACTCTTAGGCATGATGCCTGCCCTTATTTTGCTCCTTCAAAGATGTTGAGCTTTAATGAGTGTGATAGAACACGTGCAATCTGGAATGGTGGACGCCTGTACACTGGGTTTTCTGGCATAGGCAAGCATAGCGCATAAATCCATTTACGGACCTGTTATGCTTACCTGGGGATTCCTGGAGTGAGTGTCCACTTATAGGCTAAAGCATGTCTTCTTTGATCACCATTGGGTTCAACTCCTTTGAAAAGTCAACGTTCTTGTTGGGCTTTACAGCTAGACAAGGGCACTCCAAGCATCTTATGCAAGTTTTTCAATAATACCCTCTTGTTTCATATACAATATTTTGTATTTCATGATTTTCATATATTGCTTACAAGTTCATACTTTCATAATCATCTGTACGGTTATACACTTACATTTTCTAATCTCATGATTATTCATTGACTACCTCATAGATGTCTGCTCGCCGCATGCTCCGTGATGCCAGCCAACGTCCTGTTCGTGCTTCTGGACAACGTTCTGATCGTCGCCTCGCATCTTTAGTCGCCGAGCAAATTGCTGCAGTGATCCCAAACCTTGTCAGTGAGATAACCCAGAATAGTAACAGTGCCAACACAGGAAGTACGACTCAATTTCGGTGCACTTTCAAACACTTTAACTCCTGCAACCCCACAAAATTCACTGGTGAGGAGGGTGCTACTGGCCTACTCCAATGGTTTGAAAGTATGGAAAGCACCTTCGTGAACAGTGAGTGTCCTGAAGAACTCCGTGTTCGCTATGCTACTAGTGTCCTTCAAAAGGGAGCGCTAACCTGGTGGAATGGCGAAAAGCGCAATCGAGGAGCTGATGTTGCTTTATCTTTATCTTGGACTAAGGTTAAGGAACTCATGATCGCCAAATTCTGCCCTAGGAACGAAATCAGGAAACTAGAGGAAGAGTTCCATGGGTTGAAACAAGACAGTGGTGAGAATCTTGCATATAATATTCGATATCACAAACTTAGCATACTGGTTCCACACATGGTCACCCCGGTCTCTCGAGCAATCGAAAAATATATCGAGGGATTACTAGACCTGATTCAAGACGTTGTCACTGGAGGCAAAGCCACTACGGTAGAAGAAGCCATCCAACTTGCAGCCACTTTGACAGACAAACATGTAAGGAAAGGAAACCTGGTTAGGAAGGGCACCAAGACGCCTGCTGAGAAAATCACCCATGTTGTTGAATCATCTAAGACCGTTTTAGCAAAGGCCGCCACTACTGCTTCGAACTCTAAGAAACGAATGGGCGATAATCAGAACCATGCTGTTGTGGATCCTGTGACTCAACCCCCTATCAAGAAAGCCTACACGGGAACCCATCCTCAATGCAACACTTGCAAGTATCATCACCATGCAAGTCTTCCATGTCGTCAATGCACTAGATGTGGAAGGTTTGGACACTTTGTCACCACTTGTCGAGTAATGGTTGGGACACAAGGTAATCATCAAACAGCTGCTCAGGAACCACTACAGATTACTAACGGTCGGGCATGTTATCATTGTAGAGACCCTAACCACATGCGACCTCAATGCCCTAATTGAATAATGTAAACCTGGTGGCACATGGACGAGCTTTCAATATCAATATCAACGAAGCAGACGGTCAGGATGACGTTAATCCCACTGGCTAAGCCATGGATGGAATCTTCTTAAGACTCGGGAATCCAACACTTGCGTTTTCATTTTCTTGATCCTATTATCATTTTGTACCCAATTTTGTCGCACTCGTTAGCATATAACATCTAGAAATTTCCTTGCATACTATTGTGTACGAACACAGATTGGAAATTTATCATATTTGATTATGTTTAAAGACTCTACCTTACATTTGTTTGAAACATTTGGATTTGATTTCCATGAAATCAAACTACTAAAAACTCGATACTTGATCCTACATCATGGTTTGATATATGAAACTTTTCCCTTAATCTGACTATCCATTGAACATGATACTCGTAAACTATTTCTATAGGCCACTAAGATAACACTTACACTTAATGGTTGTAGTACCTACAAACTTGCTTGCATGTGTGTATTATCCACGCAACTCAGATAAACATTTCATTTAAAGGGCTCCTCGGACGAGTGGTAGCCCATACTTAGATACTGTTATGCTTACAAGTCGTTACAAACCAATGCAATTGACCTCGTTATTACATAGCCTCATTTCATTAATAAACGTGTTGTTGTGTCATCTTCTTGTGAAACTTATTTGCTTTAATGTGTGTTAGATTAGGATCATAGAAGGACATAAAACCCTAATGTAAGGTAAATTGATGATTCCGGTCCGGAACGTAATCATGAATTTACAGGTACGTTAGGGTAGTGTGAAATTCTATTAGAGTTTTTGGTAGGCGTCCAGTACGTTTTCAAGGTATCAAAGGTGTGGTGGGTTAGCTGCGGTACACCCTGTATACAAACACTAATGATGCATTGAAAGTGATACTGGAAGTCGGACCAGGAACAAACTCTAGTTACTTGGTAGTTCATTTGGTCTTTCTATAGTCAATCAACTCGTACATTTATTTTAAGATTCCTAAAACTTGCAATTTAAGTGATTTACTAGATTCTTATTCTCCTTATTATTCGAGACGAACCTAATCCAAATCCTTAAATCACACCTATCAAACCGCGTATCCAAATCATTCGAATTTTCCAAACCACTGCTACCTTAATTTCTACCCAAACATCCATAACCCTATGTTTCAAATAACTTCGGGACGAAGTTTCTAAAAGTAGGGGATGCTGTGACATCCGTCACTTTTCCTTTATTTTTATACATAATAATAATAATAATAATAATAATAATAATAATAATAATAAAAAAATTCAGATTCTTAGTTATGTAAAATTCATTTTTTTGAAAACTATAACAAACTATATCTATCATCTTTTACCCAAGTCCCAAAACCCAACTTTCCCTTTAAAATTTTCGGCCCAATACTCCAAGTCCAGCCCAACCCACTAACACCCTTCTTCTTCCCTTCCTTCCTTTCTCTGATTACGCGACTGCACACTAGAGGGTTGACCAATTTGCCTTCAACATTGACCTTTCAAAATCAAGCTAAATACTAGGAATTTATTTCGTACGATGACTGATATAGACTTCCTGATTTTAATCAATCAGTTATCGCGAACCATCAGCTCATCCGAGCATAATTCATGCGGTTTTTGACCAAACCTTAATCAAGAGTCAAGACCTTCCATATTCGCGTATGTAGTATAAATAGAGACATCCCGAAGCATCTCCTTGTGCCGAAAACAAGACCCCTATCCTCAATTATCTCTAAATCTCTGTTTAATATTCAAATCATGACCGGTTTGACTTTATTGTTGACCATTCATCCATAGTATTTAAACGCGTGATAAGGTAACAATTCACACTTTGGTTTTGTTTATCGACCACTGACAGACAATAGCCCCAACAAATCAGAGGCTATTGTCTGTTAATTGCAAGTATTAGATGGTTAGGGTTCATGTGATACGATTGGGGAAGATGACTGTAAGTCATCTCTGTTTATAAATAACGCGTATAGAAAACTAACACATCTGATCATTAGATCAACTGGTGGAACGGTCAACACTTTGAAACTCTGGGCCGGCTTGTGTCTGGGTTCGACTCCAGGCACGAGCATTCTTTTTTTATATGGCTATATTTTAAATTAAGGAACCTATATATTTATTTGGAACCAAACATAAACGTTCTCAGGGTCTAGCCCAGCTGGTGGCTAGGCTTGTGATTAAGCTCGAACCGGTCCCAGACCTGGGTTCGATTCCCAGCATCAACAATTCTTTTTTTTCAACATTTAAGCTTACATTTATTTACTTGCAATTTTAAAATTAGTTTTAAAATACTAAAACAACTTTATAAATTCTACAAAATTTATTCTAAGTCAGTTTTATGATGAAGTTTAATATCCAATTTTTAGTTTTTCAAAAATAATTTATTTAATATATATTATAAATATTACAAGTTTATTAAATTAAAATTATAAAATTCTATAAAAATATCAAAACGACTTTGTAAAATTCCAAAAAAATTATTCTAAGTTTATAAATCAATAAGCATTTCTGAAATGATTTTTATTTCAGAAAAATCGTTTACTAAATATTTTTAATCAATTTTTATTCGTTTTAATCATAAATAAATTATAATAAATTCATTTTCCAATATTTTTGTACCAAAATTTTACATAAATTATTTTTTATTTATTTGGAACAGAAATACAATTTTTAATTCAAGAATTCTTTAATTTTTATATTTTTAGATATTAAAATCATATTTTGACAATTTGAAATAAATATATTAAATATTCTATTTTCAAGAAAATAATTTTATAAAAATTATTTTCATACTAAAAACTTTACATTGTGACCATCTTTTAACTTAAAATTTACAAAAAAAAAATTATTTATTTATTTGTTAAATTTCTTATATTTAATAAACAAATTGATTATTAATCAAATAAATACGTATCCCCAATTCGGAACCCTAGAAAATACTTATAGACTAGATAGACTTAGACTTATTTGTTACATTATACATAGGGTGATACTTGGCAACGTTGGAATACACTTATTCAATTACACAAGACTTAACACCTTGCTAAGGTGAGTATTACTTATCCCCTTTTTCGTTTTTACAACTTTTGGGGTGATTCATGCACAAGTATACAAAACCTTCATATTCATTTACACATACATTTTTATTCATTTACAATTCATATACGTGTCTTGATTATCTTTGTGCTTATGTTTGAACATGAACGTAGCTTACATACAAAATCATACATCTAGACATAACTTATGTTATGGTGCTCTTTACACATAGACGTAACTTATGTTACGGTGCTCATTTAGACATAAATTTGTGTTATGGTGCTCTTTTAGACTCACACGTGTTGAGGTGCTCATTATCAATTACATTGTACAAACTTTACATTTGATCTTTGTCTTGTTTGGTTACTTGCGTGTTTACATAATGCCTTGGTGATGCTAGACACATGAATTGTACTACTTTTCAAAACTTATACTATATGTACAAAACTAAGTAGTACTCACCAACATCATATGTTGACAAAATTATTTTCGTGCATGTTTCAGGATAAGCTGCTTGACGCTTCACATAGGACTTTGGACTTAGATTAAATCAATCAATTACCTGTATTTTTGTTGTTTTGTATTTAAATTCCACATGTCGTAAAACAATATTCAATAATCATATATTTACATTTTAGTACCATGAGCTTTTGAACAATCGTCACTACGTGGCACCTCGATGATTCCGCCATCGGTTGGGGTGTTACAGAAAATGAGGAAGATGAAAATGCAGAAGACCAAGGAATTGAGCATCAGGAAGTTGAAGACCAAGTGGATGAGGAGTGATTTTTAGGATTTTAGTATTTTGCGTTTTAGCTTTAATGAATGCGTTTTAGTATACTATAAACAGTTTGCAGAATTTATAGTGTTTTAATGACTGCGTTTTATGAATTCATAAATGCGTTTTATTAAATTTTTTAAATAGTTTATTGAATGCGTTTTATGTTTTTATTGGATAATAAACACTTATATATATAATCATTTATTACACAAAGTCAAATACTTGCTAGTTTCTTACATATGACATACATCACCACCCATACCCCATTCTTAAACATCCAGAAACCCAAAAAAAACCCAAAAATCACATCCAAGAAAACATCTAAAACATATTAAACATACTAACTTAAAACCCAAAAAAACCACAAACAAGAGTTATCAACAAACCACCCACCACATTCACAAATCTCCAAAAAAACTACCATCTGATCAAAACCACCAACCCCATTCATTCTTTGTTGTTTAAGATTTTATCCCTTCCCTTTCACTTAGCTTCCATGTTTGACCAGATGGATTCTTCTGTGTTCTTCAGACTATGATAGATCAAATCATCAAAAGATTCTTGTTGTTTGATGACTTCTAAAGCTTGATCTCGGAACTTGGATTCTGGTTCACCTAGTAGCATTTCATGGGCATCTAAGTTTTTTTTAGACTGTCTGAGCACCTCCTTCTGAACACACATCACCGAACAAGATGACTTGATATCATTCTTTACTTCAGTTGTAGAATCGACCATGATTACTGTTTTCACTTGGATGTTGTTGATTGCATTCTCAATGTTGTTCGCCATTTTTGTTTACTGGTTTTTTTTAGCTAATGTTTGAAAATGACTTACTCTGTTTTTTATCTTCATTTATATAGACAATCAGGGTAATCGATTTTATGACATGGTAGTTGAAGATACTAACCATTCATTTAATTTTATTTAGATATCAATCAAATCATTTACAACTTGCATTTTTATATTTTAAAATCACCTGACACTTTGAAAAACCAAAAGAATGCGTTTTAAATAAAGACACTTTGCTTTTTAAGATGATAGTAAACATAGAGATCAATTACAAAGAGATTTGGTAGTTGAATACTTAATTTATACTAAAGGACAATCACATCATATCAACTTGCATAGTATAATAATTTTCTTTCATTTATTACAATAACAGAGTTTAATAATAATTACACCTATTTCACTATTTTTATTAAAAAAAATTACATATATCCAAACAATTTTCTTTACTATGCACAAAATGAAATATTCAAAGATTTTCCAAAAACAGTAAAACATGTGACTCTTGATTGCCCTTTTTAGTGCTTTGTTACAAGCTGATTATTTATTTTGGTAATAATGCATGCGTTTTATCACACAAATGCATGCGTTTTATGTTTTTTTATCAGAACCTGTTGCACACAGTATTACATGTGATTATATTTTGTCATTTTGTATATCATGCTTTCTATATTATCCTCAACATGTACACTTTCATTTCACACCACAAATATTACATATAATAACAATTTCATCTTCATCATCATCCAATACAAGATCTCTTTTTATAAAGAGGATTGAGGAACAAATTCTCAAGGATCATTCTTGTGAGAGTGTTTTGATGGATGATTTGAATAATGTCCATGAACGCATGTCCAGAAAAGATGAAGTTTGCAACATTCTCAAGGCGATACCAGATTCTAGTCTTCATGAATTGGCATTGATGTTCATGATTGATGGAAAACAAAGAGATACGAATCTTGTCGAAGAGCTTACTAAATCCATTGCTCTTTTGAGGTGTTCAATGGAAATGAAGATCAAGTTTCTCATATCACTTTAAACCTTCTAGCCTTTGTTTCTATGTTACCTTTCTCCAACTTTAACATCATGTGTTTTGTTTGTGTTGTTTTGTTTGTTTCACTATGTAAAATGTGTTGAATAATAATGTACTTGCGTTTTATCTAATAATGAAGGCGTTTTATTAAAATATATACAGTTAAATTGCCTTCTATATTTATTTAATGCATTTTAGTACCTATTACATGCGTTTTACAAACCTTTTAAAATAAACCATAAACTGAAAACAAAACAAACATAAGCAGAAACATTCATTTAACAAACCAACAAGAGATGTTCATGTCTACCAGTTGTAAAATTAAGAAACTTATTGATTTTAAACATTTAGCTCACACTATCTACTCGCTTCAGCATTTTTTTTGTAAGCATTTGCCAACATCTTTTCCCTGTAAGGTCGTTTGCTAAATTTATGAGCCTCTTTGATAGCGTCATCCCTTGCCCTGTTGTGCTCGCTAAGGATCAACTTTGCAACATACTTGAACCTCAACGAGTCTAACTGCTTGTTTTGTAGTTCCGACTCATTAACAAAACCAGCTTTCCAATTTTTATTCCCTTTATACGTTTCCATGTGCCGTATTGCAAATATACCGCAGTCTTCCATGTTTTCTTTAGTCCTCCAAGGCATTTGTCTCCTATGTATTGGCGCCCTGTCAATCAGTTCAATTCCACGGCTCCTCGCACACAATGTTCTCAAAGTTAGGTACAATGTATGTTTCTACACACAATAAAACAAGAAAAACTTAATCAGGGTCCAATAATATATTTACAGATTATATTACTTTTTTTTTTGGAATTTAACTTTCATTAAAAAACAAACGGGGGCGCCCCTTCATATCTCTTCTTAAAATCTGGTTCATTCGATGAGTTATCAACTAACTCAACAAAACCAATCCTCACATCAAAACACATAAGATAGAAATGCTTATTTAATAGCAAAGGCACTATAATGCTGTCAAATTCATCCAGATTTTTGACATTGCACTTCCTCATTATGTCTTGCAAGTTGCTTCTAAAAACCCTAACCCTTTCAGCTTCAGAGACCCCTTCCTTGTAATAGTTTGCTGGCTGTATTTGTAAAACGAGTAAGGGTCATTTCTGTACATTATAAAAAATAAGGAAAGAAAAATTTATAAATGCGTTTTATACTTACTAAATGCGTTTTATTGTATGTATACATACTATTTTGCATTATATATGCTTTTTAAACCATGTTGCATAGTATTATTATTAGAAGCGTTTTGATATACCCTATCTTATTTTCACAATCATGGTTATGCATCAGTAAAACACATTTACTACTAATATTAGATGCATTTTGATATATCCATTGCTTGTTATCAGTATGATACTTCTATAGCAGTAAAACGCCTTAACTAATCCAATCCAAACAATTAAAACGCCTTTACTAATTTTACCATTATCGTAGTGCTGCAATAAAGCCTGTAAACTTCATCTTCATTTACTTTTGTCTCCTCATAATTGAGCAGCTCTGTATATGCATCCAGTGCGTTAGTGTGCAACCAAATACCGGGGTAGAAACTTTCAAGAACAGCCTTATATATCAATGTCCCCGCATCCGTTCTGTATACCACTTTCCTGAAAGTTATAAACGAAATATTAGTTTTTTACAAAATATATTCTAAACACATAAATATCACTTACATTTTTTCCCTTGTTGGTGCCATCATGTACTCTGCCATCATCTTCTCATCTTGTGTTAGAGGCTCCAAGAGTGACACTTTTTTCCCAATGTAAGGAGATTTTAAAGCCCAAGACGGATTCTTATTTCTGACTGGCCTACCAGCATTAACATCATCAGCCTTGTCCTTTCCTTTTTTTTTCGAATGATTTGATCCTTTGGTGTTTCAGGATCCTTTTCCTGCTCTCCTTGTAGCAAAGGCACAGTGGCTAGAACTTCTGGAAAATTCAGTTGGTCTTCGACTTCATCATGTTGTTCGTCCCCAATGTTTGCTTCCCTTATACCAAATACACCTGGCTCTATTGTTTGTATCATAGCAAGTGCTGTATCACTTATACCATCGTCTTCAAATACTTCTTCAATAACACTAGCCTTATCAACATTATCTTCCGCCACCTTTGCTGACTCCCCCACAACATTCTTATCAGCCCTATCAAGATTTTCATCAACATTCTTAAGCCCTGAAACAGTTTCATCAGGCCCCACTTTTGTGTTGTCTTCAAGATTTACAATCTGTCATAAAAAAACAACAAATGCGTTTTAGGTTTTATACAAATGCGTTTTACAAATACTTGCATACTGTCAATAAAACAATAATTGTGTTTTAGGATTTAAACAAATGCGTTTTAATTACCTGTTCAGCCATACTTTCATTCTGTCCACTTTGATCTCCACCCTTCTTCTTCCGACCATGCCCATATCGTTTGTATCCTACCAATGTTTTTGTGGTCACAGATGGGACCATCTCCGCCGCCTGTTCTTCTTCAACAACCCTATCATCATCACCACCCAATTGGTCACCCAAATCTCCAAAACCTTGATTGTCTTCTAGGCCGACCACATTTTCATCAGCATCTTTTTGTTCAGCAACATCGTCTCTTTTCGAAGACTTACCTCTTATGTCGTCCCATTTCTGGCACCTATCGATCAATTCCCTAGACCAGAAATACTTCTCTCTTGCCTGTGAAACCATATCATCCATTTGCTCTTGGATGTCCAGATACTTTTTAATGTTCTTGTCCATTTTTTTCATCCAAACCTGCCAGGAAACCATAAAATGCGTTTTAGTTTTACCAAATGCGTTTTATAAATATATATATATATATATAACTTTTGATGTATAAAACAACCATTTGTCAGATATACATACCTTCTTAGCTTTCGTAGCTGCCTCAAATTGTTCTTTATCACATTCAACCCCGCTTAGCTGTGGTGGTGTTGCACAATATTCAAACATTTGTTGGGTTTGTGTTCCCATGTCAAAATCTCGCCAATCTAGGTTGTCATAATCTGCTTCCTCCTCATCAACCTCTTTTTCATGCAAGCCCGCCAAAACATCCACAGCGTCCTTCACCGTTTCACTCACTCCTTTTTCCGAGCTTCTTTTTTCACTCTCCTCATTTCCTTCAATATTATCATCCTCATTTCCTTCAACATTATCATCCTCGTCGATATCTGTCAAAGGCCCATTATTGTATATATAACTTTCCATATCCTGCAACGATGAAGATGTAATGTAACTAATTGCAAGAGTCTTCACAATTTTTGGATTATGCCTTTTGTTGTATTCATGGGTGTAAATAACCTGCACATAGTAACAACTTAAGTTTTAAATAATTAACAAATTTTAAAAACAATGCATGTGTTTTATTAAATAACAAATGCGTTTTTCTTTCCCTACTTTTATTTTTATTTTCTTTGATGGTTTAACAAAATCATCATCTGAATCACTCTCCGAATCTTCCTTATTTTGTTTCTTTCTCTTTTTCTCTTTATGGACATTTTCCTTTTGAACAACCTTTTTTGGTTTATCTATATCTTTCTTTAAGTTTCTCAAATCTTTTAAAGGAGTTTGGAAATCATCATCAGACCCTGTATCCCTTGGTTGTTCTGCTTAAGACATCAAAACAAACACAACAATGCACAATTTTACATTTAGGATAAAACCATGTTGCAAACTACAATGGGTTAATGCGTTTTATTATGTCACTGAAGGCGTTTTACTTCATACTATGACAGTCTGAGTAACATTAGTAAAACGCATTCATAATTAATTAAAACGCCTTCTTAATCACATTCATCCATATTCTAAAACACCAAACCATCATATATATCAGTAACATCAGTAAAACGCCTTCATAAACTTATAAAAAAACCTTAAAACGCCTTCATAAATATATAATCACATTCATTCAACTTATTCATCCTTTATTCCTTAAAACGCATTTACTTATTACATCAAAACGCAGTCACTTATAAACATAGCATCAACCATACACATCATCATCAAAACGCCTTTACTAATTCAATCACATCATCTAAAACGCCTTTAATATTTTGTCATCAGTATGCTAGTTCTATTATTTACAAATTTCAGGCAAAACGCCTTTACTAATCTCAATAATTTGATTATTAATTCAAAACGCATATACTTGATTTATGACATAATACTGACTACAAATATCATAAAACCGCTAAAACGCCTTTACTAATTCAATCAAAACCTCTAAAACGCCTTTACTAATTCAATCAAAACCTCTAAAACGCCTTCAATAACTTTACCACAGTTCTTCAAAAAATTTGTGTTTATCATTCAACAAATCAAAAAACGCATCTACTAATAACATAAAACGTGTTTGAATCATACCTTTATTCGTTTGTTTTGAAGGTCTGTCATGACACTTCTTGCTTCTTCGTTCTTTCCCATCATCTGTATTGTTTTTTTAGGGTTTTTACAATTAACAACCACAATTGTTTCAATTATTGAAATACATGCAAACTAAAGTAAAACCATGATCAATTCCTTACTTGATTTGCGTTTTGGAGCCATATTTCTGCTACGATCAAATGTTTTTTCGCCTTTAATCAGTTGCTCTGTTTTGGGTTTTCGTCGTCAGAGTTTTAGTTTTGTGAATTGGACGATTGTAGCACTTGATTTTGGTAACCGTCCATAAATGAGATGCTTGGGCGCTATTATTAAAAATTTCAAATTATTAGAATTGCAATTTGTCTACTTTACCCTCATATTGATAACTGTCATTAAAAACAAACGTGGGTAATTAATGTACGATGATCTCAGATTAAAACGCAATGGAGGGTCAGAATCCCTTCTTACACTTTGTATTTTAAGGGGACTTTGTACAATAGCCTCTCTCTATTTTCAAAAGTATTTTTTTTCAAGATAATGTAGCCTGAAGGCTACAATATTGCCTGCCTAAAGGCCAGACGAACATTAAACACGTATGCACATAGGCAAACAAGTAATATTCAACACTAACTAACAAAATCACATTTTGTTATCCTTCAAAAATCATGCAAGTAATATTAGTCACTTGCATGCTACTACATAAAACTTTACAAATGTTACAACTCAAAAATATATGAAAACATTTAAAAATTTCCACATAAAAACTCACTTGAACGCATTACACTGTTAGAGTCTCTTGCTCACCAATAGACAACACAACTATCAGAATAATGTTTTCACACCACTTTAGCATCTACGCTAAACTCAGATCATAAGACATGATACCTTAACCCATACTCGACGTTGTAACTCAACATGTGTTACTCAAGTTTTTTGTAGCAATCGGGTCTTTTAGATTGCTAAAAGAGTAAAAGGTAACCATTTAGAAACTGTATCTTGAATCTTGATCGAGCTGTGAATTTGAATATCGGGCTATGACTAACGTTGTTGCTAAGATTGTGTGAATCGCCCATGTCCTAAGCGAATTACATCCAAATCGACCTACACTTCTTTGTGACAATTTCAACACCATCTTTCTTAGTAATAATCATGAATTCTCACAAAAGGGCCTTTATTTAAGGCCCTATCTATTGGCACCCCCACCTTGTCTATCTAAACCCCCCAGCCGCCTTCAAAGCGCTGAGCTTTGGGCAAAGCTCAGTGCTTTGAACCCAAAAGCTAACAACATCAGGTGGTATCAGGTGGGGGGCCTTGGGATTGGTGTTAAGCGCTGAGCTTTGAGCAAAGCTCAGTGTTTTGAAGTACAAAAGCTGATGGGGTCTTGGGATTGGTGTGATAGGGTGTTGGGTTGGGTTTTTTTTGGGTGTTTTGGGTGGGGTTTTGGTTGTTTTTTGTATGATTTTTTTTTGTGGGGTTTTTTTGGTGTTTGTTTTTTTTAAGACTTTTTTTTTTAAGTTTGCAAATAATAATAATAAGGTAATACTAATTACTATATATTAATTTGCAAACTACTTTGAATAGTAGTTTGCAAATGAATAGTAAAATATTATTATTTTATTTATATTATTACTAGGTTTGAGACCCGTGGGGACCCACGGTGCAAACCATAGTAAATAAAAAAAGTATATTAAACTAAGAGTTGTATTATTCAAGTTTAGTGGATACAAACGTAAAGTTTTAAGAATAACGGTTAGCCTGGTATATTTTTTCTTATATAAACGTCATGTTTCAATGTTGCGTTGATATGAAATGGGTATTAAAATTAAAACTACTATATAACTATGGTTATCATGTAAAAGTGGATATTTTTTGTAAGTTATAAGTAACGTTAATAATGAAAATCGATTACCTATTATGATCAGTACTCAACCAAAGTATAAACTTTAACAAAAAATAACAAAAGGTATGAATACATTGTGTTTTTGTAAATGACTTTTTATCATATTTTTATTTTTAATGTAATTGTAATTAGAACATAAGTTGTTTTATTGACCAATGGCAACACACTGTTCAAAAGCACCAAAAAAAAAAGAAAGTTTAAAATAATACTTTATTATTGAAGTTGTATATACATAACGTCAATAAAGATAAGTAAAAAATTGCATCAAAATTACTCACATTATTCATAAATCCTGAAAGACTTCTTTGTACACAACGTTTGATGTTTTGTTCGTCAATTCACCATTTTCATCTACTATAACTATCTTCAGTCCATCTCGACTTCTGACTCTTGATAGCGCAACATACAACTGCCAGTGTGAAAAAACTGGATCCTTCAAATACAACCCAACTCTGGATAAGGATTGTCCTTGACTTTTGTTTATTGTCATTGCGAAAGAAACAGCAAGTGGAAATTGCCTTCTGTTAAATTTAAAAGGAATTTTCTTATCCGAGGGGGATAAAGTAATTCTTGGAATAAAAGTTCGCATTCCAATGTTACTTCCTGATATGATTTTCGCTTCAATGACACGTTTTCTCATTTTAACAACTTGTAACCTTGTCCCATTGCACAAACCGCTTTTCTGATCAATGTTTCTAAGTAACATTACGGGAACGCCAACTTTCAAAACCAAACGATGGTTTGGTATTCCAGAAAACTTAAGACCATTCAGGACATCAGGAGAAACTAATCTTTCATCAACCTGTTTGTTAACATCTTCGGACCGGCAAACACTATCCGAACTTAGATCCTCAACTTCGTCACCGGGAAACATTGAAAGTAATATATCATTAATTTCATGAACAACTTCATTCTTCGGTGCCAATATAGCTCGATCTTGAAAATAAGTCGGAATGTGGATGTTATCCAAAAGTGACGGATAAACAAAGGCTATCAAATCAGAAACAGGATCCGAAGATTGAGAAATAAGTAAGTCATCAGGTATCAAAATAACATACTGATCATCGCTTATTGTATCAACCTTTCCTTCTCCTATATCCAGAAGCCAAGATGCAAACTTTTTAGTTTCCTCAATATCAGAACTGCAGCTTCCTGAAAGCAACCTCATATTTTTTGTTAATTCTAAAACAGTGCATTTGTGCCAAATGTATGATGAACTTAAAGAGGCATTAACAATGTCATGCCTAGTTCCATTTGGTACAACTGGTAGAATTTGCCTAAAGTCACCCCCAAACACAACAACCTTTCCACCAAATAACAAATCAGACGACTCATCAGCATGTACACCAAATACATCTTTTAAACTTCGATCTAGTGCTTCAAAAGAATGTTTATGAGTCATGGGTGCTTCATCCCATATAATCAAGTCAGTTTGTTTAACCAGCTGTGCAACATCACTATTAGGTGGTATGTAGCACATAGAATCTTCAGTTAGGTTTATAGGAATACGAAACCTGGAATGTGCTGTCCTACCACCGGCCAATAGCAAAGATGCGATACCACTCGAAGCAACATTCAAAACAATCTTTCTTTTACATCTTATGGATGAAGATAGAGTCTTCCATAGGAACGTTTTACCCGTACCACCGTAACCATAAACAAAAAAAAAACCCTCCTTTCTTCTCTTCAACAGATTTAATTACACAGTTATAAATATTTTTTTGTTCATCTGTTAAAGAAGAGAACTGAGAATCAAATTCTTCAACCAAACTGTTTGAGTCATAGCCCAACTCCTCACAAATAAGACGATTGTCTAATAATGATAGAAACTCATTCTCAGGATATGGCATACCTACGAAATGTCGTAGACTGCAACTATTACGCAATAAGAACTTCTCAATATCAAGCAAAGCTAAATTCTTAAGTTCATCGTCTGAAAGTATCAAATCTGGGAAACAAAATGTGTTAGAATGGAATATATAGAATAAATTAACATATAAAATGAATAATTGAATATGTGGAACCATTAAAAATAGTATAATTTACATTCCTAATAATTATGAATCATTACAATTTAGTATATGTCCAAAAAATTCTAGAAAATCTATTTTAAAGTACTAATATATTAAAAAAAAAGTTAAAAACCTGGACAGTTTGAATCTATTCTTCTCTTGCGTAAAATGTCATCAGACAAATAATTCCATGTTTCCTCCCACACAATGTCAGGTCTTGACAAACTGTTGGACGCTAAAAGAGTTGCAAATAAGTTCCTTAGATAAGGGCCAGAACCTGCAAAAGCTGCTTCCTTTATTGCTTCAACATATTCTGTATCATCATCCAGGAGTCCCATTGCGTAGCATGCATCCCTAAAAGATGATTGTACTTTCCCATCAACTTTAAGAATATCTTGAAATGATGTTGGTCCTTTAACCTTATTCAAAAGCATTCTCAAAAAATAAGCTTCGCCAACAAAAGCAGGAACTGAATGAATTCGACCAATTGACTTTATTCTTTGCCTAACCTCCCATTTTCGTTCTTGTGCTTATAAACATATTGTGCAGGGAATTGGATGTAAGTTAGTTGCCTTGCATTGGCATCAATTTTGTTGCGTTCCATCCAACCCAAAAACATAGAGGAAGCACAAGAGGGTTTATTGAGAACGTCGTCAATGTCCTACGTAGGATCGAAAACAATTTTTTTGTTCACCGGGTAGATGAAAAGGTAGTCTTATTACAGGAGGTGACCTGTAATGAATATCATATGAGAATATTCTCCATGAAGCCTCACACGCAGAAATATAACGACAATCATAAAATCCTTTTACTTCATCAACAACTTTGTCTTCACCGAGTACTTTCTTGCTTTCCACAAAATTAAGAGTAACTCTATTTGGACCCTTGTTAATGTATTTAAATAAATACTTAATGGATCCAGCTTGGTTACACCATTCAACGTTGATATGAGCCTGGTATCTTTTAAGAAGTGTCTTGTTATATGGAACAACATATCTGTTATCTAATTGCTCACCAGACTTTTCTACAAATGAACCATTATCTCTGCGTCTATACACTGCATAACCTTCAGTATCAATATAAGTCTCATTCTGGAAATTTTTTGGGAAGTTTTTTGAACATTTGTCATTGACCATACACGGACAACTCATGTTCAAAGGACCACAAGGACCGTGAATCATAAATTCACGTACAAGTTCATACAATTCTGGCTCTTCATCTTTATTCGGTATCTCTGCTGAAATGAACTTGTCAATATGGTCAACTGTAGGAAGCTTATAACCAGCAGCCATAAACAAACAAATGTGTGCGTGTGGTAATCCACGTTTTTGAAACTCAACCGTGTATACAGCTGCAAAGTATTGAGACCAAACAAAAGAAAATAAGTTAGAAAGGTTATAAAAAAAATAAATATTGTTGTAATAAAAATTAACTTCATGTGTTCGCACCAGCTTCAACAGTCCCAAATAAGTGTTTATCTTTCCGGTCTTTAATGATGGAATCAAGTTTAATCTTAAACAACCTGCATAAAATGTCTGGCCTATCTTCAGGTCTAAGAGTGGTATCTTGAAGATATCTTCTCATCTCTGGCCATTTAGGATTACAAGTGATTGTAATAAAATAGTCAGGGTATCCGTACCACTTACATATTGCCATTGCGTCTAGATAATTTTGCATCATATATCTAGCGCCACCTGTGAAGGAAGATGGAATAATAACTCGTTGACACATGGTTGATGTTTCTGTTTGTCCTTCTTCTCTTTGTTTGCTTCGGACATTATGCTTCTCACTCCTAAGAACGGTTTGCTTACCCCTAATGTAATTTAGTCTTTCCATCTCAATCATTGTATACGAATCAACTATAAATTGCTGCAAATTTATCTTAAATTCATATACATTATGTATTCACCGTCAACTTTAGATAATCAAGGAGTATAAGTATTTATCTTAATGTATATTTATTGACAGTAAATTCGTATTCAAAGTCAAGGTCAATAAACATATTGACTTTCCTTATACATTATGTGTTTACATATTTATAAGATAAATGTTATATAAGAAAGTCAAAGTCAATAAACATAATGGTTTTTCTAATACATTATGCATTTTGAGTCAATACATAATTAATGGTCTAATTAGATTTGCTGCATATAAATGTGTTTACATTTTTATAACGAAGAATAAACATATATAAGGAAGTCAAAGTCTATACACATATTTAACATTATATAATTTTAGTCAAATTATATAATTACATGTTTTCAAAATTTCCGAATAACAAATGTTTATATTAGGAAGTCAATTTCAATTCTTAAGTTAATATCAAATGGCGAAATATCAATTCCTAAATAATCACGTCTTGCCACCACTAATTAACGTATACACATTCTAACAATTACAACATACCAAATATTCTGTAAAAAGTAAATGTTATTGTATATAATAATGGAATATAGCAATCGATTTTAATGATTATTGACTCACAGTCAATTCGTATTTATTTGATCATATTGACCATAATTAAATTTTAGTCAACCCTATAATTACACGTTTAAATTTCAATTAATACCAAGTTCGAAATTTTATATCACATTCAAAGGTCATCTTGTACTTTTTCATGGAGCTCCATTTAGAATGAGACCATAAATTTCGCCTTACCATGCTTGAAAATTGGATTAAAATAAATTCGTATTCAAAGTCCATATGTTTTTGTAGAAGGAGACCATAAATTTGGCCTTAACATGTATCAATTCCTTATGAATAATGTTAGTAAATTCATATACATTATGTATTCACCGTCAACTTTAGATAATCAAGGAGTATAACTATTTATCTTAATGTATATTTATTGACAGTAAATTCGTATTCAAAGTCAAGGTCAATAAACATATTGACTTTCCTTATACATTATGTGTTTACATATTTATAAGATAAATTTTATATAAGAAAGTCAAAGTCAATAAACATAATGGTTTTTCTAATACATTATGCATTTTGAGTCAATGCATAATTAATGGTCTAATTACATTTGCTGCATATAAATGTGTTTACATTTTTATAACGAAGAATAAACATATATAAGGAAGTCAAAGTCTATACACATATTTAACATTATATAATTTTAGTCAAATTATATAATTACATGTTTTCAAAATTTCCGAATAACAAATGTTTATATTAGGAAGTCAATTTCAATTCTTAAGTTAATATCAAATGGCGAAATTTCAATTCCTAAATAATCACGTCTTGCCACCACTGATTAACGTATACACATTCTAACAATTACAACATACCAAATATTCTGTAAAAATCTAAATGTTATTGTATATAATAATGGAATATAACAATCGATTTTAATGATTATTGACTCACAGTCAATTCGTATTTATTTGATCATATTGACCATAATTAAATTTTAGTCAACCCCATAATTACACGTTTAAATTCCAATTAATACCAAGTTCGAAATTTTATATCACATTCAAAGGTCATCTTGTACTTTTTCATGGAACTCCATTTAGAATGAGACCATAAATTTCGCCTTACCATGCTTGAAAATTGGATTAAAATAAATTCGTATTCAAAGTCCATATGTTTTTGTAGAAGGAGACCATAAACTTGGCCTTAACATGTATCAATTCCTTATGAATAATGTGAGTAAATTCATATACATTATGTATTCATCGTCAACTTTAGATAATCAAGGAGTATAACTATTTATCTTAATGTATATTTATTAACAGTAAATTCGTATTCAAAGTCAAGGTCAATAAACATATTGACTTTCCTTATACATTATGTGTTTACATATTTATAAGATAAATGTTATATAAGAAAGTCAAAGTCAATAAACATAATGGTTTTTCTAATACATTATGCATTTTGAGTCAATACATAATTAATGGTCTAGTTACATTTGCTGCATATAAATGTATTTACATTTTTATAACGAAGAATAAACATATATAAGGAAGTCAAAGTCTATACACATATTTAACATTATATAATTTTAGTCAAATTATATAATTACATGTTTTCAAAATTTCCGAATAACAAATGTTTATATTAGGAAGTCAATTTCAATTCTTAAGTTAATATCAAATGGCGAAATTTCAATTCCTAAATAATCACGTCTTGCCACCACTGATTAACGTATACACATTCTACCAATTACAACATACCAAATATTCTTTAAAAATCTAAATGTTATTGTATATAATAATGGAATATAGCAATCGATTTTAATGATTATTGACTCACAGTCAATTCGTATTTATTTGATCATATTGACCATAATTAAATTTTAGTCAACCCCATAATTACACGTTTAAATTCCAATTAATACCAAGTTCGAAATTTTATATCACATTCAAAGGTCATCTTGTACTTTTTCATGGAACTCCATTTAGAATGAGACCATAAATTTCGCCTTACTATGCTTGAAAATTGGATTAAAATAAATTCGTATTCAAAGTCCATATGTTTTTGTAGAAGGAGACCATAAATTTGGCCTTAACATGTATCAATTCCTTATGAATAATGTGAGTAAATTCATATACATTATGTATTCATCGTCAACTTTAGATAATCAAGGAGTATAACTATTTATCTTAATGTATATTTATTGACAGTAAATTCGTATTCAAAGTCAAGGTCAATAAATATATTGACTTTCCTTATACATTATGTGTTTACATATTTATAAGATAAATGTTATATAAGAAAGTCAAAGTCAATAAACATAATGGTTTTTCTAATACATTATGCATTTTGAGTCAATACATAATTAATGGTCTAATTACATTTGCTGCATATAAATGTGTTTACATTTTTATAACGAAGAATAAACATATATAAGGAAGTCAAAGTCTATACACATATTTAACATTATATAATTTTAGTCAAATTATATAATTACATGTTTTCAAAATTTCCGAATAACAAATGTTTATATTAGTAAGTCAATTTCAATTCTTAAGTTAATATCAAATGGCGAAATTTCAATTCCTAAATAATCACGTCTTGCCACCACTGATTAACGTATACACATTCTAACAATTACAACATACCAAATATTCTGTAAAAATCTAATTGTTATTGTATATAATAATGGAATATAGCAATCGATTTTAATGATTATTGAGTCACAGTCAATTCGTATTTATTTGATCATATTGACCATAATTAAATTTTAGTCAACCCCATAATTACACGTTTAAACCTGTACAAAAAAGGGTATGTACTATTACGTTTTTCAATACGAATTACAAAACCTTTATAAAAAGTATTAATATATATGTAATGTGTAAATCAAATTATTTTTATCAGGTTGGGTAAGAAAATCGCTGATAATCCTTCCTCTTCTCATCGACCATATGAAACTTCTATGTTCTGTTCTGATGAAGATGAATTTGTCCATAACACTCCATTTAGTAACATTGGCGACATTTGTGAGATTCAAGAGGTAAGTATAATGTTGATACTTAAATACGATATTTATAATTAAATATAAAAAATTGTAATGAGGTTAAAATTTTAATTTTTATTTACTATTAATATCCATTGTATACCATATACTATCTTATTTCGGTAACAAATTATAATATTCATACAGGAGCAGGCTTTGGTATTATTGGGTACTATTAAAGACCTGTTTACCGAAATTGGTTGGTACTACATGGGATGCCCCAAATGCACCAGAAAATGTAGTATTGATTATATAATCAAACAGGTTGGTGAAGGAAGTTCAGATTTTGAGGAAGAAAAGGTTTACGGGTGTTTGAATGTTAGTTGTAGTGCCAAACAAGTTGAGCCTACACCAAGGTCGGATATATTTGTAACATCAATTTTAATATACACAAATATAGTTTGATTTCAACCCAACTTAGTTATAAATTTTTGTTTTTTTTTTAATTTTTTTTCTAGGTTTAAAATTCAGGTTCGTGTGCAAGACGTTAATGGTGCTGTATCTCTTACGTTGTTTCATCGTGCCGTTGCACAACTTATTAGTAAAAGTGCTTCTGAATTGCTTGATTTGAATACGGTATTCCATATTTTTAACTAAATTTTAAATACAAAATTATTTTTAATAATTCCTTAATTATAGTTTTGTAATATTTATGTATTTGGTTATTCCTTTTAAATAGGTTGGTGATACAGTTGAATATCCTGAAGAGATTAAGACTTTGTTAGACAGAGAGTTTGCTTTTAAGATCTTTGTCTTTGGGTTCAATTTAAACAACAAATATGATGTTTATGGTGTAACTAAGATAAGTGATGATCCAACAATTATCTCGCATCTTAAGAAAAAGTTGTACGTAGGACAGGTACATATTCGAATTCCATTTCATATAACTTAGCAAATTTTATTTACGTAAGACTTTATTACATTTCTAATTTTTTGCATATTTTTTTTTTAAAAACAGCCTGCTGAATCAGAATCACTTCACACGTCTCTCCTGGCAATGCCGTCTAATGTTATTTCTGTTTCCAAGGTACCATTTTCACAAACACTTAATTTCATATTAATACATTTTACTCATTTTTTCTTTCATACACAATCACTGATGAATTTGCAACATATGTTTGTAACTATTTTTTCTTTAGGAATCAGACACAGGCGATAATGATACGCCAATTTCCATTGCTGATAACTTTGTTGATAAGAAAGTTTATGCTGAAGGAGAACAATGTTCTATCAGTTCCAAGTATCAAATGGTTAAGCGTAAACTGATTGACGCGATTTCTGATGATGAAAGCACACCAATTCCTTCAACTAAGATTGGAAGTGGTGGTAGTATGTAGTAACTTAAAATTCCGTTGAGCCTCCCGTCTTCCTAAACCCAAAATGAAGAGGATTTGTTTGCTATGCTTATGGTCAACCAGTTTCATTGCTTTATGTTTTGTTTTTTTTTAATAATTTTGAACAATTTCTACTTTGTTATTTTCTCTTTATACCATGATATGGTTTACTGTTTTTATCAAGTTTCATAACGATGATAATATTTAATAAATGCGTTTGCTTGATTGATAAGTATGTTTTCATCCATTTGATATTATGTTTAGTATATATAGATACAACTAGATTGGTGGATGTAGTCATCAAACATAATAGTGAGTTTTAATTTTGTATGATTAGTATCTAATTATAACAAAAAAATTGTAACATAAATGTTGTATATCATTTTAATTTTGTTACCGAAATATGTTGTTATAATACAAGCAACCATGGATCGGCCCACTAACTTACCAACACCAGTCCATATAAATTACATAGCATACATATTAGATTACTTATTGGGTTGAATGTTTTTATTAGACAAAGGCCCGATTATTTAATCTTACATTCTGATTCAGCCCAACATCAATTGTTTCATTATATACATACCCGATACCCCACATTGTTTCACTTTTTCAGATTTCTAGGCTCTTCCAAAAAGCTACTTTACCAAAATGTAAGTAACCGTTCATCTTCTTCACTATTATGAAATTTCGATACTATCAAACACTTTCAGACATCATGTTAATAATCGTGTATCTATTAGGAATCGATGTATTTGTTATTATCACTATGATTTTTTGATGATGCATGTGCTATTAATTCTCTCATTAACAGTATTAATCGTGTATCTTGATATGTAATGTCACTTATATGTATTGAGTAACAATCATTGTTTGATCTTTAATGTTAAGTAGATAAACAATCAGTGTTAAATATAGATGAATATCATTAACAAATCTGGAGAATTAGTGGTGTGACAATTTATTATTAATCATGTTTGATTGTTTTGATCAATGTTTTATTTTCAAATTATTGTTCTTGCATGTATGTAAATAATTGTTTGTATTACTATGTTAATTTCGAAATATGTATAATATGGTTATTAATTGTTTTTTAGTAACCTACTAATCAGTTGATGAATTATATAAATATACATATCGAAACTGATTTATAGTATTGTTTTCGTTTGCCATGAACATATACCGCGTCTACTCCGGTGGGTACCAATCTACTGATTAGTTGCTCGATAAATCATTCCGGATATGTTATCAGTTTTTTTCAGTAGCATGTCAGTTTGTTGGTTAATGTTTGATGATTTTTCGAAAATAATCCATATTCAATCATATGATGTTAGCTCTGTTTTTTGTATTTTGTTGTTTAGTCTTATTCGATTTTCTACAAATTGCCATAATAGACATGCGTTTTTATTTAGATTTGTTTGTTTTCAATACATGTGTAGTTGTATACATACTTATGCTTTTAACCTTATTTCTCACCTTCAAATGAATGCAGCCTTTTGCCATCCTGCCGCTTAAGTAGCAAAAAATGGTAAAACACTTAGATTTTTCTTTATTTTTATATCTATTTTTTGTAAACATGCAATTTACGCTTAACTTTATAATTGTTTAGGCTAACCAACAGCCTGTTGAAGTGATTGAAGTTTCAAGTGACTCGTCTGACTTTAGCGATTGGGATGAAAGCGATTCAGATAGTGGGATGCACAATTTGGGTTTATGTAATTGGGAAGATGCTCCTGAGCGTGATTCCATTGTTACAAAAGTCACAAACAAATTTGTGAATATTTGTTTAGTCATTACTAAATTTTAATCTCTAAGTATTTTTGTTAACAATTGTGATCTTTTAATTAACTTATTACACGCAAATCTTTATGTATTTTGTCGCAGCGCTTTCCAGTCGCTTTTGCAAGGCACCATCACTTCGAAAAGAAAGCCACCGTTTTTTTCCAGTTTGAAAATGGACCGTGTATGATTAGAAGAGTGCTGGTTGAAGGAAGCGGGAGTAAGGTAAGGTATTCGTTGAACAAATGGAAGTCAAGAATGAAAAGGCTTGGGTTAAGGAATGGTCGTCGTTATAAGCTTACGTTTTACAAGGGCATTTTGGTTTTCTCCATGCCTTAGCTAAAGGCATTGTAGGTTCAATGTTTTTGGTTTCGTCATTTGTTGTTGAAAATGACGATATCGTAGTAGAAATGAAATATAAAATGACGTTTATGTACGTTTAGTGGTCCCAAATTTTGGTTGTTTATTACTGTGGGTACCCGTTTTGTACTAGCAACTTACTTATTATGAATGACCTTCATGTTTAGGTGTTAACTTTTATCCGAATATTAATGAATGAATCGGTTTGTAGTATGTATGCCGTTTTAATTTTGCATCAAGTTATGTATTCATATAAACAATAGATGCTGCTATAAGTTTTGACCTCTTTCAAATTTGTATACACTTATTAGAAATAATCCATTTAATATACTAATACAACCGCTCCGTGGTTCTGCGTTTTGGTACACCGATCATTCTGGTGTTATAACCCTTTACTAAAATTCGTAGTAAATAATTTAATTAGACAAATAACATAAAAATACATGTTTATATTTGGTAACTATTAATATTTGGCATAAACTAATTTTAGAATTGACTATACAAAAAATTCGTTTGACTTTGATAACTAAAATTGTGTACAATTATACATAAATAAATTTCCAGTATATTTGGTAAATTGAAAAGGAGATTATATGTTTTAAAAATTTACGGTAATTTATGTTCATAAACAATTGAACATATATATTGTTATTAATAAACTTTACAAAAATATTTCTATTCATCTCTATATAATAGTTATGCAACCATGAATATGTAATTAATTTAAAAGCCTTTTCACTTTTGAAAACCAGGTTTCAAAACTTTGTTTGGTTATCTAATTTATTTACGTTTTGTGTTTATGTATACTATTTTTTTTTTCATTTTTTTAGTTGTCATGGATAATAGAACCGTTCAAATGGTAGCCAACGGTGCAGTCTTGCATGAAATCGTTTACTGTTATCTATGTGATCTAAACTGTATTGACCATGCTCAATACATTCAACATTGCAATGGCAAAAAACATCGGGCAAAGGTATTACATTTACGTCATTCGTATAATATATTGCGCATTCCTTTTGTCAAGATATTTTAATATACGTAGGTTTTTTTTTTTGACATTCAAGAATGGTATGTATTAATGGCTATTTTTGTAGATTGGGCATGCGTATGGTCAAGATTTGTTCTACTGTGGAGTTTGCAACATCCAATGTACCAGCATGGATAACTTGAATGACCATCTTGCAGGAAAGAAACACATTAAGGCGATAAAGGCCCAAGGTTTTTTTAATGTTATGGAATAAGATATTCTTATGTCTCGTAATGTCGCATCTTTTAATTTTAGTATCTTAATTGTTTTCAATAACAAATACTAATTACCGTTTTTCAGTTTATGCATCTATGTTTCTATATTCCCTAATGTTATAGATAATGTTATTTACTATGTTAATTTTGAAGCATTCATATTTTATTCCGTCGTTTACATACTTAGATGTCCGATGTTTGACACTATGTAAAATATATCTAC
This sequence comes from Ambrosia x helenae, assembly GCA_030844895.1. NCBI lineage: Eukaryota > Viridiplantae > Streptophyta > Magnoliopsida > Asterales > Asteraceae > Ambrosia > Ambrosia x helenae. The sequence goes on along the minus strand of CM061229.1, from coordinate 110,595,300 downwards.
ATCTTATGATTTGATGATAACCAAGACATGGTTTTATACCAAAAGTTTAATAGATATGCCAATTAAAAGTAACCAGTTTATATAAAACTTCGACTGTGACACCCGGCAATTTCCGATCTATACCGATGTGATTTTTATTATTAAAAATTAAATATTTATTCTAAATATTTCTAGTTATTAAGTTTCGGGAGTTTACTGACTGTTTTTACGATCGAAACTGTGACCGGTTAAATTAACGCGATTTAAACGCGTGTTCTGAAAACACGCGTCGGACGTCGAAGATATTTATATTTATGCTCGGTTTTGTATTTCGAACAAAACCGACTAATTTATATGATTAATTATCGAGCCTAAAACTAAACCGAGACGTTTCGCGAGATTACGGGTTCGATACGCGGTATCTACCTACTAAACCCTAACCCTAACTATAAAAGGAAGAGTACTCCTTCTTCTTCCTCATTTTTCCCGCAGCCATACCCCCCCCCCCCACATTTCTCTGCAACCTCTCTCTCTCTCTACTCTCTCTCTACTCGCACCTCTCTCTCTCCCGCTCGTCTTCTCTCTCTCTACCCTCTCACCTTCCTAATCCCTCCCTCCTCGCTCTCTATAGAAGGCCGGCCACCATGGTGGTGGCGGCGCCGGTATAAAACAATCAGGGATGGAATGGATCGAGGGGGAGGCGGTGGTTCGTGGTGGCCTGAAACAGAGGAGGCGGCGACGCGTGTTGGTTCGCGATGGGGTCAGACTTCGGTGGTTAGGTGTGGTCCGGTTGTGGTTGTCAAGGGTGGCAGTTGCGGCGTGGTGGTGGTTGTTTGAGGCTCGGGTCTGGGTCGGGTTATGGTTGTGGGTTGGGTTCGCACGGACCAGACCCGGTATGGTTGGTTTGGCTCGGGCTTGAGTCAGAATAGGGCCCGGGTGCAGGTTAGAGTGGCCAGGTTTGGTTGTTTTATGGTGGTTCAGGGCGGTGGCAGGTTAGGTTGTGGTTGATGAAGGCATTGGCGGCAACTTTTGGGAGATGGTCCGGTCAGTTTCTTTGCTCGGGTCCGGTCGTGCAGTGGCTCGGGTCAGATCTTGGCTCGAGTTTGTTGTGGTTCAGGTCACGTTTTGGTTCTTGCCAGGTTTGGTTGTGCTCGGGTTTCGGGTCTCGGGTCATTTTGAGCTCGTTTTGGTTATTTTCGAGTCATGGCGCCCGGGTTAGGTCCGAATCGTGTTTGGGTTTAGTTCGGGTCAAAGTTTGGCGGTTTTGGTGTTCGGGTCAGATTCGGTATGAGATCGGGTTCGGTACGGGACTTGTTCGGGTCAGATCTGGATGGTCAAGCCTCGGTCAACGCGCGGTCAAAGCTGGTCAAACTTTGGTTACGGTCTACACGCAGTTCGAGGCGGCTTCGGGTTACTCGCGTGTGATTCGGTATACTTGAATTCGTACATATTTCATTATTTCATTTGTATAAGCATTGTATTTTTATAAAAATATAAATATATATATATAAATAGTGTCTCGCGAACGAACCGACAATATTATTATTGATAAGTATATAAAGTGCGACTTGGTATTATTGGACCTCGGACTAGATTGGTTGGACTATAATATATATATATTGTCGTGTCTTTATATAAATAAGTATAGTTTTCATATAAAAGCGTCGAAACGTATAAGTCTTGTTTGAATTGGAATTTCGGATAAATGAATTGTAGTCTTGTGTTTTGAAGTTGATTTTGGGAATTTTTAGACAACTTGTGTTGTCTGGTTCGCACAAAAACAGAGGAAACTCTGCCCAAATTTTTTTATAAAATCCACGGCGCAACGAAAATAGAATTTGTCGCATATTTATAAATAAAGTTCCCCAAGTGTCGTGGTAAGTGTAGTTGTGCAAAATAGTGACGTTTTGACAAAAGACATGTTTAACAATGATAAGTAAATTCCGGACAACATTTTCAAAACATATATATATACATATAGTTTTGTCAATCATCAAGTATGACGAGCTTTTGAAAGGTTTTCGACAACGAAAACTATGTTTATTGTTCGTATTCAAAAATATATAAGCGTCGTATTTACTTGGGAAAGCTTTATGCAAAACAAAGATTCGAATACTTTAAATGTCGGATTTTCGGAATTAATGTAGCATTTATTATTAATTGGAAATTATTAACTATAAGAATTATATTTTTGCCAAGTGTATTTTCCTAAAAGTAAACGTACAAGACAAATGCATTTATTTGACTAACGAGACGAGCTACGGCTCGGGATAAGTTATACGTTTCATTAAATAGTCCAACGTGGTGTGCACACGAATAGTGACAAGTGCGCAACTTGGGTACTATGTCGTGTGTTAACGCATAAGTAAGATAAGTCGCGATCGGTTCGTCGAGTTTAAGCATATTAGTACTCGAGTTATACACACGAGTCTAGATAGTTGGATAAACTACCTTTTAGCCGGATTATAGGCTAGGTTTATATGTGTTAGACTTTAAGGTGTCCTTTGTTGTAATAGGGCACAAGGAAGCCGGTCGAGGCTTGGACTTTATTTGCTAGCTTAGCATGGAAATTGAGGTGAGTTCATGACCCCACTTTTTACTGTTTTATAAATGTTTACGGGTGGAAGACATGCTTCTTTTATGAAAACCTGAGGAATTCCAAACGAACAAGTTTTCGAAAAATGAAATGGGTGCGTGAGTGTCACGACCCTACTTTTACTGGTTTTACTTTCGGGGAAGAAACATCTTACATACTTACTTACTAAAGGTCATGTTATACTACGGTTACTTTACAAATACTATGCGGCTTTTATGGAAAGTCCCAGGGGGGAAACCATGAATGTGCGGGGATGCACAACGGGGGAAATGTGGATAGATCTATTGGGCCTCACAAACCCCACTCGACGGCTGGGCCGGGCGGGTGCATATTGTCTCTTATTACTGGCTCGCCGAGGCATCGGTTATAGCCAAAACTGCTGGGCAAGCTTCAACAACTTATAAACGTATAGTAATGGGTTCCCAACCGCAGTAGTAAACAAACACTTAACGTCTAGCTAACGTTCTTATAACCTGGTAGTAACAGATATGATCTTTTCAAACTTATTACAACTCTTTTATAAAACTTATGAACTCACCAGCATTATATGTTGACTTTTTAAGTATGTCTTTCAGGTTTAAACTTTGGTAACGGCACGGTTGGAGTAGGTGACAGTTGGGATCGGGGAATCCTAGAGGTTTAGAATTGGCGTTCAGGGAACCAGAGTCTTAGATGCATCTTTCCGCTGCGCTGGCAAAGGTACCAAACGTCGCATCCGACAAGGGAAAAGTCGGGGTGTGACAGTTTGGTATCAGAGCCATAGGTTTTAGCGAACTAGGTGTCTGGGTAGATATCTAGGCTTTAACCTGAGTTTGTTTTGAAGTTGGGACCAAAATTTCTAAGACATGATATTTAGTATGAGCGCCTAGGAACTGGAATTCCAACCGTTGCCAAGTATGTTACATGACTATTAGTGTATCACACTAGCTTAGCGTACATTCCTTCGGCGCAAGGAACATTTATTTTTCTTATGTGAATAGGAAGTCGGTATTTTCTGTAGTGGTATATAGAAAGGACATTGGTATGTAGTGGTTAGGCATACCTCACTGGTGACTGGCGAGTCATCGTTTTAGACTTCAGAGCGGTTATTCACATAGAGTTAGCTGAGTCATTGTTTCTTGGTATGAGGAACAATCTACTTGTTTGTATACAACGTGTATGTATGTAAAGTATATATAGTACGTATCGCCGATGGTTGTCGACTCAAGCTTGGACGTATCTAGAACGCTCACACGTGTCGCGTTAGTTGGACGAGTTGGCAAAGGGATCGTTGCAGCATCTGCGGTCTCACATCCCTGGTTCGGAGTATGCTATGTCATCAAGGTCGGGTTGGGCCGAAGGCGTCTTGATGAGGCACCTCGTTTTGTTGATGATGCTGAGAAACGGGAATGCGGACGGGAAGAGCACTCGGAAAGGTGGCGCACACGACGAACATTATATTACGTTGTATATATATACGTGTTATTATATGAATGTGACGAGTGCTCGTGATACAACTTATGATGGAGGTTAATAGGATGATCTGGTGAGGTAAATTTTTGATAACGTAGACGTCACGTTATTGCAAATTTACAGGCACCTGATAGTTCTAAGAAATTCTATCATGAGGGTATCCTATGTGTTGTTGTATATATATTTATATATATAAATAAGGGATAAAGGTTTTTCACTATTTTGTTGTTTCGGACGTGATTGTCGATTCTCCCATGTTCGTGTCATTTGTGACCTTGCTTTTCTAAAAACCAGTTTAAGTTCTTGATGATCTTGTTCCTCGAGCTTCTAAGGTTCATGTCGTAGAACCTAGTTGTATCTTTTTGAGTACGATCTACATCTCTCTTCTTTTGTGTTTGTGGCCTTCAACATTCAATCATGAAGGAATTTAATTTTTGTTGATTCCTTATTCTTTTCACCAAATTAGACACATATTTTTGTACATGTGTCAACTATTGTATGTTTGAATTCTCTAAACCTGTGAAGGTCCATTGTAGGGCTTCGCATCAAACGATTGTTTCATTAGTGACTTGTTTTATCATTACGTTGCTCGTAATGTTTGTCTTCTAGTCTTGCTATGTCCGGCCATTGTGGGCAATGAATCCTTTGATACTTCGTCGATGAGTTTCTTTGAAGTCGACAACTCAGTTGAATCGAATTGTTGGAATTTGATACAGCACCTTGCGGTGAATATTCAATCGACTTGGAATAATGAATGAATTTTTATTGACATGTCTCACTTTCATCAACTCGTTTGTTATTGCCTTAAATGCAGACACACCTTGTGGTGTGTAATGAAAAGTTGGTGCACTAGTTGCTTCGTTTGAGGTGCGCCAATTGTATTTGTTGACAGAGTTATTGTTTACACTTTGCATCCAGTTGATTCTGAAACCTTATTTCGTGCCATTTGTACCGGCAAGTCCGTTGACTATTTTTGTTATACTACCATTGGTTCTTGGATGATATCCTACCTCAAATTTTGAGGACAAAATTCCTGTAACATTGGGAGGATGTGACACCCGGCAATTTCCGATCTATACCGATGTGATTTTTATTATTAAAAATTAAATATTTATTCTAAATATTTCTAGTTATTAAGTTTCGGGAGTTTACTGACTGTTTTTACGATCGAAACTGTGACCGGTTAAATTAACGCGATTTAAACGCGTGTTCTGAAAACACGCGTCGGACGTCGAAGATATTTATATTTATGCTCGGTTTTGTATTTCGAACAAAACCGACTAATTTATATGATTAATTATCGAGCCTAAAACTAAACCGAGACGTTTCGCGAGATTACGGGTTCGATACGCGGTATCTACCTACTAAACCCTAACCCTAACTATAAAAGGAAGAGTACTCCTTCTTCTTCCTCATTTTTCCCGCAGCCATACCCCCCCCCCCCACATTTCTCTGCAACCTCTCTCTCTCTCTACTCTCTCTCTACTCGCACCTCTCTCTCTCTCCCGCTCGTCCTTCTCTCTCTCTACCCTCTCACCTTCCTAATCCCTCCCTCCTCGCTCTCTATAGAAGGCCGGCCACCATGGTGGTGGCGGCGCCGGTATAAAACAATCAGGGATGGAATGGATCGAGGGGGAGGCGGTGGTTCGTGGTGGCCTGAAACAGAGGAGGCGGCGACGCGTGTTGGTTCGCGATGGGGTCAGACTTCGGTGGTTAGGTGTGGTCCGGTTGTGGTTGTCAAGGGTGGCAGTTGCGGCGTGGTGGTGGTTGTTTGAGGCTCGGGTCTGGGTCGGGTTATGGTTGTGGGTTGGGTTCGCACGGACCAGACCCGGTATGGTTGGTTTGGCTCGGGCTTGAGTCAGAATAGGGCCCGGGTGCAGGTTAGAGTGGCCAGGTTTGGTTGTTTTATGGTGGTTCAGGGCGGTGGCAGGTTAGGTTGTGGTTGATGAAGGCATTGGCGGCAACTTTTGGGAGATGGTCCGGTCAGTTTCTTTGCTCGGGTCCGGTCGTGCAGTGGCTCGGGTCAGATCTTGGCTTGAGTTTGTTGTGGTTCAGGTCACGTTTTGGTTCTTGCCAGGTTTGGTTGTGCTCGGGTTTCGGGTCTCGGGTCATTTTGAGCTCGTTTTGGTTATTTTCGAGTCATGGCGCCCGGGTTAGGTCCGAATCGTGTTTGGGTTTAGTTCGGGTCAAAGTTTGGCGGTTTTGGTGTTCGGGTCAGATTCGGTATGAGATCGGGTTCGGTACGGGACTTGTTCGGGTCAGATCTGGATGGTCAAGCCTCGGTCAACGCGCGGTCAAAGCTGGTCAAACTTTTGTTACGGTCTACACGCAGTTCGAGGCGGCTTCGGGTTACTCGCGTGTGATTCGGTATACTTGAATTCGTACATATTTCATTATTTCATTTGTATAAGCATTGTATTTTTATAAAAATATAAATATATATATAAATAGTGTCTCGCGAACGAACCGACAATATTATTATTGATAAGTATATAAAGTGCGACTTGGTATTATTGGACCTCGGACTAGATTGGTTGGACTATAATATATATATATTGTCGTGTCTTTATATAAATAAGTATAGTTTTCATATAAAAGCGTCGAAACGTATAAGTCTTGTTTGAATTGGAATTTCGGATAAATGAATTGTAGTCTTGTGTTTTGAAGTTGATTTTGGGAATTTTTAGACAACTTGTGTTGTCTGGTTCGCACAAAAACAGAGGAAACTCTGCCCAAATTTTTTTATAAAATCCACGGCGCAACGAAAATAGAATTTGTCGCATATTTATAAATAAAGTTCCCCAAGTGTCGTGGTAAGTGTAGTTGTGCAAAATAGTGACGTTTTGACAAAAGACATGTTTAACAATGATAAGTAAATTCCGGACAACATTTTCAAAACATATATATATACATATAGTTTTGTCAATCATCAAGTATGACGAGCTTTTGAAAGGTTTTCGACAACGAAACTATGTTTATTGTTCGTATTCAAAAATATATAAGCGTCGTATTTACTTGGGAAAGCTTTATGCAAAACAAAGATTCGAATACTTTAAATGTCGGATTTTCGGAATTAATGTAGCATTTATTATTAATTGGAAATTATTAACTATAAGAATTATATTTTTGCCAAGTGTATTTTCCTAAAAGTAAACGTACAAGACAAATGCATTTATTTGACTAACGAGACGAGCTACGGCTCGGGATAAGTTATACGTTTCATTAAATAGTCCAACGTGGTGTGCACACGAATAGTGACAAGTGCGCAACTTGGGTACTATGTCGTGTGTTAACGCATAAGTAAGATAAGTCGCGATCGGTTCGTCGAGTTTAAGCATATTAGTACTCGAGTTATACACACGAGTCTAGATAGTTGGATAAACTACCTTTTAGCCGGATTATAGGCTAGGTTTATATGTGTTAGACTTTAAGGTGTCCTTTGTTGTAATAGGGCACAAGGAAGCCGGTCGAGGCTTGGACTTTATTTGCTAGCTTAGCATGGAAATTGAGGTGAGTTCATGACCCCACTTTTTACTGTTTTATAAATGTTTACGGGGTGGAAGACATGCTTCTTTTATGAAAACCTGAGGAATTCCAAACGAACAAGTTTTCGAAAAATGAAATGGGTGCGTGAGTGTCACGACCCTACTTTTACTGGTTTTACTTTCGGGGAAGAAACATCTTACATACTTACTTACTAAAGGTCATGTTATACTACGGTTACTTTACAAATACTATGTGGCTTTTATGGAAAGTCCCAGGGGGGAAACCATGAATGTGCGGGGATGCACAACGGGGGAAATGTTGATAGATCTATTGGGCCTCACAAACCCCACTCGACGGCTGGGCCGGGCGGGTGCATATTGTCTCTTATTACTGGCTCGCCGAGGCATCGGTTATAGCCAAAACTGCTGGGCAAGCTTCAACAACTTATAAACGTATAGTAATGGGTTCCCAACCGCTGTAGTAAACAAACACTTAACGTCTAGCTAACGTTCTTATAACCTGGTAGTAACAGATATGATCTTTTCAAACTTATTACAACTCTTTTATAAAACTTATGAACTCACCAGCATTATATGTTGACTTTTTAAGTATGTCTTTCAGGTTTAAACTTTGGTAACGGCACGGTTGGAGTAGGTGACAGTTGGGATCGGGGAATCCTAGAGGTTTAGAATTGGCGTTCAGGGAACCAGAGTCTTAGATGCATCTTTCCGCTGCGCTGGCAAAGGTACCAAACGTCGCATCCGACAAGGGAAAAGTCGGGGTGTGACATCGACCCAATTAGAATAAATTCCATAATTTGAGTTTGTATTGAAGAAAAAACGTGTAATACATATGACTACTTTTCGCTTTTGTTTCTTCAATCCGATGTAACCTCATTAAAATACGATTCTTTGTGTACCTCAGACACAGCTTCAGGTACATACATCGATAACTTTTCTCTATGTAATGAATGATATTGTTAATACCAATCTATTATTGTTTCAATTATACATTGTTAGTTAATAACTGAACAGTTGTATTCTAAATTATCATATGTAACTGCACTTAGTGCATAAACTTGCTGAAGTTTATGTATGTTCATATCCCGACACTTTTTTCTTGCCAATCTTTATTACCTATACAGTTTTCATAAATAATTTGTCATAATTGTGTATACGTTAAACTAAATCTGTAAACTGTTAATTTATAAATGAAGAAATAGATACCGAGTAGAGTGCCTTGCAAAACACTCGTGACAAACATACATCGTGTGAAAGGTTGCAGGACAGATTCTGCATAAACAACAGATATAGCAGATTTATCAAACTGTTCAATTATGTGACGATTATTATAAACAATTTTTTTGCAAAATATATTTGAATAAGCTTGCAATACAAACAGACGTTATGTATATACAACTTCAATAATAAAGTATTATTTTAAACCTTTTTTTTGTGCTTTGAACAGTGCGTTGCCATTTGTCAATAAAACAAGTTATGTACTAATTACAATTACATTAAAAATAAAAATATGATAAAAAGTCATTTACAAAAACACAATGTATTCATACCTTTTGTTATTTTTTATTAAAGTTTATACTTTGGTTGAGTACTGATCATAATAGGTAATCGGTTTTCATTACTAACGTTACTTATAGGTTACAAAAAATATCCACTTTGACATGAAAACCATAGTTATATATTAGTTTTAATTTTAATACCCATTTCATATCAACGCAACATTGAAACATGACGTTTATATAAGAAAAAAAATATCAGGCTAACCGTTATTCTTAACACTTTACGTTGTAGCCACTAAACTTGAATAATACAACTCTTAGTTTAATAAAATTTTTTATTTACTATGGTTTGCACCGTGGGTCCCCACGGGTCTCAAACCTAGTAATGGAATATAGCAATCGATTTTAATGATTATTGACTCACAGTCAATTCGTATTTATTTGATCATATTGACCATAATTAAATTTTAGTCAACCCCATAATTACACGTTTAAATTTCAATTAATACCAAGTTTGAAATTTTATATCACATTCAAAGGTCATCTTTTACTTTTTCATGGAGCTCCATTTAGAATGAGACCATAAATTTCGCCTTACCATGCTTGAAAATTGGACTAAAATAAATTCGTATTCAAAGTCAATATGTTTTTGTAGAAGGAGACCATAAATTTGGCCTTAACATGTATCAATTCCTTATGAATAATGTGAGTAAATTCATATACATTATGTATTCACCGTCAACTTTAGATAATCAAGGAGTATAAGTATTTATCTTAATGTATATTTATTGACAGTAAAATCGTATGCAAAGTCAAGGTCAATAAACATATTGACTTTCCTTATACATTATGTGTTTACATATTTATAAGATAAATGTTATATAAGAAAGTCAAAGTCAATAAACATAATGGTTTTTCTAATACATTATGCATTTTGAGTCAATACATAATTAATGGTTTAATTACATTTGCTGCATATAAATGTGTTTACATTTTTATAACGAAGAATAAACATATATAAGGAATTCAAGCCTATACACATATTTAACATTATATAATTTTAGTCAAATTATATAATTACATATTTTCAAAATTTCAGAATAACAAATGTTTATATTAGGAAGTCAATTTCAATTCTTAAGTTAATATCAAATGGCAAAATTTCAATTCCTAAATAATCACGTCTTGCCACCACTGATTAACGTATACACATTCTAACAATTACAACATACCAAATATTCTATAAAAATCTAAATGTTATTGTATATAATAATGGAATATAGTTATGATTTTAATGATTATTGACTCACAGTCAATTCGTACTCATTATACATATTGACCATAATTAAATTTAATCAACCCCATAATTACACGTTTAAATTCCAATTAATACCAATTTCGAAATTTTATATCATAGTCAAAGGTCATCTTGTATTTAGTAAGCAGTAAAATTGATTTAAAATAAGTATAAAAGGAAATTACAATAAATAAGGAAGTAAAATTAAATGGATGAATGTCTTCAAAATGTGTTTAATGGAATGAACGACAAAATACATTGAACACGGATTAATTCATTTGTGACAAATCAATAACTTCTTGTGTGTCAATCTTGGTAACAAAAAGCCTATGTTGGTCCGAACACCATTTGAAGACGCAGTAGTCCCCAATAGAAATACCTTCTGATTCACGCAAGACATCCCATCCAATGACAGTAAACCTTAACACAACAATAAACAATACAAAATATATATAAGAGGTACCGCAATTTTCGTAATCTAAGATACATGAAAACGTAGATGCTCAAACTTCAAAAACACAAACCTCGGGACTTGAGAATGAACACCTACATGCACCATAGGAGACCACAAGTACCCATTGGTAAATTTAATCTTAATCTTGGATGATTGATTTAAACCCGCCATTTCAGCAATCAAATTAGGAATTACCTACATATTCCAAAAATTGAATAAGGATAACAAAATTGTAGATGGAATACGCAAAAAAAAAAATATTAGGCAATCACCATATAATAAAAAATAAACATACCAACTCATTTGTAACATGGCATGCAATACCATGTAAACCATCGTAGTTGGATCATGTTTTTTGCAGAATGACACATCCAATTGCATGGATGGAGAATGATTGTAATGCTCCATCATGAAAGTATTTGGAGCAATAAAGTCGAATATGACGTAAAACATAGAGAAGCATAAATCATGTACAACTTTTGACCATCCATTTGTTAAGCAGAATTCATCATCTATAAATTCTAACAAAACAAACCAAGATTGACCATGGTATGTCGAAACTTTAATGTTGTTGTTGCGTAAGTTTTTAGATAACAAAAACCTGTTCATCGATTTCGGCAATGTCTGGACAAACACATAAAAAACAACATTATAATAAGGAATAACTTTTTTTATTTAAAAAAAATTAGAAACGCTCATACCAAAACTCGTGCGGAAGGGTCATGAATAAACATTTCGAGATTTATGTTAATCCTAAAACGTTTTCTTCAATACCAAAAAACCGATTGTATTTCATAGAATATTGATGTAAGATTGATGAACAACATACCTTGCAAAAAGAACAATGAGAGAGGAATGAGGAATGAGAAAGAAATTATTAGGCTAGGAAGGAGAAAGAATGTTGTAAGATACAAATGGATGTTGACAAAACAAAGAAAAAGAGGTTTATATAATACTTTTTCATGGAGCTCCATTTAGAAGTTGGATCCTTGAAGACCATCTAAAAAGCTAGGATTCAACCCTAGTGTTTTCATCTATTATATAGATATAATAGATTTTATTTTAAAACTTTATTATATTATATCAATCTCGACAATACCGATACCATACTGATCCCGTACCGATATCGATAATACCAAAACCATGGTTCGGTATCGGTATGGTACCGGTATGGTATCAGTATTTTACCTTAAAATACCGATACCATACCGATCTCGTGTCGATACCAATAATACCAAAACCGAAAATCCATAAATATGGGTACCAATACCGATCCCGAAACCACTCGGTTCGGTATCGGTTCGGTACGGGATCGGGACGGGACGGGATCGGTATTCGGCCTTGTATGCTCATCCCTAATTAATATATTATATACTATTATTTTATTCATATTATTTTATTAAAAAAAATTATTATATTATATACTATTAATATAAATAACATAATCTTATGTAATTTCGTTACAAATTTCATGTGTTACCTTATGTGTAGATTTCTTTATTTTTTTTTAACGTTTACAACCAAAATGGAATCTCGATTGTATAATTCATTGATTGATTAACACCTATCTAAATCTCAATTGTAAAACGCGCAACGCGCGTGATTTTATAAAACTAGTAATAATAAATAGATATAATAACTTCTAACATTTCATTCATTTAAACGTCTAATTATAAAATAAGGTTTTGAACGAACGATCTTGTTGTTTATTACTCTATTTATTACGTTAAGTGTTAACATATTAATCACTCGAAACAAACGCCATATAAACAAACAAATAGATATAAGCATTCGTTAACAAATAAAAGCAAACAAAAGATCGACTGCATTAACATATAAAATCAGTTCGATGATACAAAATATAAAATAAACTGAGATCTAATACAACAAGACCAGAGAGACGGTGGTGGTGAGGAGGAGAAGTTGGTAGAAGATTAGGAGGAAGGCTCTTACCGATCATAGTTTCGTTTGAGACTGACCGGACATTTTCTTCACGCCAGGAGTTAGTCGATTGGGTACAAGATACGGGAATGAAAAATGGTTATGTCATTGTTCAAAAATACATTTATAATTAACAAAGTTACCCCTATTTATAATTTAAAAGTTTACTAATTAAAGTGCGTCAAACAGAGTCCGAACGAGCAATAAATGAACCAAAACGTGTCACACAAAGTCGGGACGCCCAGAATATCTATTAGACACGCTAAATATGTATTTTGATAAAAAAAAAAATGGTATTGTATAGTTCATGTATTACGTACAATGATTTGTGAAAGTTGTTCGTCAACAGAATATGTCTAATGAAAACCACAAATGAGCAATAAACGAACCAAAACGCGTCAAACAGAGTCCGGATGCCCAGGATATCGATTAGACATGCTAAATATGTATTTTGATAAAAAAACGGTATTGATTGTATAGTTCATGTATCATGTACACTAATTTATGAAAGTTGTTTATACTCTGATGTTTCTACTCAAAACGACAAACGAGCAATAAACGAACCGAAACACATCAAACAATTTTTTTTTTTTTTTTTTTTTGATAGGAAACAAGTTAAAATACTTAAAAAAGAATTAAAATTAATTAAAACAATTAAAAAAAACATTAAAACAATTTATTTATTTTTTTTAAAAAGGCCCTAAACGCTGAGCTTAGGGCAAAATGCAGTGGCCCGTAGGCTTAAACGTGGCAGCAAAGCACTGAGCTTAGGGCTTCAAAGCTTAGCGCTTAGGAGGCAATCACAAGGCCCCCATGTGCTGCTATCAGCTTTTGGGCTTCAAAGCACTGAGCTTTGGCCAAAGCTCAACGCTTTGAAGTACGATGTTTCAGTGATGTGACTTATGTCTGATAAAGCTTTGACTGGTGTGACAATGATGTCACACGTGAGCCCTATACGCCGAGCTTTGGCCAAAGCTCAGTGCTTTGAGGGGGTCAAAGTAATTTTTTTTTTTTTTTTGGGGGGGGGGGGGGGGGGGGGGGAGGGAGGGGTTGTGTGAATAGCAAGGTCCTTATTTAAATGACTAGTTTTAATCTTTGGGCCAATGGAACCAATACAGTCCATTTATACATTCATTTAAATTAACCCCCATATATTCTTTTTAAGGATCTAAATGGGCTATACTCTGTAGTGGTTCAATTGGGCCAAATCAAGTGATTTGGCCCAAAACAATAAAATCCAAATTTTAAACTCGTTCAATTCATCCAATTAATTAAAAAGGTCCAATTAATTAATTTAATTTAATTAAATATATATATAAAAATTACAAGAACAATGTATACAGCTCGCTCCTAATTGGTTCCTCGAGCCAGAGTATTAAGTGGTAATTCAACCGTTAAATCCATATTAATCATCCAATTCGGATTAATTAATTAATTATACATAACACAAAAAAAATAATCATTTCTAATATCATCAAGTCTCAAGTATCATGCTATATTCACCACCACAGTCCCATTAAACTGAACTGTGTCCGAACCGATTCCTGTTTAGCGAAAATCTCGTCTCCGAAACAGTTTACGCCACCTGCTCACCGATCAAATCTAACCCAACAACGAGAAACGAAAGCCCTTGAAACAACAAGAAATAAAAATGGATCCCGTGGGCGGATAACAGACTTCTTGTAGCAGCAGTCAACAGCAAAAACGCTAGCGCGAGTTCTTTTCTGTAGATTCGGTTCTTCTTCTTGGGCTCCACCGGCGCTTCTTGTTCTTTTAGTTTTCCCAGCATTTCGAGTCCAGACTCTGATAACCGTCTTTGGATTTTGTCTTCGTTGAAGCTCTTTGATTCTCGCTCTGCAAAAGCTAGCAGGTCAGATTCTGATGACCTGCCGGTTTTCTTGGTGACGACCCATTCGTATGCGCTTCCTAGCTGGAAGAGACCGGAGACCATGGCGTTGAACTTGGTGACGGACATTGTGTTTTCGAATAGTAAGTATGGCATTAAGAATGGAAATGCTTTTGGTGCTGGGAGGATGTTTAGGATAGACATGGTTACTGGGACATAGCATATGACCCATATAGGCAACTCGGCTTCCGGTATGAACATCGTTAACGGGAGGATTACGCAGAAGAGTGTAAACGAGTAGAATGGTAGAATTAACTTCCTCAAAAGAAAGAACAAGAAGATCAAGTTCGCCTTTTTCCACTTTGATATCTGCAACGATTATAAATCAACGGTTATTACTTAATGGAGATGAAATTTAACAACTGATCCATTCACATAACGGGCCAGTCGGGTTGTGTAACGGGTTTGGGTCAAAACTTGTACTTGTTTAGTGTTAAAGGAAACCAGTCAGGTTACGTCGACCCAAAACACTTCTTTGTACATTATTAAAAATATTGAATAAGTAACGCGTCAAATATGACTGCAAAAATTATGTTATTTTTGTAACGAAACATTGAATAGAAACAAACCTTGGATTTAAGGATAGCAGGGAGGCAAAGTCTAAAAAGTTGCATAGGACCCGAATGCCATCTATGTTGTTGTTTCTTGTAAGCTTCATAAGACTCAGGTAACTCGCAAAGGACTTTAACGTCATTTAAATAAACAAATTTCCATCCATTTAAATGGGCTCGAACCGCAATGTCCATATCTTCAACCGTTGTTCTTTCAAGCCAGCCACCGGATTCTTCCAAAGCCTTAATCCTCCAAACACCAGCAGTGCCGTTGAACCCAAAGAAATTGAGAAAATGGCCGTTCACTTGCTGCTCGACCTCAAAATGGAAGCATAAATTGATGTTTTGTAGCCTTGTTAGTAAATTCTCGTCTTTGTTCACAAAGGACCACCTGGCTTGAACCAAACCGACATCTGGTTTCCCCTGAAATAATATTCCCCAAAAGTTACTAAATTTGCCACCAAAAGTTACTAAATTTGAACATTCATGTAATAGTTAGAATGTTAGATATGGAAAAACAGGGTACATGTAGGGGTTGCAAGATGGGTCAAAACGGATTTGATTGGAACAAGTAATTTTTATAGCGGACTAAATTGGGTCGAGACCTGTAAACTCTTTTTTGTTCATTTTTATTGAATAGATAACGTTTAAATATGAGCATTAAAGCTACAATATTACGCTAATAATCTAAATTTTGTAAACAAAGGGTTTGCGAGGTTATGTGTATTCAATATTCGTTTTAGGCGACTTTCAACCCGTTTGTTGTTTTTTTTTTTAATCTAAGTTTTCTATGCGACCCGTTAGAGTAAAAAACTTCCAATAGCGACATTTATAAAAAAGAGCCAAAAGTGATGACTTCTTAGGATACATCACACAAAAAGGCGCTATAAATAGTAACAATGACGAGGTTGTTGTTACCTTAAAGTGAGGGACTGTGAGTTGAAGGAAATCAGGGTTGGGCTGGAAATCTGCATCCAAAATAGCAACGAATTCGTAATCTTTGACGTAATCACAAGACATGGCTGAATGAAGATTTCCAGCTTTGTAGCCTGTTCTTATGAATCTGTGTCTGTAAATGATGTTAACGCCTTTTTCCCTCCATGAATTCACCTCATTTCTGATCAACATCTGTAAAAGTTCATCGCTTGAATCATCCAAAACTTGGATCAAGATCCTGTCTTTCGGCCAATCCAGTTGACAAGCAGATGCAATTGATTGTTGATACACCTTTACATACATAAAAACCACAAAAACGTTAGCATAAAGATCGACTTTTGTTTAAATCAATCCACTTAAGGTGATTTCAAACTTTGGATTCACGCTTTAAAAGCGAATCAAAATGTCAAACACTCAACACCGGTTAACCATTATTTCAACTTCAAACATAACACATCCAAACATTGTCTCGTCACTCGCGCAACATGTTTTAGTGATTATTACAACTTCTAAGTTCTAACACAAGAAACACATCCAAAACATTTGTCATTTACACATCCATTAAAGATTATAAGCATCTGAACACAAATTAAGCGTCTTTCGACACGCTTAACATGTTCAAACCAAATGGGCCAACAACTTAAATCCTGATAACAATAACAATAAAAAATATAAACTGCAAATGATTTACTTACCTCTCTTTCATTGCACATAGGGATCTGAACAAGAACCATAGGAAAACTAGAACCATCTTCAACATCATAACCTTCATCATCAATTGTAGGCTTAATCTTCTTCAACTTGATCCAAAAACACCCGATTCCGAGTATAAACCGATCAAGCGATTGAATCATAAACAGCACAACACAAAACTGGGACAACATCATAATACCAGGAGCAATATAGTCACCCCTAAATGATATCCAGCCCATATACAACCAATGCAACAGTCCCATAACATTTGTAGGATTAAACTCATGTATAAAATTCAAATCCCATTCATGATAATAAGCAACAAACTCAAAACACAAAGCAATAACAGAAATAGCAAGAAATACTCTTATAAATCTGTAGATCAACCTTTCTTTATACTGAACCTCATCTCTTCCATTATCTGATAAAGCAATCCTTTTTTTAACAGAAACCAATGTTTTGGACAAACCCATTGCAACCCATGGAAAGAAACATAGGATTCTATGAGCTTTTAGCAAAAGTGTCCAAGAAAACTGCTTTGTGCTGGCTGTTTTCTGTTTTTCAAGAAACACAGATGTGTCTGAGTCATTGAGTTCTACTAAGGAAATGTTGCTTGATTTGTCAATGGTGACAAGCACAGAGCTTGGTGCCATGATATTGGTGATGATTTAACAATACCCAGATGGAATTTTGATGAAAAAGATGAAGAAAAAGAGGATTTTTTTTTTTTATAAAAAAAAAGGGGTTACAGAAATATTATTATGGGAGTCATGAATAGAAGATTTTGGGGTTAAATAAATCTGGATCTTGAATGGAGAATGGGTTTGAGAGAGAGATTAAAGGGTGAGGCTTTGTAGAGAGTTTAATGGTGAAAGTGTGTATAAATAATAATAATGATAATACATAAATAAATAATAATAATAATAATAATATTGGATGAATGTGACAAGGAAGATGACATAAAAGTTTTGGTCAACTCAAATTTGTGTTTTTTTAGAAATATCAATCAGATGTGCTGTAAACTAAACATAAGATGTAAAAACACGTCTTAGATTATTTTAAATTATTATTTTGCTAAATTAATATTATTTTTTAAATTATTATGTTTTGATTTAAGGAAAAGTAAGTGTAGGTGTTTTTTGAATGAGAGTTATTTGTAAGGTGTTGGAAGCTTCTTTAGGGCTATTTGTTTAATCAGTAGGTATGGATTTAATTAGAAAAAAAAAAAAAAACATTAACTAGAAAAAAAAACACTCATTTTCTAAGTGGGTGTTGTTTAAAATGTGTTGGTTTATCAATGTTGAATATGATTTTTTTTTCAAATGTAAAATTTCAATTACTAATATATTTCAATCTAAAACATCGGTTATTAATAAGCAGCAGGTAAACAAGTAATAAGATGTGTCATAACCCTTTTTTGAATAACAACATTAAGCTTCTGATGCAAACTGATTTAAATGATCAGATTGAATAATGGCTTATGCAAAGCTCGATTTACTAAATTCAATTACAAGAAGGATTTTGTATTATAGAAGTTGAAGATGTGGGCATTGTTGATACTCTTGGTGGTGAAGCAAACTTCTTTTTTTTTTTTTTTATTTGAATGGCCAACGAATCAATTCCGAGCACTCTCGGGTACTCTTTTGGCGAATCAGGTACTCGAGAGTACTCGGGCCACCAATTGCCACCAATTCCCGGGAAAACCCGACCACTCACCTGCCCGAAGGCACTACGGTGAAATAGTCGGTAAAACCGGTCGGGATCAGGGCTCGAACCCAAGCCAATGGCCGGGTCATCCCTCATTTCCCCTCTACCAATGTCCTCAAAATGTAGTTAGTAGGAATTGAACCCAAGCCTCACATAGAAAACTTTAGGCCTTCAACCAACATAGTGTCTTTGATTTAAGAAGGAAATCAAACTTACATGGAACTTTATTTAAGAAGGAAAAGAATGACATTTTGGGAAAATAACATAGTGCCTTGATTTGTTAATAAGGATTCTAACTTCAACCATTAAATGTGTATAACCTCTCAAATAAGTTCTCAATCTAGACATAAATGAGTCACTCCTAGTGCCTTCCCTTCCATGTCATTTTTTTTTTTGAAAGGTATACTTCATTAAAAACGGAACCGGACCTCAAAGCGAGGACCAGAACAACAAACAACTACAACATATACAAAGGGTATTTCGACCAGTCTTTCCAAACTAAATTCTTAAACTTGGATCTAGACTTCAGCCATAAAAACGATAACGACTTAACTCATGGGTATATTGGGTTGCTTGTCCTTTAAGACCTTCTTTAACTCATGATGTGCCAACACCATATTCATGTGGACCTTCCAAATAGCAAAACTAACATTCCCATAAACTTCTCAATAGTGAGCTTGATTATAGTTGTAACATTTCCTCTAAAACCGTTATTTTGATATTATGATACATCATATACACAAGCATATAATAACATAAGCAATCAATAAAGACACAATTTATTTATGTAGAAACCCTTTATTAGACCGAAAGAAAAAACACAAAGGACCATCCATGATAATATTTCAAAAATATAACATGATTAGTAGATTTGGGAAAGATTATCTCATACTTGAAAGTGTTTCTTAAAATTATAGACACTTATAAAAATAATGAGAAAATGAAATAATAATGTTCTTGAACCGTGTAGCCGTCTATTTTTAATCCCCTTTTAGTGATTGACATCTTAGGGTTAGGATCAAATACACAGTGAAAGAAAAATAAGAAGTCGTAGGAAGGGTATCAAACGGACTCCGATTGAACTCATTCAAGCGGCATTGGAATCGTCTTATCGAACCCTACGTCGTTAGTTTTTAGGTCTTCGTTTTTTTTGGGGTTTTAGCTTGTAGCTTTTAGAATATGCGTTATATCATTATGTCTTTTATGTACCATTGTGTCTTTTTCTTATTTTCATCGTTGTGTCATTTTTTCAATTCATTGTGTCTTTTTTCTTCAGCATTGTGTTATATTTTTTGGCACTGTGTTATATTTTGTGGCTCATTGTGTCATATTTGATGATCTATTGTGTTTTTGTATCCTTCTCACCCTTCTCATTTTTTGTAGCCTTTGTAGAATAACCCAACCCTGACATCTTAATAATAAGTATATATAGTGGGCAATCCTTGAATTTGCACTAAAAAGAGAGTAGTTAAATCTAAATGGCTAAAAGTCAATGTTAATGCCAATGAATCACTGGGATTTTCTAAATGCCCTCTGGGTCTGGAGTGGGCTAGTTGAGCCCTTGTCTATGGCCACTGGGGGTGCGCTCAGTGGGTGTTTGGCCGGTAAAAAAAAAGTCAATGTTAATACTTGTGAGTAGGTAGTTTAAGTTTGACTTTTATTTGTCAAAATGTAGAAAAACGAGTAACATTAGCATATTTTTTTTATAATTGGAAAGGCAAATAACATTAGCTGGATTATCTAATTTCCAGATTTTAATTAGCTAGGATTTCTTGTACATGTTCGCTTTATGACAATTGCCATAATAACACGTGTATCGTATTTAATTCAAACTATAAATAACACTGATATCCATTTAATTTTTCTTTAATGACAAAATATTGTCTAAACCATGTATTTTAAGAAAGTTGTATAATTAGAGACAAAACATAGAAGGTGATAGAATTTTGTCCAAATTTACATGCATACGTTATATATTTTTTTGGAAGGTATGCATACGGTATATATACCCATCAAATTAAACCATATATATAATTTTAGAAAGTTGTATTAGAGACAAAACATAGAAGAAATTGTATAATTAGAGATACATTAAAAAAAAAACGATTACTTGATATTGACGTACTTATTTATCGGTGAATCAATAGCATTCAGATAAAATTATTTTATTATTTTTTTTTTTTTTGTAAATTCAACTTTATTCATACCAAACCGAGCAGGACCTCAAACCGAAGGCCTACCGAAACCTTACAACATATACAAGGGCGATTCACGCCAACTATTTCAATCTAGCCCTTTGAACCGAGATCTATGGTACAACCAAAAAAAGGACAACCTCTTAATGTTTAGAGAATGTTTGGGGTTGAGTTTCAAAACAACTTATTGACTTATTGGCTTTTATAAGAAGCCAATAAGTCAATAAGTTGTTTGTGTAACCCAAAAGTACTTTCTGTTTTAACTTTTTGCTTTTAAGGGTATAAAAACTGTTTTTGAGAAGCTAGAAATCCTAGCTTTTGACTTTTGAAAAAAAATTACAAATTTATCACTCATACAACCAATGTTCACAATAAATTAAGCGAAACACTAAAAAAAACCATCTATTGACTTTTTGACGTTTCGCATTCCAAAAGCTAATCCAAACACTTTTTTAAAGCTTATTTTCAAAAAGTCATAAGCCAATAAGCACTTCTGACTAAAAACATTTTGCATTTCCAAACTCAATTCCAAACATCCTCTTAAAACAAGATAAAATTAAATAGTTAAATATAGAACGAGTTAAAGATTGAGTAAGATATGCTTTTAAGGTAGGTGATTAACCCATTCTAGCTAGTGGACCCAATCTAGTTTTATCCATAAGGTTACGAGTTTAACTTTTTGGGGTGACATGCCTTATGGGGTTATCCGATGGAATTGATGTCATATGTGTTAAGTGGTGTGCCTCGAGCTCGAGGCGGGACATGATACTAATAGCGTCTCACATGTCATTTGTCTCAAGTTTAAGGCTTATTGTCCTGACGGCCGTTCATAAAAAGAAAAAAAAATGCTTTTAATGTATATGAAATTCTACAAGATTTATATAATAAGACATGTTAAAGTTCTAAAAATTATAATTATTATTGTAAGTTTGCATGCTACAATATAGAGTCCAGTAGCTTAAACATTTCACACATCATAATAATATTACATGTGTACATATGTTTACTTCATCCTCGAGGTAGTATCTAATTTGACCTTGATAGCATGGAACCCAGCTAGTATCCCAGATAATAAAATTTAAAATATGTTACCATAGATAGGCATAATTATGGGAAGTAGGGTTATACATTTTTCCTATTTAAAAATAACTTTATATATGTTGTTATTATAAAAATACTTGTTGATACTATTATATAATTTTTTTAATAAATTAAATTCAAAATAAAACCATACCATGGGTTAATATAACTAGTTATTAGTAGGACATAAATTAGAAAAATAATAAGTAGGTGATAATTTTGTCACTAAAGTCTAAAACCATGCATGTGTCAGCATGAAATTGTAGTCCAAGAATCTGTTTTTAATGATAACCGGCATTAACTATACTAATTAATTACTTGATACACTCTTTATTATTAATTGCATACTAACATTTCATTGGGTCCTGTTTTTCTATATTTTATTGCATAGCATATACACTGAAAATAAATTATAAAATGAAGTAATAAATAGGTTTCGTAAGCATTATATATTGTATATTCTGTATTATTTAGTGGTGATCCACCATTTACGATTTCTCATGCTCCTGTTTTGAATTATTTTAATTTTTTAATCTTTGTTCAATAATTGATGAATACATACCATGTAAAATACAAATGAAAACCATACCTTCAATAATATAAACAATATTGTTTTTTTTTTCTTTTCAATACCTTCATGATCCTTCTATAAATGTATAATAGATTGGATTGTGTTAAATACAAAACTAACTTTAGCTAAAGAATTGCAAGAACCGAAAAAAAAAATGTAGTTTTTGGTTTATTTACTGGGAACAAGAAAAAGGTGGCATAAACCAGGGTCGTTAAACGAGCCGTGTTCGTAGGTTGACAGTTTAAACGTGACACGATCCTGGAAATTTTATACAAATGCAAAAATTATGTCACACGCATGAAATCGAACACAACACGTTTACATACTTGTTGACACATAAACAAGTAAACAACCTGCTTAACTAGAAAAAATATAAACTTTATTTTTTGCATACTAGTAGATTAAAATTCTTAATTTTTGAATTATATTTTTATAAAAAAAATATGTTTTAAGTTATGCCAAAATATTCTTAAATGTCTATTTTTTTTTTATAAAAATACTTAAATAGTTTAAGTTTACCTAAACACATATAAATAAAATAAACAAACGAGTTAAATGGAGCAATTTGTGAATCCGCTAGGTTGACATGACCACGACTTATCTAGCTAATATGTTTATGGGTTCGACCCGAAACAGGCTTGACTCGTTGAACTAAGGATCTAAAACCACAAATTTCGTGTTAGGTTAGTATGCATTATTACATAAACTGATCAACACAATATATATCACAATTATAGCAAAAGATACAAGTTTCCATATATTTCTTGTAATTTTCTTCTGATCCTCTATTAAAATTCTTTACTAGTTATTTACTAATACGACAAATTGGTAAAAGCTTTGTTGTGATTTCTCTTTTTCTTTGGAAGAAGTTTATCATTATTGATTTGATTTTTTCATTTGTTTAGTAAAATGAGAACAAAGAGAGGCAGAAGTGGTTGCCAAGTCCGGACTTGAAGGGACATAGACGTGGGTGGAAGAAAGGTATTTAGTTGGTTTATTTAGAATCTAATATATTGATTACTGTGAAGTATACCTTTCAAAAAAAATATATAAATATTGATTACTATTTAATATAAGTGGAAAGTGAATATAGTATTGTTATAAAATAGTTGGTTTATTTAGAATATAATATATTGATTACTATTTAATATAAGTGGGAAGTGAATATAGTATTGTTATAAAATTAATTTTTAGAGAAAAACACTTTTTAGACCGTATGGGGTGGGGCTTGGCATTGGCTAGCCAGGGGCGGAAACACCGCCCCCTGGTCCATCATCATCTTGAACGACATTGTATTGCCGGGCTCGCCGTCCCTCCACGTGTGGCTTTTGACTACCCAACTGTCACTAGACCGTTTAAAAAAAGTTTTTTTTAATATTATTAATACACAACCCCACTCCTCTATAAACACACTTCAATTTTTTTTATATAATCTTTTATTTTATATCATCATGGATCCATACCAAAATAATCCGAATCAAACCCCACAACGTAATCAAAACCCAAACCCAAATCCGTTCACGACACCGGGATACACGATGCCAATCGATCCAAATTGGGCGCAATTTTCGAGGTTTCAACAAACTCCCAACCCTTTCACCCAATATTCCCAAATGTAAATGCACCAAAACCCCACTTCTTTTAATCAATTTGGCCAAATGCAAATGCACCAAAACCCTCAATCTTTCACCCAACTTTTGCAAACCTCGTTTAATGTGCCATTCCAACCGTCTCAACAACGACAACCGTCACCTGAACCCGAAGAAGATGAGGTTGGAGAATTCGTGCGCGAAACCCAACCCCAAAAAATATAATTCGTAGTTTTTTTAAATTTTTAAGAAGTCGTCTTATTTTACTTAAGTGTTCGTTTTTTTTTTTTTTTTAGTTTTATTTAAGTGTTATTTTATTTGCAAATTTAGGTTTATTAATGTAATTTTATCTTTTTAATATTAATATTAGAATATTAATTAATTAAAAAACAAAAAATAAAATAAAAAGAAAAGGGTGATGATGCTCCTAACTCCACACCTTTGGACCATCATGGTGATGATGTTTATAGGCCTTGCTAATGTGGCACCTGAGGTGGAGGGTCATCATCTATGATGAGCCTCCTTCACACCCAACAGCCTTATAGCTAGTATTGTTTAGAAATAGTGAAATACAAAAAATCTAATTTTAAATTTAGTTTGGTATTGTATTATTGTGTTTTCTTAAAAAAGTTTTTAGCGAGAAATCATCATCGAATGTATTAAATGATCAATCTATATATCTATATCTATATCTATATCTATATATATATCTATACATATTATAAATCAAAGTCATTTTAATGACATGTCACTTAAAGAGGGTATTCTCTTCATTGAGTGTGTCATGTGTTATCCCATGTGGCAAGGGTTTTATTTTAGGAAAATAATAATTTAAAATTTAAAAACAAAATTAGATTTTTGTCTCTAATGTTTTCTCCCATAACTTTTAAACGTTAATATCTTTTATATACGAGATTTTTTAAAGAAAAAAATTACACCAAATTAACGAGCGTTTTATTATCTTTCCAACGGGTACCATAGTGCTATATAAAAAACGGAGAAAAAAACGACTATTTTTTGTGTGGTTTTGTTCATACAGAAAAAAAAAACACAAAGTGTTCAGGTTATTCATTAATCATGTATAGTCAAGTCATTAGTTATGTTCAAACCAGTAAATATGATTTTTTATTTACAACATGTGTTAGCATTGGAGATGTACATTGTTTTAGGTTAGGTTTTAATATTAGAGTTATACGTTGTTTAAGGTTATGCACTAACATTGAAGATACATTGTTAATTGTTTTAGGTTAAGTGCTACCCGAAGCTTTCCTGCATGTAACTGTAAAACGCATCAGTTTATTTCAGGTGTAAAATTGATATTTCAAATTAGATTTCTCAACCCGGGACGCTCCCAGGATATATTAGTTTAAAAAAATGTGGGTTTGGGTCAGGCCTGGGATTAGGTGATACCCGACCCAATTACCTTTTTTTTATATTAGAATATGATAACTTATGGCAGAAATTTGTTTAAAATAATAAAAATAATAATAATAATAATCATTAATCATATATTGGCAAGTCATTAATTATGTTGTCATATTAGATATTTTATTATGTCATATTAGATATTTCAACCCGGCACGCTCTCCAACAGATAATTGCTATGTTTTCTTTTTCTACCATATTTCTAAAATAGCTCAAATCTTATTGTATGCAGTTAAAGACCTTTGACTGAATGTATTGGTGCTAAACAATCTTTGTCCCCTTGAAGTGCTTAGGATCTTAATATTCTGTTTTAGGTGTTGATGTTGTAAGGTGAAATGGATCTTTTGGTATATTTTTTTTAAAAGTATCTAATGTAATACATAGATGTCATTTTTTATAGTTTAGATACTTCTAATTTTATTCACTTTACTTAGATTTCTCAACCTGGGACGCTCCCGGGATATAAGCTAGTATATATATATATATATTGCAAAGGGATTAATCCTACATGTCATAATATTATGTAATCTCTCATTTAAAAGATGCCACATAGGATGTGATGTGGCAACTCTAAACCAATTAAAAAAAAAGAAATAAATATGATTTAACCTAATCTATTATAATCTTTAACCTAAGTTTAAAAAAATTGTGGGTTTGGGTCAGGTCTGGGATTAGGTGATACCCGACCCGATTACCCAAAACAACATACCCAAATACCCAAACTACATACCCGATCATATACCCATGAATTTTTTAACGCATCACATAACTCTAAGACTAATGTGTTCGATATTTCAATAATTAACTTTTTTTTTCTTATTTCATGTTAGTTCTTTTTAGAATGATCGATTACAAACTTCCAAATTCATTTGTAATGGCACTAGATTTATACCCCGGCGTAGAGATTTGTTTTTTTTTTTATATTTGAATATGATATCTTATAGGAGAGATTTGTTTAAAATAATAATAATAATAATATATTTTATTATGTTATATTAGACATTTCAACCCAGGACGCTCCCGGGATAAAAACTAGTGTACTATATTTCTTTACTAGTCAAGTTTTAACGATATATAATCTTTTGGCCGACGTGCAATGGGTCAGTAACAACGTTCGATTTATTTTCTAATGAGATAGGTAGGCCCCGACCAAGGAGTTAAACTCCTTGGGGAGCTGTTAGCCGGGATGCAGGTTATATACGCTATTTGGCAACAAAGGGGCTTTGCGAGCGGTTGAACTCATGGAACACCTGCCGAAATTAGGAGACCCTCAAAGTGAGCTTCTCTTACTGCGCTCATGCATGGGGGTTGCTAAATTAGTGTTCGGGCTCCAGACATGTCAGCCAGAGCATGTCAAAGAGGCGGTGTCCATTTTTGATGCAGGCCTTCGAGAGGCGGTTGAAAGCATTGTTGTGTGTGGAGGGGCACATTTTGGGGACCTCCAATGGAGGCTAGCATCCTTGCCTGTGCAGCATGGGGGCTTAAGGATTTTCACGGCAAGGGATGTGTCAACATACGCCTTTGTAGCGTCGAGGGCTCAGTCGTGGGGATTGCAGTACCACATCCTGCGGAGTGCTGGTGTGATGGGGGTGGATTCTGACTACACCCTCGCACTTGGTAATATAAAAACAGTTATTCCGAAAATTGATCTAGGCGGTTATACCGATAAGGAGACCGCCCCCAAGAAACCTCAACAAACCTTGGCGTTGGCGAGTGCTCTTTATGGTAAACTCGTGCAGACTATGGAGGGACAGTTTGATATGACTCCGCGACAAAAGGCAGTGTTTGCATGCCTTCAAGAGGCTCATGCTCAAGATTTTCTGACTGTCGTGCCCATTGAAGGGCTTGGGCAGCGGATGTCGGCGATTGAATACAGGTCTATTCTCAAATATCGGCTCATGATACCTCTGTTCCCCTCGGATGAACCATGCCCCATTTGCAAAAAAGCACGTCTAAATAAATTTGGCGAGCACGCCCTCCACTGCAAGGAATTGTCGGGGTTTAAGTATCGCCATGATTTAGTCAGAGATGTTCTATGGGACGTGCTTCGAGGGGGGGGGGGGTCTCAGCCAAGAAAGAAGCACCGGTCAATTTTCTGACTGATCCGCGGGAAGGGAGATCTACCTTGCGTCCTGCGGATGTTGGAGATCTACCTTGCGTCCTGCGGATGTTCTTGTGTTTCGATGGGCGGGGGCAAACATGCTTGTGTTGAATGAAAGGGGTTTCCCCCTTGGTAGGTTTGCGAGACAGCGGCTTTGCACCGGGGTAGACAATTTTGAGGACAGAAGCTAAGAAGGTCGCTAAGCACGAAGTAGCCTGTTTAGAGAATCAACATGTGTTCCTGCCGTTTACTTTTGACACATTTGGATCTCTGGCCCCTGAGGCAGTACGGTTTCTGAAACGAGTGCAGAAGGTGGTCCACCGTGACTCGCAGAGCCCTAAGAACCAAGGGTTTGTGTTTAGCATGATAGGCTTTGTGATTCAAAGGGGGATAGCGGCGTAGGTTGTTGCCCCGCTTACCCACCATCTAAATGTAACTTGTTTTGTCTTGGTATGAAATACAATATTAATAAAAAAAAAAGGAACAATGCCTATTTGAGTCAGAAACTTTATTTCTTCACTATAAGAAAATATGATGCTAATTAATAATAGAATTTGATTTTATTAAATAATATACAAGTTGAAAAAATATATATATTTCATGTTCATTTAAAACTTTAGTCATTTGTTTTAAAAAATCATTTTAAAGATTTTTCTCCCTTAAAAATAAGCATAAAATCACATCACGTGATGATCTTGTTTCATTACGATAAATTGTTTTACTAAAAAAACAAGGCAAATCCAACATTTCAGTAAAATATAATTTATAATCATACTTGATGATACATCAAAAAATTATAAAACTAAAAAATAAACAGAGAAATATATATAATGAACTTATGTTTTGTCACCTTAAGAAATAAGGAAATTACAAAATCTACAAAACCTCACAAAAATATTTACAGTAAATCAAAACTTGACGCCTTTTAGTTTATTTTTTGACATGCCCATTTGTCACCTCAAGAAAATTACAAAATCAAGAAAATCCGAAAGAATATACATTGTAAACCAAACTTGACTTGTTTTTAAACTCGTATGAATTTATTTATTTTTTTGGCGTGTCCTATTGTCACCTTAAGAGAATAAAGAAACTTACAAAAAAAAAAAAAAAAAAAAAAAAAACCAAAAGAATATTTACAGTAAACCCAACTTGACGCGTTTTAAACCCGCTTAATTTTTCGTTACCCTTGTACATTATAACCTTTAAAAAAATATAAAGATCCACCACCACCAAGAGGGAGGAAGCATGAGATATTTGGTTTGAAAAGCAATGTTCCCATAGCTTGGTTGGTTATGAAGGTGCCAACATCAACATGTGAGCTCTTCTCAGGGTCCCTTGCTATGGAATCCCCATGTGCACCCTAATTAATTCCCTCACCAAATAATATACTACTCTTTTTTTATTTTTATTTTTTAAGCCTTTTATTTTAATTTCAATAAGACCATTCGGAGTGCCCTCGGGGAAGTATAACGGGGTGGTGATGTGGCCTATTCCCCGATCGGGAACACCGCCCCCCCCCCCCCCCCCCCCCCTAAAATATTTCGGTGACTTGGGGGAAATTTCCCCCTTCTCCCCTTGTCACATGATTGGTCCATTTTTTTTTTTATTTTTTTTTAATTAAACTTTATATAATAAAAAAATGAAGGGGGAGTGGGGGAATTAGGGGAATACCATTTCCAAACTTTGGGGGAGAAAATAGGGGAAATGATGTGGCGCTGATGTGGCACTTAGGGGAGTTGGGGGAAAGGGGGGGCACACCATATAGTCTAAGCATGCATTACAGTTAAGCAAACTCCATTATTGATTTATTTCCCCACATAATCAGATCTTATTGCTAAAAGATCTCAATAAATACCCCCAAATCCTTTGTCCTTGTGTTATTAGAAATGCATCTTGCCACTTGCATTTTGAAAAGAAAAAAAAAATATTTATACATATATACAAAATAATTATTATAGTGAAATAGAACAAATTTAGCCTTTTAAGCACCAAGATTCCACCTCTTTTACAATTAACCTTTTAATACAACCAAGACTTGACAAAATAGCCTTTTATAGACGGCCCAATAGTTAGCTGATTCCCTTTAGCAGACGTCTCATGTTCGAATCCAGCTTCTACTTTAGCCCCTTGAAGGCCACTTGCACAATGCAATTCGTATTTACTATATTCCCATTGGTTAGCAGGGTAGTGGTGAGTTTCGTGAGTTTACAAGTAACGGTTCTCAAGAAAAAAAAAAAAAAAAAGACTTGACCAAATGACGAATTTGACCAAAAAGAACAGTTGATGGAATCAACAGCCTGTAAACTGTGAGAACTAATATGGATACAAGTACAGTTACAGTAGTGAAATTTGGCATAGTATTAAATCAACTCAGAGTTATAAGATACAAACTGAGGGACATTGGTATTAAATGAAGGGACCTTTAAATGTAACACACTTGTCGTCGTGCCCCACGACTGATTCCCACAACCTGTAGAGACTACACAAAAGAACAACCGATTATTTTATGTAACTTATCAGTCGAAAAAATGTTTATAAAAAATAAAATATAGGTTGTTGATAGCGATAAGAACAATAATGCCTGTGTCATGTGTGTTAATGTTCCATAGACAGTTGGTGAAATGTCTGACTCTTGAATAATAGACATTTGTAAGTTGTAACCATAACTACCACTTGACACAATCGGTTTTTTAAAGACGCTAAATACCCTCATGATAATCATAAGAAAACAAACGCGATATAAGGCTTATTTTAAGGAAATGGAAAGGTACCGAAAGGGGGTCAGGGCTATGAAAACCGCCTGGCAAATTAAATGGCACAAAAGTAATGTCGATCGCATAAAATGCGCAGGTTACATCCAGTTCCAGATAAAATTGTCATTTATTTTGGGCCATTATGTTCCTGACACTTCTGTAATCGCCTCTCAATCATTAACAAATTTACTGATATTTTGTTTCAAACCAAAGAATACGTATTTCCTGAATTAAACTACACTAAGTCACTAGTAGAAGTGGCATGATGGGCAAGACAGATGGGTTGGATAACTGGACAAAACATGTTTGGGTCGAAACGGGTCAGGTTGGGCTGGCCTACAAACACTTTTTTCCATTTTTTTAAAAATATATAAAAATAATAACTAATGTGCTATATACATGACTGCATAAAACTAATGCTATTTGTAAAATAAAGTGATTTAAGATGTTTTTATAGATTTAAATACACTTCACATGACTTTCAACATTGTGGACTAGTTGACCTTTAAGTTAAATCCTTTAGCTTAACCAATTTGACCCGCTAGAGATGAAACACCACCCAAATCGACCCATTTATAAGTAAATGCGTTAAAATTGTCATCGACTAGTATACTCCCTAGTTTCCAGTGTTTGGGTAACCTAATTGACTGTTTTCATGGATGTGTTTCAGTTGAAATGGGCCATTAAGATATTTCCTAGCGCGTTGATATGGGCAGAAAATATATGCAGATAAGAAACAACTTGTTCAAATTGGGTTGGAAGTTGTTTTGTCATGGGCCATGAAGTGGGCAGTTGTTTGCTAGAAGAGCAAAGTCCATATCACAATTTCTTTGTTATTATCTATTGGTATTTTTATTAGCATCTGATCTATACCTAATAAATAAGTAACTGGTTGCGTCACGTGTCACAGACTCACAATCCTCCGAAGATTCTTTTTCCTGCTTCTCTTACTTCACCCCAATCGCATCTTATCTTAATTTATTACTTACTATTTAATATTTCTATTATTCAACTCATGTAATACACAGGGTTCTAACTTTTAACCTGGTAGTTCTATTATGAAAGTATCTATAAAACATATTATATTTTTTTATTAATAAACAATTCTGCTGAACCATATTTACCATCAAATCATGTTTTTGCTTTTACTCTTACTAACTAAAATTAATTTATGTAATTACAAGTCAACTTAAACCGCCCTGACCCATATGACACGTTTTCAAAATAGACCATATTGACCCGAACCCATTTTGACTTGTTACCCGAACTAACCTGTCCATTTTACCGCCTCTACAGAAATATATATGCAAGACCAGAGTGAATAGAAAGAATATATGACCTCTAGTCCTCTATAATAGCTGCACAAAACCAGCGCGTTCTAGCCTCCGTTCATATTTCCAGAGTTCAAAATGTTCTATAAAAAAACAAAGATTAAACAGTATCTAATAATAAGAGATCACTTGCATATGAAAAAGTCAGTAACCATGAATCAGTCCGGTTAATGAACTTAAAAGTTTTTGGCTAGATCAATAAGCAGAAAATATTTCACATCATTAATCTACATAAATGCATAACTTCATGTTGCAGTTGCACATACACAGAATAAAATTAAGGTCAACATCAATGTGTCACCTGATATGAGGAAACATCACAAGCAATTACTATCAGACTTGGACAAACTGGATTTGAATATACAAAACGTGTCTTGCGAATAATTATTTTTGTTTTAACCAATATAAAATAATGTGCGGGTTGGGTAACAGGTTAAAACAGAACTAGTCTAATGGGTCATTTCAAGTACGAATACAAATACAAAAGAATTGCGTTAACTTCTAGATATTGAATGTTTAGCTATACAAATTGTTTGTAAAGTGAGATTTGTAACAATAAATATGAACTGATAACCAGATAATAATATTTATTAGTGAAAATACTGCAAACTCGTTAAAAGGTTTCAAAATAATGAGTCATAAGTCACACAACTTCAGCCAATGCAGATGATATGGGTCAAGTGGGTTGCGTAACGGCTCAAAACGGCTAGTTTTGTCCACATTTTGTTTTTCAATTTATACTTATTGTACGGTGTGCCACATACGATTGCAGAACTTATGTTATTTTTATAGTAATCCAATTTCTATAGCTAAGTTTCAAGTTTTACTAGTTAGGCCCGTTAAAGAAAAAGGCATAACAAGAATCAACCTATTCAATAAGTAAATGTGTCGAAATTGCTACCTCTGGTAAAAGAACACATAAGAGACCTACAAACCCATTTCAATATCATTGTTTCGCTTTGATCATCAAAGCGAACCCTTGTCTTTCACCCTAATGGCAAACTAATAGAAGCTTCATCGTGCGTTTCTAAAAAGAAAAAAAAAAGTCAAGAACGAGGACCAACTGAAAATGCAGATTCATCAGCAATACAGTAAAAAGAGAACCGAATTTATCCCTTGCAGTTGATTTGAGCATCTAACGACACCCAAGGGGAAACTTTATGAAACTTGAAGAGAATTAACTAAGCACTAATGGAAATTATATAGCTTTTTACATGTTTTTAGTACCAATCACTCACAAAAGCAGCAATAAAATACAAAAACAGCAACTCATATATTGACTACAAAAAACTTAATCTCTTAAGCTTGGTTTAAAAAAGCGCGAGGCGCTCCGAGGCATTTTGGGTCCAAAATCCGAAGCGCGGGGCTTAAAGCGCGAGGCGAGAGCTTCACGTATAGTATTAAAAAATTTATAAAAAAAATATTTATATATGTTAATATGACATTTTCTACATGTTAATCAATCATAAGCACAAAAACATGATTATAAAACACCCTTGAACACTTAAAAAGCATATTCAAAACATAAAAACGACAAGGCACTACTGTAGCAGGCCAAAAAAAGCAGTTTAAAAGGGTTTTTTGGGCTGAGGCGCTACTGTAGCGCGCGCCTCAAGCGCTCGAGGCGGCGCTTCATGTAGTTCAGCGCTTTTTGGCAAAAAAAGCCTTTTTCTTGGAGCCCCGCGCCTCAAACGCTTAAAGCGCGCCCCAGACGCGCTTTTTTAAACCAAGCTCTTAAGAAAATTCAAATATACAAAACCCAAAGATTAATGGTAATAACCTAAGATCTATGTTGCCAACATGCATTGGTGCAATCAAGGCGCATAAGCCTAGCTTGAAGCCATATAGAACTGAGAGCTTTTTTAAGCTAGGCACATAGTAAAAAAAAATACCATTTTATAAGGTTTTAGATACATTTAAGGCTTGTTTAGGGCTAGTTTAGGTTGATTCTAGCCTTATTTAGGGGTTTAATTTTACCATTTTCTGTCGGAATGCGCCCGAGAGGCCTGGAATCGCGCCTTTCGGGCGCAACACATATGGTGCGTTGGGTTGCACTTCAACGCCTAGGGCGCCTTTGAAAACATAGCCTAAGATTGAAGATTTGATGACAAGAGAGCAGCATAATCAGGTTCTTAAAGCTAAGGACAGTTAGATAATTTTAGTCTTATTGCATCAATCACTATTCTACTTTCTTTACAACAGTTTCTTACATGCTTCTCCAAACCTGAATATTTTGACCCTAGATAAGATAACATATCATTACACTTGCTCACTTTTACATAAACACTCAAAAACTGATTTTTTTTTAATCAAGTGTTTACAATCTTGACTTATTTGACTAATTAGTTACTAACACAAAGACACTAGTAGAACCAAGTACCTAGATAGAAGCCATGATCAAAATTAACTAATAATGCATCTAAAGGGAAAACACATAACTTACAGGTCAAGTGTAAACATTACATCACTACATCAGTGAATGATTAGATAATTTAACATATTGTCAGTAATCAAGAAATCAAAACCAGAATCAGAAAGCTTCCCCCTTTCCGTAATAAACCGAACTGCAAATAGTAGTCAAACAGTAAAAACTCGAAAACAACTAAGGGGATATCTAGATAGACATATACATATAGAAGTGACTATTGTAATAATAATTTGATGATTAAGGGGTGTTTGAGGATGCTTATTTGCACAACTCATCTACTCATTGCCTTCTTTAAAAGCATATAAGCACATTTGGATGAATAACAGTTGTTATGAACAGATTTTTGAAAGAAAGAATAAGCAGAGAAGAAGAGGATTTAATCCCAAATCAATTCATAGAGGGTGTTTGGGATTGTGTTTCAAAACAAGACTTATTGGCTTTTGGCTAGCCAATAAGTCAATAAGTTGTTTGTGTAACCCAAAAGCACTTTCTGTTTTGACTTTTGGCTTTTGGCTTTTAAGGGTGGAAAAGTTGTTTTTGAAAAGTTAGAAATCCTGGCTTTTGGCTTTTGGCTTTTGACTTTTGGAAAAAAATTATAAATATACCACCCATACAACCAATATTCACAATAAGTTAAGCGAAACACTTAAAAAACAACAATTTATTGACTTTTTGACGTTTCTCATCCCAAAAGCTAATCCAAACACTTTTTTTTAAAACTCCTTTTCAAAAAGTCATAAGTCAATAAGCACTTTTGACCAAAAGCACTTTTGCATCTCCAAACTCAATCCCAAACACCTTCATAGATCCTTCTAATTCATAGTCTGGTTGTACAACTGAGTTATTCACATTAACCAGGGGTGTAAACGAGCCAAGCCGAGCCCAAGCCTGACTGGGCTCGAGCTCGGCTCGTTATGGTTTTATGAAGCTCGAGCTCGGTTCGGTTCGAGCCTACAATCTTGAGCTCGAGCTCGGCTCGCTAGCAAAATCAAAAGCTCGAGCTCGGCTCGGCTCGGCTCGAGATCGCAAAAGCTCGGCTCGCGAGTGTTATTAAATGGGCCCATGAAATACGGACTTGGTCTTTGGAGATGTGAGCTATAAATTATAAGAGATATATAAATAATTTATAATTATGTTTGTGCTCGTTTAGGCTCGCGAGCCCAATCGAGCTTTGTATCTAGGGCTTGAGCTCGGGCTCGATAACTAAACAAGCCATATTTCAGGCTCGGGCTCGGGCTCGAGCTTGTTAAGGCTCGGCTCGTTCGGGCTTTTTACCGAGTCGATCCCGGGTAGCTCTCGAGCCGCTACGTGTCATTTATACCCCTAACATTAACCCCTAAACTATTTAACAATTACAAGTAACACCCTCACTTATTGACACGTTAGTGGTCATCTTATTTACAGTGCAATATGTTGTGTTCTCTGTTCAGTAAGCAGTTTGAGGTTGCTTATTTTAACTAGGGGTGTTCAAAATCGGATTATCTGATTTTTGAATATTTGAAAACCGGATATCCAAAAATTTCAGATAGTGAATATTGATATCTGAATCTGAATCCGAAATTTCATGTATCCGGTTTTCGGATATCTGAAATTTCGGATTCAGATAATCCTACGGATATCCGAATCTTAAAAAAAATCAACAAGTGTGAACCATGTCAAATTAATTAACATAACAAAAAAAGGTAATAGAAAAATGGGAGAAAGGATGGTCGATGGAGCCTCCTTACGAATAACATCATTGAGGAACAAAGTAATAGAAAAACAAACTTACGAGTGCAGACTAGTTGATGGGGAGTAGGGTGGCTGGTGGTTGTGGTGGAATGGATTGGAGATGGAGGGTGGTTGATGAAGTGTCTTGGAGAAGGAGGCGTATGTTTTATATTTAGGGTTAGGGTTAGGGTTGTGTAGTATAATGTGTGTGTGTATTAGACAAAAAAGTACACATTGTGTCCTTTATGTATGATATAAATTATGAAACGTGTCCTTTATTTTTATTTTCTTCATTTTATGTCCAAAATATCTTTATTTCTTGCATATTGTGTCCTTTATCACTAACTGAGTTAAAAGATTGAGTCAACCTTTATTAAACCTATGGGTAAAATATTTCATTCATGTCCCTTCATCATCCTTTCCCCTTTATAACACACTTGCACATATTTGAAACTCTAATCGACCATTTTTCTTCATTTAATCAAATTAGGGTTTTCCAAAAACAACCATTTTCCTCTCCTAATGGATCATGGTGGCCTACTAGTTTGGATAAGTTTTGAAACATTAGGATGTTGAAACCCTAATTTGAATAGTTTTGAAACTATGGCTTGGATTTTTACCAATGCCATTAGACCGTAGTATGATAGCAGCAACCATTATGACAAAGCTCTTGTTTCCACTGATGTGGATTCCCCGAACACGAAAATTCACATGTGGCAACATGTGGCTTAAGTTGTCACCTTCCATGTTCAAGAAGGCTGTAGCAACTAGATAAAGCTCCAAGTTCATCACCAGCAACATGATATTCCTCCCTGTTCTTCCAAAGGCCCTGATCCCAATGTCTGGATAACTCCTTACTAATTGATCCATGCCCATACACCGTTTAAGTAGTAGACCGGTGAAGAAGGCGCAACTTCCAATGGTTAAAATAAAAGGTAGACCCAACCACCCTCCTTCTGCTACTTCATAGGGAATTGTTATAATTCTGATGCCTAAAAAAATAACAACTTTGGTTAGAGTCTTAGAGATAGATAAACGCAAAACTATTATTTCAAAACCTGGATTTTGGAATTATTAGATTCGAATTCCATGAAGTTCGAATTCTAATAGGCCATGAAGTTCGAATGCCAACCTCTTTACCACACCAACACTGTACCATTGGAGAATACACGGCGGATTGGGAGAGGAAAATGTAGTTTTGGAAAATCCCAATTTGATTAAATGAAGAAAAATGGTCGATTAGGGTTTCAAATATGTGCAGGTGTGTTATAAAGGGGAAAGCATGATGAAGGGGCGTGAATGGACTATTTTACCCCT